>REGO01000252.1:1079992-1124400 GCA_010120015.1 Rhombomys opimus
CTCATGCAAGTATTTTTAATAAATGTAGGGTAGCACACACATAACATACATGAAAGTAGGAGAGAAACTTCTTGGAAAGAACATGAAATAATAACTCTTTTTTCATTAGTTGTCATTACATGTATGTCATGATATACATGTATGTCTTGATATATTGGTGTGCTCCAAGGAAGAGTGTTTCTTCCCCTCCCAGAAGTCCTAGCTTGTCTGCAGTGCTTTGTATGGGCTTTCCCTGTTACAGGAGAGCATACACCACCATATTCCTAAAATAGTATGCTTCCTAACTACATGTGAATACTTGTTCTTACACCCACACATAGGTGTAGTCCTCACCCCTCTTCAGTGAGACTTTTCTTTGTAGCAGAGTGAGACCATTAAAAAAATATACAAATGATCAAAATACTGCGTTATGGATTTTAGTCCCCGGTGAATATATCTACAAAACACTTCCTCAGCTTTTGCTCAGGGACCAGTGTGGAAAAGGGAGTGAAAATGCTGTAAGAGCCAGAGGAGCATGGAGTTTACTGTAGGATTGTGAGTGTCAGAAACATAAGAACCTATACTCAAAAAGTCTCACCAACAGGACTGCCCACACATGAGCCTAGCTAGCAAAACAACACTGTCATCAAGTTTTCACTGACCCAGTTTTATCCAAAGGCTTCTAGGCAAGCATTCAACTATTGACTGACTACCTAGCCACTGTTTATAATTTTATACCAAGCATGCTATCACTAAGTTATCTCAACATATCTTGATCATTCTGCCTCAGATTTCTGAAGAACTAAGATTTTGGGCCAAATTTTATCATCTTAAGCCATTTAAAGTGGTGGACTGTCCATGAAACTGGTTTTAGAAGACTTAGGTTAGCAAAACCTTAGAACTCTGGGGCACAGCTAGGCATCCAAGGCCACCACACAGCTGGATATCCATGGTCAGTGCACATCTGGGCACCCAACACCAGCCCAACACCAGACCTCATCTGGGCATTGAACACCAGCCCAATGCCAGTGCACAACTGGGCATTCAACCCCGGCACAGTGCCAGTGCACAGCTGGGCATCCAAGGCCAGTGCACAGCTGAGCACTCAACACAGCCCACTGCCAGTGCACAGCTGGGCATCCAAGGCCAGTGCACAGCTGAGCATTCAACACCAGCCCACTGCCAGTGCACAGCTGGGCATCCAAGGCCAGTGCACAGCTGAGCATTCAACACCAGCCCACTGCCAGTGCACAGCTGGGTATCCAAGGCTGCTGCACAGCTCTTTCTCCATGAAAGAGCTCAGAGGTCTGAGAAGCCCTGGGAGAGTTTTATAGAAACTTAATGACAGTTGTAATCAAGGAAACGTACTATGCCAAAGAGCATATTAGAATAATAAACACAAAACATTATTAAAGAAAATGGGAGGTTAATACACTGCTTTCATGTTTTTGAAAAAATAATTTTAACTCAAACGTTTATTAGGGATACCCAGTAATAAACTGTTAATATGGACATCTGCTCAGCATTTAGCCGGTAACTAGGAACATAAAAATTTAATCGGTAGTTTCTTCAGTATTTAGGGATGCATTGCTATCAACATATTTTTCATGAAGAAAGTCATGCACTACTGTTAGTTATATTTATTACACGGAGGAGCATTTTAATATAATAATGCAGATGCCTTTATCCTATAAACCCCAGTGGTACTTAAAGCTGGGATCTTATTACTTGTGCCGAGGGCCAAACAAAGCTATAAACCCACTAAATTCTAACTGAGCTCCTGTGGTTGAATTGTGCACATTTAAGTTGTAAATTACAATATAAAGTAATCAAATATGTATAAAAATGGTAGTCAAGGAAGCAGTTTGCTGGATTCATAAGATTTCATAAGAAATAAGGAAAAATTTATAAACATCAACACAGCGCTCTGGGTTTATGAAATTTCCTTCCCCAAATATGACAATGCTTTTCTAATAACTTAAGAAACTGCCTGTCAATCAGCACTACCTGCATTATTCTCCTCCTCACAATATCTCCTTTATTCACTGCTTATTTTCAAAACAATCATATTCAGCCCTCTGCTAACCTCCTATATACTCAAAATGACCAAAGACTCCCTGTAGCATGATTAGGAAGATATTAAACCATTACAAAGGGTTCTCCGATGCCATTTTGTAACACAAACAACATTTAAATCATCAGTTGCAAAACAGATTTAAAAGACTAGAAGGCATTTTGCTTCCAGCTAGCATAAAATAGAAAAATCAGCTGAAATAAACAACACAGAAGCATGGAACCCTGTATATGTGACTACATAGTGATAAATATGAGCCTCCAGGAGCTTGTTTTGTCCTAATATATTGTTAGTCCTTATACAACAGAAAATATTAAGTTACTTTTAATGTTGCATTTATTATTAGCCCTAAGAATGCATCGATATTGCAACACCAAAATCACTTGTTCCTTGGGAGTCTTAGCAACTGTCTTGTGAAATATATAACTTCGAGGATGGCCAATTACTTTAAATAGATTCTTACTTATCACTAAAGTAAGCATGAGTAAAAGAACACAGAGGATCCCATAGTGGTGTAGGTTGTCTCCAGCCATCCGTATAAAACTTAAGTTTTCGGTATGGTGTACCTTCCAGGATGTCTCCATAGTTCCAGCTCAGAAATATTTGTGATGGTACAGAAGGCCTTTTGCCATCAGCCAGTCTGTAAGAGAGTAGTAACTCTGTAACAAATTGCACCGGAGACTGTGGGCAAGAGAATTTCTCTGAGCTTGTTTATTTACAAAATAAAGATAATAGTATTAAGCTAAATGGATTGCTGGAAGGGAAAGTGGATTTATATGTAAAGAGCTAAGCATCTACGTAGAATAGTATAAGACAGATCTAATCATTGTATAATATTATGTAGTCAGTACTATATTTAATAATTTTTAAAATTTATTTTATTTTAATGGCAAAAATATCTGTAAAATGAATTTACCAAAATTTCAGCAGACATTTCATGTGGTTTTGTGTTTTTACTTAGTTCCTCTAATACTCACAAATTTTCAATAAAAATTTACAATTTATAATCAGAAAAAAATGTTTTAAAGGCAGTTAGGGATCAATACTTTGTGGTTTATCTTCTTGTCTATAAAACATAAACTCATAAATTTTACATTATAAACGGATTCCAGTAAAGAACAATTTTCCTGTGTTTTTATCTGGATATACAAATTGAGTATATATCCATTTTGTGCTGGACTTCTCCTATTGCAGATGAGTCACAAGTTTGAAACATTCTTACATGGAACTCAGTCTTGATGATAGCAATACCTTGTCTACAGAGAGATCCCACCTCCGTTTTCTGTTGGGAGATTACAAAGATTTTAGTTCTCTGGACATCAACACTTAAATTCAAACCCACAAAATGTAAACCACAGCCTGTGATTTAGACAGCAGCTCTACAGAATATTTCCAAGCAGTGAGTGCTGTGTATCAATGCCAGTTTTGACTATGGTGGAACTGTCTTTCCATCCACAAGGCTTTTACACAGGGAAAGTGATAAATCTTAAAAATAACTCCAAGGGCACTGCACTCTATTTCCAGTAGCAAAACTGCCATCTCTTTGTATTGAGAGATACATCTCAACTAAACAAGAAATCTGAAAAATTGACATACAGCCAGTGGTATATGCACATGTCTCTGGGCGCTTGTGCTTGTCGTAATCAAAGGGAGAAGGAAGAGACACAGAAAGCTATTATTAAAATTCCAGAAACAACTCTGGAGTGGGGAAGCGTGAAGAGACAGGACGCTGCTCCCGGTGTTACCGTAAGCGGGAAGTGTGCTGAAGTATGTGTGGTGGCTTGAAAGTGATGCCTGTATAGGTCTTGGGCATTTGAACATTTGGTCCCAAGTGTCTGGTAGAGGAGGTGTATCCTTACTGTGGGACTTATGCCCACGAGGGAAAGCTCTGAAGTTTCAAAAGCTATGTTTCATACCCGGCGGTCTCTCTGTTTCCCACCTGTTGTTTAAGACGTGAGTTCTTAGCTACTGCTCAACCTAACAGCTCCATCTCTATGGACTCCAGTTCTCTGGAACCTTATTACGCCTTACTGCTCTGAGTCTTCTGAGTCAAGGTGTTTCTTCACGCCAATGGAAAAGTAACTTTGACAGAAGTTGGTACCTGGGAATGAATGGATATTTCTCACAAAAAGTTGGCGATGCAGTATTTTGAAGAAATATAAAAGATGTTCAGACCTTGAAGAAGAGCAATTAACCACTGTAATGGGGGCTTTGTGGGCCATTTCAGTAGGAGCTGATGACAGCGCTGATTGCAGTAGACTGTAGAGACCCAAATCAGGAGGGTTCAGAGGAGACTAATACTGGCAACCCAACTAGAGACAGTTGTTGTGAGACTTTGGCAAAAAGGAATGCGACTGCTTTCTGCCTACATCCTATGAATGTACCTGAGCCTAAATGTAAAAGGAATGGGTTAATTTATTTGGTGGAGGAAATTTCAAGATAACCTAATATTGACTGTCATGAGGGTGTCAGCAATCAAGTGGATGTACAATGAAAAAGAGCAAGAACGGCAGAATGAAATCCAGAGCATACAGTCTGGAAGTGCAAAAGACACTGTGTAAAGTTACAGCAGAGGCCTACACTGGAGGAGATTGCCACGAAGGGGAGGTCAAATCTTCACTAATAGTGGGAATGGTGTCCTCAAGCAAGAGCCCATCCAGGTCAGGTTCTAACTTCTGAAAGCAAAAGGCCCGAACGCTTTTCTGCTCCTAAGAGGAAACACCAAGTAAAGCTGCTGCAAGTAGTATTCTAGGACCATATTCTGTGCTAAGCTTGCAGCCGAACTTGGTCGTGTTTTCCATGTGGCACTAACTCATAAAAGATGAATGAAAAAAGTGGTCCTGGAACACTCCTTCAAAGTCATGGAGACCTTCCAAGGTGAGAGAGTGTGTTACAGGGCAGGCTGTTTGTGAAGGTCCTGAGTGGGCAAAAGGCCCTGAGAGGCCCTGGAGTTGCATAGGTGATCCCAGCATGCAGTAGTGCCATGTTGGTGAGGTATCTTCCAAGGAGGGCTCTAAACAAGGAGTGAAATCAGCCCCAGAGAGAAATGTGTTGCTGTGGAAAAGGCTGGAATAGAAGAACCATCTAACCCCTTTGGCACCGGACACAGAGCTACAGGAATTGGAGTTTGCCCTATTTTGTTTGGGTCTTGATTTGGTCCACTATTTTCTTACTATACTCTGATCCCCCCTTTTGAAATGCCATTGTATATAGAAGTACATATTGATTTTTTTAACAGGGTATTACACTTAAGAGAAGTCTCAAAAGAAACTTTGTTTAGGCAAACTTGAACGAACCAACACATTTAATAGATGTGCTTACATAGCAGGGCAATATCTCATCCTTAGACAAAAATCAGAAAAAAAGAGGGAGAGTAGAAATACTGTTCTCCAAGGAAGACGCCCTCAAAATGTTTATCTAAAACCAAATAGTCCCAATCGAGTGCTATTATTCAGATTGATCATGTTGTAGTGATCTATGTGGGATTTTCATATGAATATATAATTAAAGAAGTAGAGACAGTGTATTTGAAAAAATAGAAGGAGTGTGCATGAGATAGACTGGAGAGGGAGGGTAGAAAGGAGAAATGTACTTTAATTTCAAAAATAAAAAGGTGCACTAAAAAGAGACTTTGGGCTTTTAAAGAGCGTTGTGATTGAAGTACTGCGGTTGTGACCTTTGGAGTTAGACTAAATGCATTTTGCATCCTGATGTGGTCCTGAGACTATGGGGGCCAAGGAATGAAATGTGGCGGTTTGAGCGAGACATCACCCGAAAGTCTGGGATACGTGAATACTTTGTTCCCAGTAAACAGCTTCGGGAGGCTTAGGAGGTGGATGCGATGTCACTAGACATCTGTCACAGGTGAGGGAGGTTTGAAATTTGAACAGACTCGAACCACTCCTAGCTTTTTCTCTCTGCTCCGTGTGTGTGGTTTGAGATGCAGGCTTTCTGGGGCTGTCCCAGACACCCTACCCACTACCTCCCTCATTACCACGGACTGCTACGCTTCTAGAATCATAAGTCAAATGAGCCCTTTCTTCTCTAAATTGCTTTGCTCTATAAGCAAATTTTATTTGCAAATTTTTGCCGATAAAAATAAACAACCTAGAAACCTGCCACAGAGGGCCTCTGAAAGGCTCTGCCCTGCAGACTATCAAAGCAGACACTGAGACTTATGGCCAATTGTTGGGCAGAGTGCATGGAATCTTATGTAAGAAGTGAGAAATAGTAAGATCTGGAGAGGACAGGAACTCCACAAGGAGAGCAACAGAACCAGAAATTTGAACACAGGGGTCTTCCCAGAGACTCATACTCCAACCAAGTAGCGTGCATAGAGATAACCTAGAACCCCTGCACAGATGTAGCCCATGGCAGTTTATTGTCCAAGTGGGTTCCATAGTAATGGGAAGAGAGACTGCCTCTGACCTGAACTGATTGGCCTGCTCTTTGATCACCTCCCCCTGAGGGGGGGGGGAGGGAACAGCCTTATCAGCCACAGAAGATGACAATGCAGCCACTCCTGATGAGATCTGATAGACTAAGATCAGAAGGAAGGAAAAGAGGACCTCCCTTATCAGTGGACTTGGGGAGGGGCATTCGTAAAGAAGGGGAAGGGAGGGTGGGACTGGGAGAGGAGGTGGGAGGAGTTTATGGGGGGGATACAAAGTGAAAAGAGTGTAATTAATAAAATAAAATAAAATTTAAAAAAAGAAATAAAAAATAAGCAATTTCTATTTACAGAAATAAAAATGTAAGTAAGGTAATATGGAAGAGCACACTTTTAAAAACATTTTACACAGGTTGTGTTCCTAATTAGAAACACAGTCGTAGGCATAAGTATGTCTTCTAAGCAAGGAGAAGATCAACATTTGTACTCCTATATATAAAGATGGCAGGCGGTTCCACATCAAGATGCTGACAGTCAAATTAGCGTACTCTTTGTAAGGAAGATTATGAGTTCTCACTGTAAGCTTCACAATCAGAGAAATTTAGAAAACCTTAATGTTGTAAGACATTCAAGGAGTTTCTTCTAACGAGTAACATCATGGTAGGCAACTTCTACAGTAGAGAAAGAATGAGTATGAACAAAGGAAAAGAAGAATAAGTACAGGGGTGGATTTTCACAAAAACGATGCTATTATAAAGTAAACATATATATGTATACATAAATATATGCGTATATACACGTATCCTTACACATATGTGCATTGTACAAATTGCTGTGCTTTATTCTACACACATATACACTGCATACATACATACATACAAGAATATAGCACGTACTTACTGACTTATATGTAAGCACAGACAACATTGAAACAAAGTATAGAGTGAGTTATCTATGTCTGGTAACTAGCAATTAGGCATTGAAGGATAAATCTGTAAATGGCTCATGATAAACCTATAAACAGAACTATATGTGGAAACCTATAAAATGAGAGATAATTATAAGTTCAACATTGGCTGAAACATTTCAATTGTGAGGAAATAAATGACAAAAAATAATTGAATTCATTTTATTTATTTATTTTTATTACAATTTATTCACTTTGTAGACCACCTGTAGACCCATCCCTAATCCCCTGCCAATCCCACCCTTTCTCCCTCCCTCTTCTCCCCCCATGCCCCAGTCCACTGAGAGGGGAGGTCCTCCTCCCCTTCCATCTGACCCTAGCCTATCTGGTCTCATAAGGAATGGCTGCATTGTCTTCCTCTGTGGCCTGGTAAGGCTGCACCCTCAAGGGGGAGGTGATCAAAGAGCCAGCCACTGAGTTCATGTCAGAGACAGTCCCTGCTTCCCTTACTAGGAAACCCACGTGTACACTGAGCTGCCATGGGCTACATCTGTGCAGGGGTTTTGGTTATCTCCATGTATGGTCCTTGGATGGAGTATCAGTCTCAGGAAAGACCCCTGCTTATTCTTTTTTTTTTTTTTTTTTTTTTGGTTCTGTTTCTTTCCTTGTGGAGCTCCTGTCCCCTTCAGGTCTTTCTTTTTATCTCTCCCTTCTTTCATAAGATTCCCTACACTCTGCCCAAAGTTTGGCTATGAGTCTCAGCATCTGTTTTGATACCCTTCTGGGTAGAGTCTTTCAGAGGCCCTCTGTGGTAGGCTCCTGTCCTGCTTCCTGTTTTCTCCCTCTTCTGATGTCCATCCTGTTTGCCTTTCTGAATGAGGATTGATCACCTTATCCAGGGTCCTCCTTCTTGCTTAGCTTCTTTAGGTGTACAGATTTTAGTATGTTTATCCGATATTATATGTCTAATATCCTTTTATAAGTGAGTATATACCATGTGTGTCTTTTTGCTTCTAGGATACATCACTCAGGATGATCTTTTCTAGTTCCTACCATTTGCCTGCAAATTTAATGATTTCTTTGTTTTTAATTGCTGAGTAGTATTCTATTATGTAAATGTACTACAATTTCTGTATCCATTCCTCCACTGAGGGACATCTTTGTTGTTTCCAGATTATGAATAAAGCTGCTACAAACATGGTTGAGCAGATGTCCTGAGACTGGAATTTAAATGGAGAATTTGCAGGTACAAAAAAAGAAAGAAAGAAAGAAAAAAAAAGTGTTCAAGTGGAGCAGACTCAAGTGATAATTAAATAGGTGGAAGTGGGTTGAGATAGAAATGTTTGCCTCAAAGGAAAAATCTGTAACTCTAATGGTACAGACAGGTCATCAAACAAAGGGTGGTTTTCTTTTTGCCCATCCATAAAACAGCAGCTATTTCTTGAATAATGGTAGTATAGGTAGCTGTTGTTTTCGATAAACTCTGGCTTTTTATATGTCTTTATTTTAGAATCAAAGTTTTGTTGCGGGAGTGTGAATGATATGTTAGTACTTTCTGAAATAAAAATAGTAAACTTATAGATGCTAAAGTAATTGCCTGAATTTGGAAAAGCAACACAAGATAAATCAAGTACTTGAAGTTGGAAATTTGAACTTCAAGTGCTTTAAGCACTATTCTAAACATTAATGTATGTAGGTTACATACCATTTAAATATTCAGGGAAAAGCTTATCACAATAGATTTAAAGTGATTAAACCATTTCACCTGTCACCCATGAATCTGCAAAGACTGAGACCATAGG
This sequence comes from Rhombomys opimus, assembly GCA_010120015.1. Classification (NCBI taxonomy): domain Eukaryota; kingdom Metazoa; phylum Chordata; class Mammalia; order Rodentia; family Muridae; genus Rhombomys; species Rhombomys opimus. The sequence continues at coordinate 1,089,145 of REGO01000252.1, forward strand.
ACTTTTTTCTGTTTGGGTTCATCAGTCACAGCTGCCACATTCCTTCTAGAATGCTGCGACCAAGATTATGATCCTGGATGGACAGTGTGCTCTGGAATAAATTCACCTTTTGTCACCATTTTGAAACTGGCCATTGGCATGTTTGCCATGAGGACATTAAGAAAAGGATAAGCAGCACAGCCTTAGTAACACTTACTCATTCACATTCACTTACAACCCGAAAATTCTCACTGATCTTTAGTAAAGACTAAATGAAAAGTACAGTAACAATAAAATTCCCTGTTCATTTTTATCAAATCCTTATGTTATCAGATCAGAAGTTTTTGTTTTCATAAGAGAACATGTGCCTTCAACATGTACAGTTTTCTCTATGAAAGCTTACATCAAGTTCGTTTCTTCACAGCTGTGGTTATAGAAACTTTTAAATTATGTTTTATAGAAGTTTGTAAACCTCTCATTATAATAAAACATAAGCCATTAAAAGACTCATTCTAAGCTCATTCATAAATACAAAATGGATACTATTATTAAGTAAAGTCATATTGGGACACTAATTCAAACACAAAAATGAATAAAGAAATATGTAAAAAATGTAAGGACTGTTATTTAAAATAAATATTCTGAATACATTATATTTTTCTAAAATTACTTCAAGATGATGATGAAAAAACCTTGCATAAATTTAAATATAATATCTTAAAAACCAAAAGCATGCTATATTTTCTAATTCATTTTGCACCCTTTTTTTGACTAGCATTTTGCTTATAGCCTATTTTCATTTCCCTGTGTAGTGTGTCAACACAGAAAATATATTACCTGAAATTTTTCCCAATTAATCTTGAAATTTCATTCATCTCCTATGTTTGTCCTTTTGATCTACATAATTAATTTTTCTTCATAAAAACTCTGATAAGCAAATTGCATAATTGAAGGTGTGCCTTCCTGATGGGATGCCTGTAAACATAGTTTGAATACCCAAAATACACCAATTATACAATTCAGAACCATCATAATTGTTGACATCCTGCTTTAACACGTTCTATTTGGATATATGAATTCAATTATGACATATGCTAAAATTGATAAAGGTTTGTTTTGAAATGACTGTGACAGAAAACGATTAAGATATACGCAAAGTAGTCCACTGAAACCTGCAAACAAAAAAAATAAGAAAAAAAAGAAAGAAAAAAGAAACAGAGTTATTGAGTTCTTGGTTTATTTTGTGTTTTCAGTGTTGGATTAACACACACTTTTGGATTCCAAAACATAAACAAGATACAGGTGTCTTGGAAAACTCCTCTACAGCTCTCTCTTTTTCATCCCCTCCTTGGAGCTTCCTGCAGTTTCTGTATGTCTATACACTATACACAGATATAAAGTCTACAGCAGGGAAGGGCTGGTGTGTTAGCATGCACAGCAGAGCCTTTTCTGCCTATCCTTTATCCACTAGGCACTATTATCCTTCATGCTTTATTTTGCTTTTTTTCTTTGGAGATCACATCAGAGTTATGCTCAGACTTCATTATAGAAGCTCACTGCCCTTCCCTAAGAAAAACCAAATAGTTTCTACAGTCCAGTATAATATTTAACATTTCTGTTTCTGGGTTTTGCATCACTTTTATTTTCTCCCATAAAATAATGGCAAGTTACTTGGTAAGGACAGAAGAATCTCATTCTTACAGTTTCAACAAAGCTGTCTGGGTGATACTGACCTCTCTTTAAGGATCATTTTCACTTACAATCCACAGCTTCAACACATACTGGCTTCAGTTTTTATTTACCTCTGTCCTTTGCATCTGTTTCATATTAAAGGGGAATGACTGGGCCTTGATCATGTGTTCTGGCAGCTAGCAAAGCCATATACATTCTGATTTTAAAAATCACCCTCTACCATCCCTCAACGTTGTATAAAGCAATGACAAGCAGTTGCAATGTGATTCTTACTGCTCTTTCTCCATATTCTGTAACAAATGCCAACAACAGTAAGATCCAAAGCTTAAAAGGCTCCCTGTCCACTCTCTGCCCTTGAGAACTGGATCTGAGGCATTAACCAAACTGTTCAGATAGCCAAGATAGCTTTAGCGTGATATTATTTGATGTTCTGCCTTTATGATCCTGCTGTTAAGAATAATCTTGTTATCCACTTCTTTCCCATTCCTTCCCACTCTTTTCTCAAATACTCTGAAAGCATGCCCTCATTTTCCCCTAATGTATCCTAAGGTGCTAGTACTTATTTTTTATTTTCTTGTTTTCATCCTGTAATTCATCAATGTTTTAGGGAGATAATTTATAGAAAATGTTGTGTGCAGTGATGAACTAATTGCAGACTAAAATAAAATAGGTTGTAGCATCATCTCTGCTATACTGAGTATGACACCATCTTTACAGATGCACTGTACTGAGGCCTTATACATCAAAAACCATTCCAGTCAGCTACAGTTTTAGCTCTATCTCATGTGGCAGAAGGAAGATCATTACAGACATAAACAAATAACTGGCTTAAAGTGAAAAGCACAGAGAGTGGGTAGCTTAAATTTTAATGCTTAACACAGTGTATCAAACACAATAAAACAGTCTATTAATGACAAACTTTCTAAACAAACTCTCCATTTATGATATAAGTGCTAGAAAATCCCTGTGATGATCCTCTAAAGGACACACTTCATAAGAACTGCTGAACTGACTCTTAATTAGCATTGTTGGTGAGTGCCTTTGTGGTTCCTGTGTTATTTCAGGATATATGGCATGACTTAATTGACAGTCTATTTGTAATTGAGTCATTTTTATTGAACTAAAAACTTTACATACACAGCCTGAAGTCAGCGAGTTTGTCACAATTATAAAATTAGATTCCTTTTTCAAGATACGCTACTTAAAGACATGAGCCATGTCATTCTCTAGAGTTTAATGAAAAAGCAGTAAGGCAGAGAAACATTCAGAAATCAGGAGACAAATGAAAAACTGTAATTCTGACTTTATATTCAATGTACTCATATACATTGGGACGTCATTGGAAAGTTTTAGTGTGTGTGTGTGTGTGTGTGTGTGTGTGTGTGTGTGTGTATTACATGTGAGTATATGTGTAGGTATGCATATGTTGAAATTGGTATGTGCATTACTGTATAACTGCAGAGACCATAGGCGAACTCTGTGTCCAGATGTATCATGCTCTGCCCTATTTCCTTGAGACAAGAAGTCTTTCACCAAGTCAAATTTCACCTTTTTTTTTTTTTTTTTTTTTTTTTTGGTCTAGGTTGGTTGGTCAGTAAGTCTCAGGCATTCCCTCTTCTTCCTTGCTAGGCAATGACATTTCTCCCTAGCCTTACCGTCTAGCTGTTAATATTTGCTTTGACGGGTAGTCTGTTAATTTTCAGAAGGAAGAAGTCTGGCTTGGTTAGCACATGTACTGCATTGCCATGGAGTTCCTTCCTCCAACACTCGCCAATTTTCCTCATGTGTTGTCTGGGGTCAGTAACAGAGGCCCAAATATGTGACACAAAAGGGAAAGGGAGGCATTTACAAGTCTGTGTTACAGAATATTCATGGGAATATAATAAATCTGGGTTCTAACTTGAGGCCTTGGTGGTAAGTTGAACCTCTCCAGATTCCGGTAGCTGTAGGAGTCTCAGTGAGACTTTCAGGTATCTTCAAGTCCAGGTTGCCACCTCTTTCAACTTTCAAATATCTATGACAAGTGCCCTGGCCTTGAGACTCCTGGGGCCTAGTCTGTCTTGAAAGCCTCTGGCTCCATCAGGGAAATGGAATTTGATTTCTTTTTACTCCAGGTAAGAGTTGTCAGTCATATCCAAGATTGCAGGAATTGTTAGGCTTCATAGACAGTCTGAGAGAGACAAGGATTTCACAGGAATAAGAAACCCCAGGTCCTTCGCTTGCTTGGTTAGAGTCACCCCAAGGTACTTTATGTTATTAGTGGCTATTGTGAAGGGTGTTGTTTCCCTGATTTTTTTTTCTTGGAACTTTTGTCTTTTGTATACAGGAGGGCTTCTGATTTTTTTGAGTTAATTTTGTATCCAGCCACTTTGCTGAAGGTGTTCATCAGCTGAAGTGAGGATACAAAGTTAATAAACTGTAACTAATATAAAAAAATAAAAATTTAATTAAAAAAAGAAAAAAAACGCAGTTTCTCCAAACTATCTCTCAATATTTTTTGCTTTGTACTTGAAACTCATTTTATCTTTTCCAAATATTTTTTTTACTTAATTGTATTTTTTACAATTTATTTATTTTATATCCCAATTGCAGCCCCCTCCTTCATCTTCTCCCGGACCGACTTCCTTCCCTCCATACTCCCAATAACTGTCCCCTAGTCCAATCAAAGGAGGAGTTCTCCTCCACCAGCTTATCAAGTGTCATCAGCACTGCCTGGAACTTCTTCCTTTGTGCTCTGAAAAGGCTGCCCAGACAGGGGGAAGTGATCAAAGAACAGACAACTGAATTCATGTCAGAGACAGCCCCTGCTACCCTTACTCGGGAACCCACATGGAGACTGAGCTGCCTATTTGCTACACCTGAGGGGGTCTAGATCCTCTCCATGCATGGTCCTTGGTGCATCAGTCTCTGCAGCCCCCGTGGGCCCAGAGATTTTGGTTTTGTTGTTCTCCTTGTGGAGCTCCTGTCCCCTCCAGGTCCTTCTATGCTCCCCTTCTTCCATAAGACTCCCTGCACTCTGCCCAACATTTGACTGTGAGTCTCAGTATCTGCTTCAATCCCCTGCTGGGTGGAGTCTTTCAGAGGACATCTAAGGTAAACTTCTGTCCTGTTCCCTCTGCTTTTGGTATCTATCCTGTTTGCCATTCTGAATGTTACTTAAGCATTCTCCTAGGGTCCTCCTTGCTGTTTAACTTCTTCAGGTCTGCAGATTTTAGTATGATTATCTTATATTCTATGGCTAACATCTACTTATAAGTGAGTACATACCTTGGGTGTCTTTCTGCTTCTGGGTTACCTCATTCAGAAGGATCTTTTCTAGTTCCATCCATTTGACTGCAAATTTCATGATTTTCTGTTTTTAATAGCTGAGTACTATTTGATTGTATAAATGTGCAACAATTTATGTATCCATTCTTCCATTGAAGGACATATAGGTTGTTTACAGATTCTGCCTATTACAAATAAGGCTGCTTTGAACATAGTTCAGTAAATGTCCTTATTGAATGGTGGAGCATGTTGTGGGTATATTTCCAGGAGTGGTATAGTTGGATCTTGAGGTAGTGCTATTCCCAATTTTCTGAGAAAGCACCGAGTTTATTTCCAAAGTGGTTTTACAAGTTTGCACTCCCACCAGCAATGGAGGAGGATTCTCTTTTCTCCACATCCTCTCTAGCATGTATTTTTGATCTTAGCCATTCTGATAGGTGTAAGATGGATTCTCAGAGTCATTTCGATTTGCATTTCCCTGATGACTAAGAATGTTGAGCATTTCTTTAAGAGTTTCTCCGAAATTCTATACTCATCTGTTGAGAATTCTCTGTTTAGCTCTGTACCCCATTTTTTAATTGAAGTGTTTGGTTAGTTGGTGTCTAATTTCTTGAGTTCATTACATATTATGGATATTTGCTCTCTGTCAGATGTAGAGTTGGTGAAGATATTTTCCCAGTCTGTAGGCTCTAATTTTTTTTCTGTTGATGGTGTCCTTTGCTTTACAGAGGCTTTTCAGTTTTGCAAGCTCCCATTTATTAATTATATATATATATATATATATATATATATATATACCAACTCAACTCTCTGAAGAAATAATTTGATGATGATATCAGAAGACAGAAAGATCTCCCATGTTCATTGATTGATAGGAATAACATAGTAAAAATGACCATCCTTCCAAAAGCAATCTACAGATTCAATACAATTCCCATCAAAATACAAATAAAATTCATTACAGACATTGAGAGAAACATCTCAACTCCATATGGAAAAACAAAAAACCCAAAATAACTAAAACAATCCTGTACAATAAAATATCTTCTGGCGGTATCTCCATCCCTGATCTCAAGGTGTACCATAAAGCAATAGTAATAAAAACTGCATGGTACTGGTATAGGAACAGACTGGTAGAGCAGTGGAATCAAACTGAAGACCCAAAAATAAACCACATATTTTTGGACACCTGATTTTTGACAAAGATGGCGAAACCATACAGTGGAAAAAAGATAGCATCTCCAACAAATGATGCTGGTCTAACTGGATGTCTACATGTAGAAAAATGCAAATAGACCCATATCTATCACCTTGAACAAAAGTAAAGTCCAAGTGGATCAAAGACCTCAACATAAAACCAGACACACTAAATCTGTTAGAAGAAAAAGTAGGGAAGAACCTTGAATTCATTAGCACAGGAGATAACTTCCTGAACAGAACTCCAACTTCACGGGCTCTAAGATCAACTATCTCTCAACAGTAACAAACCACACTTAGTAGACCTCACTCTACTAGAAGAAAGAGTGACAGCTCTTTATTTATTTAAACATTTCATGCATTCATTTCAAATGCTATCAATTAAATACAAGTGGCATTCAACTTTTGTGCTGAGTGATCCTTCCTAGAATTTTTAAACCTTTATCCAACACAAAATAAAATGTAATAAAATTACATTAATGTCAGTCCTACTCTAGATTTGAAATAGTACTCCAGCTTTTTTTACTATAAATGAATTATTTCCATTTTATTTATTCATACTGAAGATCCACATTTTAGAGAAAGATTAACAATGACCATGTAGTGGGTACAATATAATTTTGGAGTGTTTTAATGTTATTTATACATTAATTAAATCAAAATCTGTGGGGACATGATAAGAATTCTAGTAAGTACTCCATGGTCAAGGCTTCTGCAGACGTTTTGCTTTTCTGATAGCTGCAGAAACGCCAACGTTTGATCACACAGATCAATAATTTACAAGGTGCACACTTATGTCTCTAAGTTCAAACTGTTGCCATTTCACGTTATCCTTTAGTCTTCTGCAGTATACCTCATCATTAGAGACAGAACCTATGAGGCAATTGCATCGAGCCTGGCATATCACTAGCACATAATAAATTCCAGCAGTTATTGGGGTATTGTTTGCTCATATCCTCTACCAACATCAGGGGAAAATAAAGCCAAACATAGCTTAGGCTCCTAATGCTATATCATCTAATTAGATGAGTCATTAACACCTCATAGTTCTAAGACTTACCTACATAAGTGTTAAATGCATCTTAAGAATATCAGGACCCTGTTCCTGATAGTAAGAGAGGATAAAGAGGAAAACAGTTGAGAATTGCCACATTCTAAAAGTACTTTTAGTTGCTAAGGGGAATGGAAAATTACCGAAGAATTCAGGAACAGAATATCTGAAAACGATGGACATGCTGTAAAGGAAGGGGGAGGGGACGTGGAAGGTAAATGGGGTACAAGGATATATGACATATTCCTTTATCTGCAGAGCTCACCTTCTTGTCTGCCTGTCTGTCTTTCTATCGGCCTATCTGCTACAGAAGTAACAGAGTCAAGACTGGGAATGAGGGGAGTGGGGAGAGGGCACAGGAGTGAGTAATGAGATGTAAGGGAACAGAGTGTAATGATGCAAATGTATATGAAGGGTAATACTGAAGAGGCCATGTCTGCACTCTTCTCTTTACCACTGCCTACATACCACACCGTGCCTTCTGAGACATGCCCTCCTCACTGCGCTGCAGAAGGCACTTCTGACTCCAGTGTCATTGTTTACAAATAAGTATTTAAAACTCCAATAAGTCATGTGGGCTATTAGTTTCCATTTTCAACACAGTATGCATAATCTGAAGATTTTGGTTTTTCCAAATTTATACTCCACAATCCTTAGACATTTACATATGTAAAACATGGGACTTTTGTTTTTTGTTTGATTGGTGGGGGTGGGGGGCGGTGTTTTAGCTATACAGACACTTCAAAAGTGTCTTTGGAGTTTAGAAATGCTTAGTTCACTCTCCCCCCACCACAGAGGTCGCTGCTACAAAATGGCCTAAAGACTCCTGGAAAGAATTATCAATTGTTCTAAGTTAATACATTACATTGAGGTGCGCGCACACACACACACACACAGACCCACACACATGCACACACACTCACTCACACATACACACTCACACATAATTTAAAATAAAAATGAAATCAAACAAGACGAATCATCTATAAAATATTAATAAAGAAATGAATGGGTTGACATGTTTAGTTTATCTTTCTTTTCCTGATATAGCAAGCTTCAGTCTCAAAGCAAGGAGAATGGCTGGCACTCTCAGAGCTGCATTGGAGAATGTTTCCGGTGGAAAATGCTGAAAACAACGCTTTAAAACAAGGAGGAAATAGACATGCTCTGTGTTTTTTTAATGATATCAAATAAAACATTAGCTAAAATTATGTACTAAAGCTATAATGTATCTGTATTTTTATATTTTAAGTTATTTATAGTCCTTGAGATAGTTCCAGAAATCAGGAAAAGTTTATGTTTTCTATAAAATTATGATGTTCTATTTTAAAAATGAAGAAAACTCTGATGAGCTAAAATATATAGGGGACATGGTTTTGTGATTTTACAAGATTATATGTGTATGTGTGTGCATTCATAATGGGATTATTTGTGCTTGATTATACTTTTATTTCTTTCCAAAAATGATGTTTTTTTTAACAACTTTTTTCTTCTCTCTCACATTATATCCCCACCAGTTTCCCTTCTTTCTCCTCCTGCCTCCCCTCTCTGCCAGTTCCGTGCTCCGTTTCCCATCAGAAAGAGCAGGCCTCCCAGGGATAGTCACAGAACATAGCAAGACAAGTTGCAATAAAACTGGCACAAACCCTCTGCCAGGGCTGGACATGGCAACCACGTAGGAGGAAACAGGTCCCAAGTGAAGGCAAGAGAGACTCTTCCCACTCCCGCTGTTGGGAGTCCCACAAGAACACCAAGTTACCCAAGCACAAGGTATTTCCAAAGCGCCTCGCTCGGACACACACCCAGACCTTGACTGTAGGCTCGGGCTCTGGGAGCCCCCATGAGGTCTGCTGAGTTGTTCCGTGGGCCCAGTTCTCATGGTGTCCTCACCCCTCTCTCCCCTCTTCCAAGAAGTTTCAGCCTAAGGTTTGGCTGTGGATCTGTCCCCAAAAGTTGCTTGATGATGCCTGTCTGATGAGAATTAGGATAGGCACTGAACTGTGGCTATAGCAGAACATCATTAGGAATCATTTCATTGACATTTCCCCCCACCAGTCGTGTTTGGATCTCTGGGCTGTCAGGCCTCTGGGTCCTGGCCATCCAGGAAATGTCAGGCATGGGCACCCACTTGTGGACTCAAGTTCTACCAGTCATGGGTTGGACATGCCCACAATTATATGTGTGTGGTAGGCGCAGGTAAATCCATGTCAGTTCAGGGAACTGCACAGGTCAGAGATGTCTGCACTCCTGGAACTAAACCTACAGGTATTTGTGAGCCAACAGATGAGAGTTTGGGACTGAATCTGGATCCTCTGTAAGAGCATTACAAGTTCTGAACCATTGATCAACGTCTCCAGCCCTGAGTTTTAGTTCACAAAATTCAAAGGAAGTGACTGGTGGGTAAAGTGAGAATTTGTTCTTGTATCTGTCTCCTGTGCTTTGGCTATTTCCACCAAAATTTATGTTGAAATTTAATCTCCACTGTGATTGGCTCATGAGAGAGATGGGATAAACGTGAGGGCTCTGTCCCCAGGAGTAAATGGTTCTACCCATAAGTGAAATGATTAGTGGGTTAATTGGTCACTTCAATACTGGACCTGTTATCAAAGTCAATTTGACGTTGTTTCTTTTATATTCCCACAAATGATATCCTATGTGGCTTGGGAATCTGTAGAAAATTCCTTTCAACATGAAATCCCTATTATATGTGACTGCATGGCTTTTAGCCTCTTGAACAGGGTGAAGTAAATCTTTATTTAAACACAAAAATGTAGTCTGTCTATTAAGCTGCAGCAGCAGAAAGCAAAGTAAGATAGTGTCATGATAGATTTCCCCTAACGTCCTGTCTGGTATTGAGCACTGTTAGGAACAATGAAAGTAATGATGCACAGAGCAGATTTTACATGAAAGAAGTTTATTGGATGGAGAGGAAGAGAGAGAGAGAGAAGGACAGAGTGAAACATGATAGGAGGAAGGGAGTGGGTGCCCAGACAGAAAAAGGGGAGAGGGAAGAGTAAGATAGCAAGAGGGCATGAGAGAGACAAAGTAAAGTGGTGGGTTGAACCTTTTAAGGAGCAATGTAACCACACCTCCCAGGTGTGGCTCCCTGGCAGGTGACACATGATGACATCATAGTTGGCTAGGCAACCCAGAAGCAGGCTGCTTAAATACTAACATTCCTCCCTTTTTCTATAATTAAAAAATGAGAAGCTTGGGCTGCTTCTCATGTAAGGCAAGTTAAAGTATATAAATTTAGGTTCGTTGGAAGCAGCTCTTGATTACCATGCAAGAGGCTACGAGAGAGAGAAAAAAAAATAATAATAGCAACAGAATGTCCAGATTATGTGGTCAAGAGGAGGAGGGGAAGCCTCTGCCCTGGAAAGTTCAGGGTAAAGGGTTGCCAGTAGAGAGTTGCCAGCCATGCCAGGCAGCAGGTAGGGACTGAGGAACACAGGAAGAATCTTGAGCTACTTGTCCTGGGCCTGAAGCATACCATTTCAGCCTTTTGATAATAATAAGTAAATAAGTATTGATTCTCTTCTGGCTACTTCTGCTGACACTGGGGGTGCTGTAGAGAGATCAAAAGGCTGGAATGCTGGCCTAGTCCAGGAAAAACAGGCTGTTTTGATGCTGTCCAGGGTCTGTGAGAACATCCATGGCTGGCAGAGAAAGGGCAGGTCCAGCGTAATGGAAGTCTATGATGTCAGACTGGAACACTTGTGGATGCTGCTTTGGTGCTGTTGTGGATATAGGAAAGACCGGATCTGCTGGATACTAGAACATATTTATAGACAGAAGAGAAAGTTAAGTAGGCTGTCAAGAAAATTTCTTCCAGTGTACATTTAAAACTTTTGGGAGAGTAAGCAGAGGTGGAAGGTTTGGGTCAAAGAGACTTGAACATGGGAACCTCCATTTACCTGAGGGAGCCTCCATTTACCCAATCACTGGCAGTAATTAAAAAGGCTTTGCTTTGGATCTGTCATCTAAGGAAACTGAGGCCAAGTTTGGTTATAGAAGTGTGTAAACTCAGAGGCCCTTAAAGTGGGCACTAAGTGTGGAAATCTGAAATTTTCCAGAAGACATCCCAGGGGAGTATCTGGAGGAATGGAAGAATGGACAATTCCTATTGAGCAGGTAAGAGTCATTGACCTGTCAAGGCATCCCAAGAGCAAGGTTTGACTCAGTAGAGTAGTATGTACAATCTTTTCCAACAGCTCATCAGCATTGGCCAGAGACCAAGGGCACAGTTGCCCAGAGCAGACACAGTTTACCTAGCTAGGATTTTTAGAGACAAACGAGAAGGGGAGGAAGAGAGAAACCATGCCAGTAGAGGGAAAGTCTTACCCAAGGGAGAAGGAGGTCCTAGATGAAGAGTTTGGATGTAGGTTGCAGAGAACAGTAGGAAGCCTTTGCACCAACCGGAAGTGAAGACTCACCAAATGGCTGGTGTTGGGTGTACGAATGTAGCGGTCAGTAGCCAGGAAAGGGAAGTCCCAAAACCAGGGAAAGGGGAGGAATCTCACCCTCTGAGATAGGCAAGAGGTACGGTAATTATCTGGAGCCCAGTTGACCTGACAGGTGGATTTAGGTGGATTTTCTGCAGCTTAAAAGAATTACTTTTAAGTTTTACAAAGGAGATAAAACTTTAGACATGTTAGCATCACAACTGTAATCTGCACTGAAATATACATTGTAGAAAAGGCAAGAGATATACACATTTGTGTTAGCAGCATAAGCATTCTTTAAGGTGAGCTCTGAAAAGGCAGAAGCCTTTCATGAAGTAAAAGGGACAAAAGCTCACTTGATCTTAACCTTTAGTATAAGTACATATTATGGAGATTTAAAATCTTGATCTTAGAATCATGATAGTGGGTGGTATAGTGGAATGTTTTTATATGAGTTAGATCAATAAATCAGAGCTCTATTGATAAAGGTCAAAGCTCTGGACAGTCACTATAATAGTAGCATAGCAACAGGAAGATATATTAAGCATTTTTACCTATTTAGGAAACCTTAAATCACCTTAAATCTTGCAACCTTTATAACTTGCATTTACCAACCTTAAAATACTTTCTTAGACCCTCAAACAACATTTTTCTTAGGCTTTTGTATTTAGACATTTACCATGAGACTTAGGTGAGACTGTTAATAACATTTATTGTCCTTTAGCTAAGGGATGGTAAAGGTTTCATCCAAGCCTGTTTCTTGAGTCTGCCAACAAGGCATATTGTATCTAGGCCTGACAATAGCAACTCTAGGACTCAGGCTTAAGGCCTGAACATATAAAGAGAACTGAGAAGGCATCTGAAGTCTCCCAAGACAGAAGTTGGCAACATGTCTGCGGGACCCCAGTGAGGCCAAAACAGACCTGCAATGTTACCCTGGGCTGGGTGAGGATGGTGGTAGTCACTGAATCAAGGAGCCATTTGTCCTCCACCAGGCCAAGGAGCTAGAAGTCTGGAAGTATCTATGGCTCTTGTGCTGGTTGAGCCTCCACAGCTGGGCACAGAGAACAAGCCTGCATGGGAGCATTTTGACTTCCAGAGGCCAATCTTCTGGCAGGCAGCCATTGCTTGTTGAGGCAGTGGCAGGACCAGCGTCTCCTTTGGCTGCATTTGAAATAGTCACCTGGCAGAACTGACTTTTGGCTATATCCCGGCGGGATGGGGTATTGCAGACCTCTTGTTTTTTGTGCAGGAATGCCAACAGCCTCAGAGCAGCAGCCAAGGTCTGGAACATAGTTTTTGCTGTAGATGAGCCTGTCGGGAGACTCCTCTCTTATTATTTTTACTGACTCCTGTATGGTGACTCAAGAACCATCCTCAGCTGTTTACTAAAGATCGCTGTGAGGCCATGTTTGCATCTGTAGGACTATAAATATATTTTTGAACATGTTAAAGGACTTGATCATCTGTGGGATGACTGACTATTAACTTGCTTTCATTAACCATCAAATATGAAGACTATAGGTTTTGTCCCTGTTAACTTGGAGCCTTAAAAGTCATAGATATAGTCCATTAAAGTCAGAGCATAACAGTTTTCTGTATGATTTAGTATATTAAAAGTTCATAGCTTACAAAAGTCTAAGGCTACACTATAGATTAATAATATAACCATTTTAAGAAAACAAAACCTAGCATATTTTAAACTTTTGATAGTGAAGATATAGCACAATGATCAAGTTTTAACATAAATAAATACCTCTAAAATTAATACATCTTAGTTTAGAGTATTGGTAAAAAAAAAAAAAAAAAAAAAAAAGCTTGAACGTAGTAACCCCTGAGCTTTGAGTTTTAAAACCAATAATATCGTAGAACAGTATAAAGCAATTTTAAAATTACATTTGAATTTATTGTAGCAAACCTGTTAGCCAGAAAGACTAGTGGTGAATCTTGATCATGGGCAGCGCATGGCAGGAGAAATAGCATTTATTAATTTAGGAATTGATAAAAACATAGGCAGCTTAATTTGAATGGACCTTTATAACTTTGAAATTTTAACATTATATAAAAATTATTTTGAACCAGGGTTGAATCATATATATTGTAAAATGTAACTTTGAATTTTTATAAAAATCCATACTAATTTAAAAATGAGGCCTGTTGCTGTCCTAGTCTAAAAGGAGATAAAATAAACAGATAATTAATTATGATTAAAATTGTTCATACTATGTGGTCACCTTAAGGTTTATAGTTTAATTTTAAGATTTTTTTTTTTTTTTGAGAGTATAAAAATAAACCAGAGTGTATTTAGTAGATGGCAGGCTTGGAGAAAAGAGAACCAGGGAATTGTTTTTTACTTCACGGATTGCTGTTAGTGTTATTGGATATTAGACATTTGAATAGGACAAATACAGGTGTAGAGGCCAGAGGTTTCCCTAAGAGGAGAGAGATGAGGAAGCCGTTCCTGTGACTGAGGAAGGGGAAGTGGGGATGGACCATGCAGCTAGCGGTTCCTCAACCAAATGGCGCGGCAGGTCTTTGCCCAGCTAAGTCTGAGATCCTCCGTGCCTGGTGTCAGGGCTTTATCAGCAGGAAGGCCAAGTTCTCATAGAGGGAATCTCATCTGCAGGAAAGGGCAGATAGGCAGCTTTAGAATGGAGCTAGGAAGGGGGGGGGGTGCAGTGACCTTTTAGGGTCTATAAGAAACTGCAGTTTTGCATCTCCAAAAACAGTGGACAGAAACAAAGTAGTAAAAGCAGCTGGCAGTGAGGGAAACCAGTGTTTTTTGTTTGTTTTGTAACCAAGATGGCGGCGGCCAATCATGCCCTTTATTGCTGTAAGTTAAGATGGTGGTGAAACCATGTGCTTGCCATTAGTGGAGATGGCAGTGAAGCCATGGTTCTACCCTCCCTATCCCCGAACAGACATGGTGGCTAACCATGTGCAGTATGTGGCCATAGCAGCACAGCGAGACCAGGTGCTTGCTGGTGGATGGCTGTCCCTGCCCAGGCCCAGTTCGAAACTCTCTGCATGTGTGTGATGTGGCATGTCTGATTGGAAATCTGCACAACTGAAAACCCTCCTCTGCAGGACAGCCTCTAGAGGCAGGCGTTCCACAGGGGATTTAAAATCTCACCCAGGGGGCCTGAGGCACCTGAATGCGGGCAGGGTCGCCAGCAATTCCTTACCTAACAGCAACAGTGTAGAAACAGGCTGTGTCTGTATCTGAAGTGGAGTTTCAGTGTCTGGCATTGAGAGACCAAAAAGATTAAAAATTAGCAACTATTATTAAGGCCTGAACTATGTGGGTGGAGAAGTCTAGTAATGCCCTGAGGGGAAGGACCGCCTTACTGCATTCTTTCCCCACCTACTAGAGAAAACAGTTGCTAGGAAACTGGCCCATCCCCCTAGGGAGGGACATCAGATCATTATGGTCTGGGGAACCTTCCTATAGCCAATCAATTCAAAATGTAGCATTTTGACCAATAGATGCTTGCCGGGCAGGAATTGGGCATGCTGGGAGGGACCAGAATCTATATATCACGCAACTAACCTGGGCACAGCGTGTTCAGCTCCCACCGCTTAGGTGGTGGGGCTGTGTAGGCCCCAGCTGCAGCTTGTAATTTGCAATAAAAAGACCCTCATGTGTTTTGCAACGGAGTCGATTCCTGGAGATATTTTGGGGGCTCGCAAATTGGGTATATCAGCATGAACGTTTTAGTTTTGCCAAACCGATTTTGGCACAGTGTGAGTGTCTGCTATGTGCCTGGTGCTCGGTGCTCAGAGCATCTGGCAGGATGCTGAGCAGCCTTGAGCAGAGGGACAGGTGTGAGCCATAAGGGCAGGGCAGTTGAGAGGAAGTGTAGGTTTTAAGGCATGGGTGGTTCAGTGGTAGAATTATTGCCTGCCACCCGCGAGTCCCGAGTTCGATTCGAGGCCCATGCACCAATGTTAGGACCAATGAAAATGATGATGTGCACAGCAGATTTTATATGAAAGAGGTTTATTAGATGGAGATGTAGAGAGAGAAGAGTGAAAGATGATAAGGGTAAGGGAGGGAGGCACCCCGACAGAGAAAGAGGAGAGGACAAGAGGTAAGAGGGCAGGAGAGAGACAACGTGGTGAGTCGGTCCTTTTAAGGAGAAACTTAACCATGCCTGCCAGGTGTGACTACATGGCCTTGGAGGCATGATGACATTATAGGTTGCTAGGCAACCCAGAAACAGGCTGCCCGAATACTAACAAGCACCCCTCTTTAACATCCTGCCAGCTCTGATTCCTTCACTCAGACCTGCCCCACGCCCAGCTTCAAGGAAACTTAAACATCTTTTCTCCAGCAAGGATTCCCTAAAAATAGAGTTAAATGACATTTGATATGCTTCTGCTACAGGGCCCATTATTATACAAAATTCCTAACACGTTATGGACACAAGAATAATTCTACTATGTTTAGAAAAAGGTTTCCAGATTACATCCTTAATGAACTCCTCATATTCCCCTAAT
Organism: Rhombomys opimus; assembly: GCA_010120015.1. Classification (NCBI taxonomy): domain Eukaryota; kingdom Metazoa; phylum Chordata; class Mammalia; order Rodentia; family Muridae; genus Rhombomys; species Rhombomys opimus. The sequence goes on from REGO01000252.1 coordinate 1,105,276, forward strand.
TTGACCCTAATTAATAAGTAAATAAACCAAGTCTTCTTAAAATGTATATTAAGTTGTCAAGGTAAGCATCTCAGTGCTTGGCGTTAATTTGGCATTGCATGCTTGGCCATAAAATATTATTAAATACATTAATTAAGTTTAACCTCAGAGATATTTGAGCTTGCAAATATAAAAAATAATTGATTTATAGAACAAGCAGGAAAACTTGCAGGATAAGGACCTGGCCACAATAATCAATTAGTGAAAGAAGCTTTCAGAGGTTATTGAGATTTTCTGATGCTAGCTCTCAGCACTGTATGATGTCATGATCTATTATAACACAGAATGAGAGCCAGGCAGCCTGAGCTCGGGGCAATCAGCAGTGACCACTCTTCCTGCTTCAGCTTCTGCAGCTGAAGAACAATGGGTGGATACCAGAAAAACATGAGTCATACACTCTAAGTTTTGTTGGTGATGGTGGTGGTGAAGGTGGGGGGAGGGTGGGTAGGTGTGAGTGGGTGTTGTATGTGCATCTGTGTGAGGGTGTGCTCGTTCTTCTGAGTGTGCTTGTGTGTGTGATGTGCACCTGTGTGAGGGCATGCATGTACTTCTGTGTGTGTGGGGGGGGGTTATGTGCATCGGTGTGAGGACATGCTTGTTCTTCTGTGTGTGCGTGCTGAGACTAGAGCAAGACTGTGCTCTGTCACTGCTCACCTTACCTACTAGAGGCAGAGTTTCCCACTGAGTTATCCTGAGCCTGGAGCTGGGTGGAAGGCTAGAAAACCCAGGAGTCCTTCTGTCTCTGCATCCCTCCCTACCACAGACATTCCAGAAATGTGGCCACACCCAGTTTCTTTTTAAGTAGATCTAAACTCAAGCTTAGTGCAAGGGCTCTAATCCATGGTCTGTCTTTCAGGCAGTAGATCAAACACCTAAATAGCAACTGGTACAGTCAACTTTCAAAATATATTAGGTATTTTTATTAATAGTTGTCAATTGTCTTCGAAGTAACAAAATTCTCATTTAGAAGGCAATAAAATAAACCTCATGTAAAATCTTTAAAATGAAAGAAAACCATAAACAAGATGCGGTGGTTAAATTAAAATCTAGGAAGCATTTTAATATTGTAAGTAAGCTAAATTCACCATGTACCTTTTAAATACAGTATTGGAAGTTACCTAGAAATATGTTGCATTTATGGTATTTTATAGTTCCCTGGATCCAGACTGGGATCACTATCAGCAGCATAAATCAGTGAATCAAGCAGCAAATTAGATTTGACAAGGGAAATTAAATTACCATTGTAGCAGATTCAGATTTATGCTCTGGTTCTAAAATAGTATTTAGTTAAATGCAAAACAACAAAACTCAGTAACCATATATACTGATTTAAAATTAACCAGCCGTGGCAGATAAAATTTGTGCAATTTAGTTTTGATGTTTTGAGGCTAAAATCTTTCCTCCTTTGTCGCTGGAGTCAAACTGTCCACTGAAATCCCATCTATTAGAAATACCTCTGTTTTGTAATGTCCATTTTATAAGTCAGAGACTAAATACTTCTAATTGAAGAATATACTTATTTAGAGACAAATTTATAATGGTGTAAATCACACAAACCTAATTTCTCTAATTTAGTATATGCCACTAATTTGAAATTAGTTAAATTAAAAAAAAACTTTATAGTCATAGTACATTTCCTAATCCAAGACTTCATTTTTTTTCTTCATCCACTTTTTCAGCCATCTGGAGATCTGCAAATACCTTCCAGCTACTCTGTTTTTCTTCCTTTTCTGCCAGCTCATAATGTTGAATACCATTAATGAACAGATATGTCCTAAACACAATTTTATTGTTTTGCTTATCATGGGAAACTGTCATCATTTATTACTGTGAGATGCTTATTTTGACTTGAAAAAAATCTAGAAAGCTGAAAAGTATCAAACGCTGAGAACTATGAGGAGGGCAGTGAGGAGGAGGGAGCCTAGTGGTATTGGAGGGAGCAGACTAGTACATGTGCTCTGCACATAAGTCAGGCTGTACCAAGGCAGACTGACCACAGCCTTCCTCTCCCTCATCCTTCTCAGTCAGCAAGCACAGTTGATATGCAGTTATTAAAATGAGGCCTGTGGATGGAGCCAGTCTCAAGGTGCTTCTTCCTGATTGCGACAGTAGCACAAGCCAGGCCAACAGTATCTAGCACTTCAGTCTCACGCTTTGGTTTGGCTACGGTGCCTGCTTGGAGTATTATATAACTCATAGACATTTGACACACAAAGTAATGGCCTTGGTTGTGGGGGAACCAAAAATGTACATCTGATAAACAAGTGGAACATTGGGAAGAGGCTGGGCTCTCTCGGAAGTAAGACAAATAATGGGCTGGATTACTTCTGAAGCAGGTTTCACTGACACATTCTCCTTTCCGATCACAGTACTTGTTCTGTTGATCATTAGTTTGATTCTATCATCGGAGTGTGGTGCTGTCCATTTGCCTTCCTTAGTGCTGTTCTTCCTTAGTCTTTCTTATTTGATATATACGTATGTACACATACACAGTTAATATAAATACATCTTACATACATATTTTATATACACATATTTTCCTAAATATATGTTGTATTAAAGCATGCATTTAGTTAACAAAAATGTTATTCTGACACCTGTCACAGTGACAAGGGAGATTATTAAACTAGGTGTCAAGAATATCATAACACAGGACAGAGAATGGTTTCAATTCTCAATTCAGCAAAAACACTGAACATTTATGACTAAAAGGTGGAGCAAAGGTATCAGGGGAAAAAAAAACAAATACAGAAAATGTCAGGATTGAGCAGTTTTTGCTAAAAATTATTTGAAGGGCTTCTTGTCAAAAGTCAGCCAAGGAATGCCATGTGATGACTCAGGAGGTCTTTATTTGCTATGCAATTCTTGATTACGTGATTTTGGCCCTAGAAATCAACATGGAAGGTGGGAACTGTCTCCCAAAAATTGCATTAAAAAAAAGATTTTTGTGTATTAAGGATATGTTGGCAATTCATTAGTGACCATAATAGAACTTCCAAATCATGTTCAAACTTTACAAACCAATCCAGGATTAACCTGGCGTCTCCTGTGAAGTACTGTGAAAATTTGGGTGAATTCATTTCTTGTTAAAGTCTAATGAACACCCCAGGTTTCCAGACCCTGCCAGGGAAGTACATTTCATATTTATAATCGGAGACTGGAGATGCTGTGAGCAAAACTACTTTCCCCATGAGATCTTTGTAAGTTTGGCTCCAAAAAGTCAACCTTTGATCTGTAAAACTGACTTCATCTAATCCTGTGTATACCATTCTCTAGCTCAACCTCCCAGGCAAAGCCTTGATTATGTAACCAGTTTTTTCCAATTATGTCTGTTAGAAGGACAACAGATTCCTAGTGAACTGTAGTGCTATGAACAAAACATATTGCTGTGAACAAAAGAGGCTGAATAAAAGTTTCCAAATTCTGGAGGGTTAGAGAGAGTCAATAGCTATTTAGAGAGGTGTAGTCAATTATCTTGAGTCATAGTTAAAGAGAGAAACAAAGGGTGTGTGTTATGTCCAAAATCTAACCGTTAAAGAGACAGACCTGTTCCACACTGTACCTCCACGAGAGTGATGCTGTCTCAGCAGGTGACTCAGCCTCCTACAGCTAACTGCTTGCCGCTGAGTGAGCAGCTTTCTAAATCCATCAGCCTCCCTTACAGTTTAAGAAATCTACATCAGACTGACACCATGGTCTCTAAGGTATTTAAGTGGCTATCACTGAAAGCCCACATCCTGGTAGCACTAAACAGATCCAGTGGGTTAAAAAAAAAGAATACATGATGCTAGGAAAGAGAAGGGATTTGGGAGGAGTTGGAGTGGAGAAAGTACGGAGCAGATTTGGTCAAAACATAGTGTATCCGTGTATGAAATTTTTAAGCAAAGAAAATATAAACCTGTGTCATAGAGCACTCAAACTATTGGCTTTTCCCACTGGTCTCTGAGACAGACAGTCCCCTCTTTGGAGGAAGAACTCCAATGAAAGAAATCTGACCCATCAATGTCACTGATCTATCATGTGGCCATTTAAAGAGTTGACAACAATACTTGGTATGTATGTGTGTGTGTGTGTGTTTGAGATAATATCTCAAATTGTGATAACACTAAAACAGGCATACCATAGAGAGTGAAAGTATTACAATAACTCTGAATTTCACAGACTTTGTGGAATATTTATGGAAACATTTACCATACAAATGGACCATAAAACAGCCAAGTGATTTTTACTTGAAATGTTTTCCTTCAGTTGGACAGACCAAATAAACTCCTTTACCCAGATGAAGTATCAAATCCTCTGAGATTTTCCAAGGGCTAGTGTAAAATCTCAAAACTAGCTCCATGTCAACATGAGTGTGATGGGATTTGATTCAGGTAAGACAAAATATAAGAACTATTATAAGGGTTCGACCTTTTATCCTAGGTCGTTAAAAAAATAGTTAGCTTCTTGTTTATGCAGATTAGTAGCATAATGATTTTTTAAAAATAGTTTTCTCTAGAAAGTAAGAAGATCTGGGCTTCAAAATGGTTTAGCAATTAAGAGTGCATACAGCAATGGACTAAGCTGGTTATATTTATATATTTGTGCACAAATACATGCCATGAGCCATTTAAATTGTGAAAGTTCAGTAGGCAAGTGGACTTTCTGGAAGGTAGTTAGATATTTTTCAAGATCTGTACAATGATGCACCTCCAGAACTGCTTCCAGCCTCTGACACATCCCTTCTTCCTGTGCTGCTGTATGGCTCAAAAATCTGGCTTCATGTGAGCCCTTGCTTTCTGTGTGTATACCGACTCCTATATGATCATTATGAAGATGCACTGATGTTCAGAGGAATTCATTCCTGGTTATAGAATTCCTGATTTGATTCAACAGTTTTAAAAGTTAAAAAGTTTACAGCTGCAGTAAATACCTCTGTGAACCTCCAGGTACCTCACTAGGAGACAGGCTACACACATATCTGTGGCTTCAAATAAGCTCTAGAGGTGGGACCACAAATATTGGTAGGTACCATATGCAGAGGCAAGTGGACTTAAACTTCCCACAAACCTAAAAAACAGTGGCACTTGTCAAGAAATGTCTAAAGTACAAAACTTAATGTCAAAATATACAAACTGTTTCACTTTAATTACTTATACCTTATCACCTTATAGAGTAACACATTTCATTCTAAATTTGCTTTGCATCTTGGAATGCAAGACAGTTAAAATCATTATCCTGAACTCACTATAAACTAAGAGATAGCTGAGAAATATAAAGCCAGGTCAGTTCTAATTGAATAAATATATATCTTGCTGTAAACTCTTGGACCCTGTTAACCTTTAGGCCTTGTCAATTATTGTCACTCCGAACTCACTACGAAATTATGTAATATATACATAGATAAGAACTGTTTAATTTGAATGAAAAACTATAACCTGCTGTATTTTCAAATCCATCTGTTTCAGTGATTAGTTACCTTTTTGACTATAAGGTAATTTTCTTTCTGATAAAGAGAGCTTTGTCTCAGAAATGTAAAACTCTGACTCGATAAAAAACCTGGGTTCAAGGCCACTGAAATTCGCTTCATCCATGGGTTGAAAACATGTGTATAGATATGTGTTTGTATGTAAATATGTCCATTTGTCTATTTTTTGTACATGTTACATGAGTCTTTCTGTATGTAAGGAGCTCCTTTTGTATCTTCCATTGAATGTGTGTATGAATCTGTAGAGGTCTTTATGTCTGATCATTTGTCAATGTGTACATACAGGGAGAACCAGCCAAAACAGCTCATGGGGGTGGGGGGTGTTTTCCCCAAGGGCAACCTGAACTTGCTGCAGTTTTTGCAGAGGTGTTCACTGAAGTAAGAATTATCATCATATGTAAGCTTATTGTAATTTGTTGAAGTTGAATTTGACGTTTTTAACTTCATCCACCTTTTCCTCTTAAATGCTTGTATGTATGAGTGGTCTATTTTCTATCTATCTTATTTCTTATTTCCCTATAGATTCATAAATAAGTTAACAGACTCAGGGCTTACCATCAGCCCTCTCAGATAGCAGACAGGCTCTAGCATACTGGAGATCTCCACAAAGAGGCCCATCTACAGACTGAAGAGTCTCCTTTTACAACCTCCTGCAGCTTTTGTCTAGGAACTGTCTTTTGTAGTGCTGGCTGCAGGAAAATAGTGGTCAGTTTAAGTTTTCCTCTTCTGCTATAGGGCAGCCAGTCCCCAATCACTAGAGAAGAAATCCTGGGCTCCCTCTATTCTTTCTTGTTCTTTCAGTCATCTGTTGTGATCAGTTGCTTGAGCCATCAGCTCAGCAACCCATGAGATAAAGCAAATGGGGCTCTGCAACCCATCCCAGATTCTCCCCGGGATCCTGCTAAAGCTGAGCCTTGGCAGATACAAATATGTAACAATAATAATAAGGAAGAAGAGGCTCTCAATTTGAGAGTGAGGAGACAGACATGGAAAGAGCATGAGAGGAAAAAACTTGGGCAGACCTGCAGAGAGAAAGAAAAAGCAGAGAATTGCTTTAGTTAAAAGTGAATAAAATACATTAGAAATAAAAGAAAATTATAATTACTAAAGTCCAGATTCCTCTTAGCTCATAATGAAACTTTTGTGCTAAGAAGTGAAAAGCACCAGCACCAGCAACCCAGGAGGTTATTTTAGGTTCATCTTCTGAGGTCCCACAAAAAAGAAAAATGTAGTTTGGGAAACAGAGAAAAGAGATTTAGTAAGTATGATCATATTAATGAAATGAATAAAGAAATTCAGTAACACCCAGACCACCTTTCAGATAAAACATCTTTAAAATTTATTTTAAAAATTAGACACCAAAAGAGAAGAGATAAGCAAAGTTTAACCAGTCCAAAAAATAATCCCATGTTGTGATCGTCTTCATTGTTTTTTCAGTTTTGCTTCTGTAAGACCTCATGAAAACTACCTATTCCAAGGATAGAGTCTCTGAAGAAGTTTGCTGATCTAAAGTCCAAAGCAAAAGCAGACTAAGATGGTGACCTATTTCTGCACTTAACAGACTTTCTCTTTTCCACACAGAATCAAATAAGAAGTTAATGTTTCTAACAAAAACAACTGAAATAAGACTTAGCTCCTTGACAGTTCGGTTAAATTAATTTAGTTGGTGAAAAAAAAATGTTCTCTAATTTTTTGATGGTTTGATTCTGTCTCAAATATAGACCATTATTTTTAGTTGAAATATGGCTAATTTATTTTTTAAAGTCTCAGGGCCTGGAGAACAGACTACTCCTGCACAGAGGACAAATTCCATTTCCAACATCCATGGTAGCTCACAACACGTCACAGAAGAGTGGGCAGAAAGGTCGTAAGAGCCAAAGACCAAGAATTCTGCTGTTTCTAGATATAACAGGGAAGATACACCCATAAAAGCTCAACAGCAAGACAGCTCAAACAAGAACTAAACAGTGATGACAGCAATTTACATAGCACCACACATAGGAGGAGTCTCACAGGGCTGATGATGACAATTTACATGCTAATAAACGTGGGGGCCCCATCTCTACAAAAAGCTACAAGCAGTTGACAACACTGAGAGAGAAAGAGTCAGTCTTTCTCAGGGATGGGACCCCTAATTGGTTATCCACCTAAGTGAATAGTCCTAAATATACAAACATGGGAGTAACACTAAACAGCATCAATGAGTTGTTTTTATAGACTTATTTATTCATGTGTATGTGTGTGCATACACACATACATACACAGAATAGGGAACATGAATTCAAGAGGAGAGAAGAATGGGAGAGCTTGAAGAGAGGATGGAAGAAAACAAAGAGGAAGACAGTGAAAGAAAGGAAGACATCTTGAGGAGCCAGTTAGGGAGTATCTTTTATTTTTCAAGGAAGGCAAGATTTTTAAATAAGCTTTAGCCAAGTCATGACAATAATTGTTATGTAACATGGCTCTCTTATTGATGGAGATGCAGACACACACACAGAGAGACACATTAAAATGTAATGAAACACATTTAAAAAGCAAGAAAGGAAGCAGCAGAAACACCACCACACTGGTGGAGGAGATGACAGGCAATTGAGGTGGAAATACGAGTGGGAGGTAGAAAAGTTCAGAGATGTGTCTGTGTTCTTACCAGATGGTAAAGAAGATTGCCTAGATGGTAAAGAGTGTGCCCTAGCCTCACTATCTTATGAACTGAAAGAGCTTCTAATACTACCTTTGTCTGTTACCACAGAAACCTGGAATTCTGAAATGACTGCTGTTGTGGGAGCCTCACAGTAAATCCAGGACCATCCTGCCTAGAGGCCAGAGTGAAACTCCTGCTCAGAAGGTACAAGAATGTGGTTGGAGAGATGGTTGCATAAGAGCACTTGTTAACTATGAAGAGGACCTGAGTTCAGTGAGCACCTGCATGGTGGCTCACTGCCATCTGTAACAACGGCAGTTCCAGGAGACCGCCTGCAACCTTCTGCCTTCTGAGGGCACCCGCCACACACGTGGTACACATACATAGATGCAGGAAAACCATTCATATGCATGCAATAAATAAATATTTTTAAAGACCCAAGAGATCCTATTCGTGAGCATCCCTTCTCAAACACAGATGGAGACCATGAGCAACTTGAGTGTAACCTTAGAATCTTAATCACAGTCTTTCTCTTGTACCTCAGGAGACAAACATCCAGTCAACAAGATGGGATTAGAATCTGAACTCATCATTTACAGAATTTACAGAAAAACACTGACTTTTAAGGTTCTACTGACAAATTTTCTGGGTTAGTTTGAAGACAAAGCCTATCTGAAAAGATGGCCTGAGAATCCTGGCTAAGTTATGCCAAAGAGAGAATCCTCATCATCCTCCTCAAAGCAGTCTACAACTAAAATTTTCACTATCCATCCATCCATCCATCCATCCATCCATCCATCCATCCATCCATCAGTCCATTTGCTATATCTGTTTGTCTACCTCATATCTCCCTATTGAACTCATATGCATATTGAGTCATCACAATTATCATCATTGTTTCAGTAGGCTTCTATGTGTTTCATAATACTTGTTTTTAATAAGCAAGAGTTACTTAAAATTCTACGGATGTGTTTTTGAAGTTCAAAGGTGCTTTGGCAAAGATCTGGTACAGTTTCTGGGAACATTCCATATTGGAGATGTCAGTCTTCAGAGCCAACTTGTCCCCTTTTGTGGTTTAAACTCAACAAGACACATTACCTAGTGCTGTGTTATGGGAAATCTTAGATGTTTTTTAACTAAAATCAAAACCACCAGAGTTGGCATAAGCATAAACTTCTACTATGCCAAAATGCGATCAATAAACCACAGCTTCATGCTCTTCAAGTAAAACCTTATGAAATAACACTGCTAATCTTATAGGACAGTAAGCTAAAGTTTATAATATTTGAATTGAGCAAATCTGTCCTAATAATCAGTATGTTTTTTTTTTTCTCTGAAAAAAGTTTAAGTAGCAAAACTCCAAACTTACTTATGTTGATTTGGGACTTTACATAAATATTTTTTTTCAGTTAAAATTTTATTTTTTTACATTAATTACATTTAATTAGCTTTGTATCCCAGCTGTAGCCCTTTTCCTCATTACCTCCCAACCCCACCCTTCCTCCCTCATCTCCTCCCATGTCCTTTTCCAAGTCCACTGATTGGGGAGGTCCTCCTCCCTTTCCATTTATGTAAATATTTTACCTGACTTTATGATTGTGTGGAGAACAAATAACCAAGTGGTGTGTAAACTCACCTTATATATCTACCACAAAACCTGTATATCTGAGATACGGGGATCACTGAAGAAAAGGGGTGGAAAGATGTTAAGAGCCAGAGGAGCACAGATGTCTGCAGCAAGACTGTTTCGCTACACCCACAACCTCTCAAGAATATGGATTCCTTCATAAGAATTGAGCAATGGCAACCCTAGTGGACATGTCAACACGGATGGAGAAAATCTCCCAGTACCTAACACATAGCTAGGAGTTACTGGCAAGTAATCACTATTGAGATGGGAAGAATCAGTCTTCTCTAGTAAGAAGCCTCCTAACTGGTTATCTGATACCAAGTGATCCACTCTAAAGGAGTACACAGAAGAGCAACTTTTGTGTTCCAAATGTACTCAACAAGTTGTATTTGTTTATTCATATGTATGCACAAATAAAGCAATAACTAAAAAGAAGATGTCATGAAATTGAGAGAATGTGGGGGGATGTAGAAAAAATTAAAAGGAGAAGAGGCAACAGGTATAAAATCAATACATATATAAGAAACGCTAAAAATTAAAAAACAAAAGCTTGCAGCATTGAGCTGTTCTACTTTGGCTTAACTGCCTTAATGCCAGTTACTCTAAATAATGAAGGGTCCTTTTGTGATTTTCCAGCAGGAATGGAGCCAATGAGAGAATCCATACAAGTAGTAACACATACCTAGGTTTTTAAATTATGTGTTTTAAATTATGTATATTTGTGCATGATTGCATGCATGTGCAAATGTGAGTGTGTAAGAAGCTGTGAGGAGACACCTTGCTCTATTCTGCCTAAGATTATTCACTATTTCCACATGATTATGAGACTTCACACTAGAATTTTAAAGAGACATCAGTGTCATTTATGAATATACAGTTTCGTTGGGTAAATGAGATTTTTGAACTTACTCTTTTGGGTATTATGAGTTTGTCTTCACAAAGAGTTCTGGCAAGAAAATTAAAGGAAAAATTTATTGGCATTACCATCTTCTTCAAACATTAAAAGGAGAACCCAAACTTTAGTGGGTTTAGTATGCACAGTTTGATAAGTTTCTGTTATTGAAGCTAATGCAATATTTCCAATAGAGATATAATAAAGCACTTTTATATTTTCTACCTGTGAAACTAAATTGTCCTTTTTAAAGAAAATGGTTTTATGGAGATAATGGTGATGCAAATGCATGACTAGTGATGATGCACATACTTATTTTATAAGAATTTTTTAACTGTGCCTTTCATGGTGAGATGCAATAAATTCAGTAGTTTAAAGATGAGCTCAGAAGTGTGGGTTTAGGATTGAAATTTCAGATCACGATTTATCTGCTGTGTGGCCTTGTCCATATCAATCATTTAAACAATCTTTACTTCTGAGCGGACTGCAGGAAAGAAAACTGCACAGCCCTCAATGTAGTGTCTGTCTAAGGATGTGTCATCAACACTAGACAACATCATTCTGCTAACCTCAGAATTTTCTTACAAATATTAAGGAAGGTTTTCTGTAAGTCTCCACTGCAGAAACTTCACATTACAGATTTAACTGAGAGACACAACCACAGTACATGAATGACTTGTGAAGCCATTCAACGAACCTTCCTGTAACACTTCATTTTCCTCATGTTTATATTTCAAAGACAGCTGAAATAGGAACAAAAGACAAAACACCATGTCTGCACCACAAAACACCATAAAATATTTCTGAAGTTTTAAAAAAGTAAAAATTATGTCAATTTGATTTGAGCTAAAATGAAGCCACATTTATTTCTTTATATTTCTCATTGTATGGGAATTCCCAGAGGTCTCTCGATGAAGTTTTTGCATACTAATTATCTAAGGACCAAGCTCACAGCAGCAGCACCATCTATTGGGGAGGTTTTCTGCTTTGTTTGCTTTTTGTTTGGAGAGTTTTACTTTATTTTTGCTTGACACAAATGTATCTACATTTCTGAAAGCAAAGATAACAAAATAAATTTGACATCATTTCAATCCTCAATTAAAATAAAGAAAAAAATTTTGTAATAATTTCTTTTAACTAGTATACTCAGCAATTGTTAAGAATCATAAGTGAAAATTGCTTGACACCCACTGTGCAGTAGGGCATATTTTGAGAGGTTAAAAATTTTAAAAAGTAATGTCCCCGTAGGTAGAATAAGTCTCTCTTAATTGTCACTGTTAAATGAATACATACCTTTTGACTGCTAACGACATGGGAGATGTCGCAAGTTCTCTTTAAAACCAGCCCCTTGTTATTGTTCTGTGACAATGTGATTTGGATGCAGAGATGGAGAGAAGCTTAGGCCTGGATTCACTGATCATAACGCTCTGCTGGATTTACAGCACCAGATGGCCTAATTATTCTCAACAGTTCTCAATCTCTGTCTGTCAGGGAGACCAGATGTAATTTCTACCTTCTGGTGAAATACATCCCACAGACTGAATGAAAGAAGCAAAATGTGCAAACACAAACCCAATAACTGAGAAGAACTCAGTAGAGGTGAATCTATACACATATGTTAAAGTGTATCAATTTCAAGTATCAAAGGTACAGCTCAAAGCCAGAGAAGACAATAAAGCAGGTAAATACTGACTACTCTTGTTGTTATGTCTACACAGTCACATGAACACACACGTGTGTATCATTACACAAAATTGAATACTGGGTTCCTGCTGTGATCAATGAGCTTGGCCTCATATGTTTGCCTTCTCATTCATCTTTTGGACCTGAGCATACCACAATTTCCTATCGTCTGCATGCTAGCTAGTGTGGGGCTCTGTACTAGTTACCACTTTGAAAGAAGCTCCTCTGGTGAAATTGAGAGATGCACTTGGTGTATAAAGATAAGTTGAGGACAGCTTATTGCTATGTGAAATTAACAGAATAATAGCATTGGCTTTCCCTGTGTCCCATGACCTAGCCACTCAGGTTCTGGGCCCTATTACTGGTATCAGAGATGAGTTCCATCCTGAGGTGTATGCCTTAAATCTGACTTCACTTGTTCAAATAAGCAGCACTAAGTGGACTCAGTGCATTTAAAAACAGCATCAAGTTGGGAGCAGAAAGTGGTAAGGGGTGCAGGAGAGGATGTGGGGGAGGGGATGGGGTGGACTTGATCAAAACCCATCATGTACATGTGTGAGAGTCTTGAGCAGCATAAGCCTTAAAATATATTTGTTGATTAAATGATATAAAAGACATTGATGATCTGATTAAGTTCTTCATTTCTTGTTAAGACGAACTTCAAATCATGCCTCCTTGACATCTGGCTGGGTATCTACTTCAGAGGCTTTGACTGGCTTTAGCATGAGTTTATATTTTCTCCGCAAAATGAGAAGACAAGAAGAAAGGACACGGCATCAAACACCTCTTTAAGCTTTATCTTCTTGTGGTAAAGGGACAGGAGAAACCTGTACTCGCCCCGCTAACTGTGACGCTGTCAAGGCTATTGGAGGAGCTCCATTCTGCTGTAAAGTCCCCATCTTGCTCACCATGTGGACAGGCAATCAAGGAGATTGTAGCTGGCAGATTAGACCAACAGAACCATCTTCACTGAAGCCATTGCCTACCTAGTGTTTTCTTCACTCCTGTAACCTGTTTTCAGCTTCCTGTGTTTCTGTACACTCCCTCCCTCTCTCGCTCTCTCACATCCATTTGACCCCTCCATTCTGATTGTGTCCTCTGGGGCCCACACTAAGCGAGCCTCTATTCTCCTTTTATCTCTGTCTGCACACTTTCTGGCCCTAAAGTGACGAATGGTAAATATTGGGGGATGATAAAGTAAACATCTATACTGTATTCCCTAAGGACCAGATTGTTTATATAAATAATATAATTGTTGCTGCCTTTACAGTTTATGGTTCCAGGACAAAAAGTTTTACTGTGACACCCTGACATGGTGTCAGGAAACCAAAAATGTGACACTGACATATTTCCATGGCCTAAATTTGTTTCTCAAAGATAAGCCACGTTCTGTAAGTGTGGCACTTACGATGTAAGAGTTATAGATAGTGAAAAGTAGAAATTTAAAGACAAATGATTCATAGAATACAGAACCCAAGCTGAAGTTTTTAAGATCATTATACAACTACTGTCCTGGGGATATTTTAGAAGAGAGGATTTGTTGAATTTCCATTAATTAACTTATAGATACAATAATTTTATTATATATATCAGTGTTCTATATCATACAAATGTATCCAGAATCACAACAGATGCTCATTTCTTAAGCATAAAATAAAAGGATTTAAAGGGCATCCTATATCCCAGTGCATTCTGAGGGCCCCAAAATTGGTATAAATATTTTAAAATAAGTATAATACAGCTAAGAAGATTAAAAAAAAAACCATAATTCAACCTTCCAAAGTGTTGGCAGCATTCTCCAATTCAGCGTCTCCTGGAACCTGACACTAAATCAAACATGGTAATGAGCGGTCCTGAGTCATGGGGTGGAATAGGCAGGAAAACCTCGGCATGGCTGCTCAGGCTGAACAGTGCCCTGGCTCATTAGTAAGAGGCTTCTATTTGTTAGACTAGCTGGAGTTCAAGGCAGCACTCTAACCCCAGGGAGCCCTGCTGTAGGCATTAAGAACAGGGAATGAAGATTTCTTTTCTGAATTAGGTTGTCAAGTAGCTCATTTACACACTGGGTGTGTGGGAAGCCAATGAAGATGATGACATATGAAGCTGCAGACACAAATGATTCTGGAGATGCAGATACGCAACACAACCCACCTAGGAAGACAGAGCATAACTCCTGTTATCCGCAGGGGCCATAGTCATGTGACTTTTGCCCTTCAAATTCACAAGTGATCCTACTGGGTTTGCAAATGTAAGAAAGCCTCATCAACTGACAATTCATATTTTGGTACACTACTGGTATCCAGCCCCAGAGACATGACCAGTTGGCTTAAGTTTTTTTTCTCTCTCAGAGTCTTTAAGTCTTAATACATGACTTTTATATTTTAAGAAGGCCTGTAGACACTGATCATGGACAGTTGTGATACAAAGCAGCATTTAATATATATAATATGTATATAATATAGTTATATAATACATGTGTGTTATATGTTTTTTTTTTTTAATTGTTGGTCTCCATTAGCAAAGCAGTAAGAATACTCTTTGGAGAAATTACTCCACAAAAATATTTAAAATTCTAGGCTGATGTAGTTTTAATTAATGTTTGTGGCTTATCAGCATACTGTATGTCAGAGAAAAGTTACGCTGCACAAGAAAATTGAAGTTTCAAATCAACATTACACTTGCATGTAAACTTACTTCAGTGTATTTAATGTACTTCCTTATTAAATGCTAAGAAAAGTAACATTAATTTTTTCCAGATAATTTATAGTTTTCATCCTTAAATTAAAAAAAAATCTTTATATCCTATTTATAGTAGCAATATAAATGATAAGGAAATTTTCAAATAAACAAGGCAGAAGGGCAAAACTCATTGCAATTCTGTATTTAATATCCTGCTACAGTTTCATAAGCACGTTCATGCAGTGCACAGCCCACCACTGCAGATAACCCAACGCAACCTGTTTCTATATTTACATCACCTTAAAATATCACGAGTTTTTATTCATGTGCATATTTGCACTAGATTGTTATACTCTTCTTTCGTTGCAGCAGGACTTTAAACACACATTGACTATTCCATTAACAACAATGTTATCTTATTGCAATATGTGTTTCTTTATAACAGAATAGAAAACACTGGCAGAATGTCCTTTGCTTCTTTTGCTGTAGTTGAAACATGATGTAGCAAGCCTGCTGTGTTTTGCTAGTAGAAGGTAATTTGTCAAATATTTCTCTTACATATTTTCAAATCCCAGGAAAATATAGCTAATCCATATATTTTTATTATACCACCACTAAAGTAGCAAGTGTGTATATTACAATGTCTGAAGGCAACAGTGTTTATGCTGCATCACAGGTACTGAGTATGTGACCACTGTGATTTCTCGGATATTAAGAAAATGTGACAAGCCACTCAAATTTCAACAGAGGTTTTGTTTTGTTTTAAATACTTTAAAATTCTTCTGAAGAGCAATATAACTTGATTTAGCTAAGTTTATTTTCAGGAAAGTAAACAAATCTATAACATCTCTGTAAAGGGGTCTGTGAGTTTTCAAATTAGTATTTAACAGTTTTTTCTTCATCAGCTTTGATATGAACAGCTAGTGAAAGCACACACTGTACAAATGTGTGCATTTTCTGTTGTACATAGAAACAGCAACTGTCATTATAGTCTAAGTTAAGAAAAGACTGCTCCTTGAGAAACATTTACTTCCTACGGCTAACATCATCGTGAAAGAGCGTGAACGTTAAAAACCTGTGTTAGTGATGTTGACGTTGGCTATGGTGCTTACGTAAAAACATCATCAGTATGCAAGTCTATAAGATGTGGCAGCATGCACCAGGAGAGGAAGGTGAGCATGAGCTGTAAGGGACAGCCATACCTGAGAATGCAATTAAATTCAGATATGTCAATTTGATATTATCATATCCCTAAAAAATTAAATTAAGGAGAACTTGAACATAACACCACAGCTTCAGTGATCTTCTGAAAATTTTGGAAATACATTGGCATGTGCAGTCATCTTCCTGACAGACACTAATTTTTTTTAAATTATTAGTCTCCAACAGCAAAGCAGTAAGAATACATTTTAGAGTTTTTAGTCTACAAAAATATTTAAAATTCTAGGCTGATATAGTTTTAATATCTTCGGCTTATCAGCACACTGTATGTCAGTGATTTTCACAACAGCACATTGAAAATCTGCTTTTATGGAAACATCCTCCCAGCTGTTAAAATCCCCCTGTTCCCCCTGTGCTCTCCATTCATTCTCTAAGCACCTCTGAGCGCTCCTCTCAGTGGTTGCGTGGGGTGGCGTCACACCTGCAGAGTGTGAACTGGCTGAATCTGTAGACCTGACTGCTGAGGCTGGTAGCCAGGGGTCCTGAGGTCAGCCTAGAAGTGTTAGACCATTCGTCTTAACCAAGAGAACACAAAACAAACAACAAACCAACTAACCAGCCAACCAAACAAAATATACATCAACTTTTGCTCTGACATATATGTTTTTCCTGGCTAAGCCTGGGAGTGTTGTATCTCTTAAAGATATCAGAAGCAAAAGAAATTTTCAGCAAAGATCTTGTTTTGTTTGATGTATTTTACAACTCTTCTGATATTCAATATAATTTGATTTAGCTGTTTTATTTTTCAAGCAAGTAATAAATCTACATAATTTCTACAGGGGTATGGCTCAGGCAGATGCTGCAATAGATGGTCAGCAACCTCAGAACATTAGCAGGAGGGCTGTGTACTAATGTACTTTCTGGCATTCACATTGAGAGAGAAGAAAGAAGGCTAAGAGTAAAACCATCAGGAGGAAGCTGATTTTCTAATAGAAGATAAACTCCCAAAATACATTTAGATTGGTCAATTTAATAACTTATTTATGAGACAGTATTACCCAGTGGCAGTCTGTACACAATAAAGATATAAATACAATGAAATATGTACATTATATATTATTAAAGGATGCAAATACTAATAACAAGAGCTCCTAAATCTTCCAATCTCTGCAGTGTAAAATTGTCTTCAAATAAGGTTTCTTGCTTATTTTAAACTGAGTATGAAATTAAAGAAACTGAGGAGGAGAATTAAGATATCTAAGAAAAACAGAACACAAGGACACACTCGGCATCTGCCTCCTGCTCATGTTCACATTAATAAACACAGCTCACACTTACAAATGTCTCCAAGTCAGAGCGGAAGGACCCCAAGTGCTTTTTGCTTGATTTTTCCTCCTCACAAGACATTATTTTAATGAGAATTAAGCTTCCCATCCTACTTTCTTGTTAATTTAAAGATAGAAAACCTGAGGCCTTTAACCCAAATGCAATTACACAGTGCCTCTTGAACTTGCCTTTTGACCATGCAATTCATCCCCACACACAAGTTGAAAACAAATGAGTCTTCCCAAATATTGGAATCTTCTATATTAATAGCTAATTTTTGAAATGTGGGGCTAATGCTTGTACCATGTCAAAGACAATGTGTGATAAAAGCATATGATCTACTTTTTAAACATTTTTTTCTGTCTCTCTCTCCTCCAAAAATCTTACTCTTTGAAAAAGACGTAACTATAAACTGAATATATCTAAGTGAGCTATACACCGTCAGAGACCTAGAGCTGCATCAGTATTTGTGTGTGTCCTTTATAAAGAGTCACAACATAAACTTAACCTCTCCAGTTCCGTGGTACTTAACCTATACCTCCCCATCATTTTGAGAGAGACGATGAGGAGGGAGCAGAGCAAGGCAGACATCAAACCCATTTATTCTGAATCTTAAATTATGAGTTTTATCATCAATATTTTGGTTACATTGTTACACAAAGGACAGATTAACATCCAGTCTGAGGTCACATCTTTGATTGCTTTGGGATTAGTGACATTTCCTTGGCACACAAATACTGTACCTGGTCTCTCAGTTGCAGCGTAATAGTGTTGTTGCACGAGATGCCAATAAAGCAGGGTTTAAAAACCACTCCCGGGGTACAGCAGCCAGTGCCTGTAACTGCTGTGACTCCTAGTCCAGGTGGCTTCTGGCCAGGTGTTCATCCACAGAGTGTCAATACATCCCTCTCCCTGACAGATCAAAGGGAGATCTCCAGGAAGAGGCAGCGCTCCTGTGTCTTTGACGCATCTGACAATGTGTGGCCACTCAGAGGCAGGTCTAACTGACCACTGAGACATATCCAGAGGAAAAGCAAAGAGGAGATTCGGCCACTTCAGCTCCACCTTTGTTAAGAGATTCATGACCAATGAGGAATGCAAAGCTACTAAAGGATCCCACAGTATAAATTAAAAATAAAATAAA
The DNA here is from genome assembly GCA_010120015.1 of Rhombomys opimus. NCBI lineage: Eukaryota > Metazoa > Chordata > Mammalia > Rodentia > Muridae > Rhombomys > Rhombomys opimus. The sequence goes on from REGO01000252.1 coordinate 1,123,938, forward strand.
GTAAAATAATAAAATCCAGGCTGCAAGTGTGAAGATGCCTTTGAGAGAGTCCAGGGAAGAATATGCAAAATGGTCTATTTGCTGTCCTTACTTTGAGAGACTTTTTTTTCCTGGTTTCCTCTCATCCAAAACAAAGTATGCAGATTTTGTTTTGTTTTGCTTATCTCATACAAGGACTGAATGTAAGTTTTTTTCTCTCCACGACCCCAGCATGAAAACTACATAAGTTTGAGGAGGGAAACCTGAGGAAGGAAAGGGAAGCTTCCAGAGGAGAAAAGAAAACCACTGACAGTACAGAACAGAAGTTGCAGTCCAATCGTGCAAAATTTGCTTCTCAGGATAAAGCACTTTTTGACAGGTTCCCAATGCCCGGATCCCTCCCAGTCCCCCCAGGACCCCAGGGAAAAGCTACAGAATGAAAATGAAGCCATTCTTTTTTTTTTTTTTTTTTTTTTTTTTTTTT
>REGO01000252.1:1124410-1147910 GCA_010120015.1 Rhombomys opimus
TTAAGGCTACACACACACACACAGAACACAGGCCAAAGACTGTCTGGTGGGTGGTTCTTTGCTGGGCCCTTGCTTTAAGCCCTGACTGCAGCGTGCAATCCATCTGAGGGTCAGTAGCGTCTACGTCATCAGGACAAGGATACAACGTACAAACAGAAGAAGGTAAGTCAATGGTTCCAACAACAAAATCCAATATTGACTTTACAATCACAGGTACAAATTGCTCAAATAATTTCATTTCTCCTTAAGACCATGTCGTCTAAAACTAATTCGAGGCCAGGTTCCCGAGGAATTGTCAAGAGTCAAAGAGAATACTGGATCTTTAGAAGAAAATCATTCTTCTGATGGAGCTGAGCTCAAGCCATCCTTCCCAGACAAGTTCAAAGTGTTACAGAAGGCAGATCCCTGGGTCCTGATCACAACCTTCCCGCCGTCCCGGTGACTCCAAGTCTATAGAGGAAACACCAAGAAGCCCGAGAATGTGGAGTATTTCCAGCCGCCCATGAGGTTGCCTCGCTCCAGTTTGAGGTGGACTTTGTCTTCTCTTTCCATGAGCAGCAGAACACCATTGCTGGCCGCTTCCCTGGTAACATCCTGGTCTCCCGCGAATGCGGAGATCACCGGGTAGCCGTTCTGCATTAAACTGACCTATGAGGCAGGGAAGAAGGCTCAGCAATTAGAGAGCACCTCAGCCCACATCCTGCTTGCTTCTCCCCTAAAGCTTGTCACCCCGATCTAACTGTTGGAGCCCACACACCTGGAAGCTGAGAGAGCAGTCTTCCAGCAGGCTCAGAGTCCACCCCTGTTTACCAGTTCCTCAAGGGCTCAGCTCTCCACCCTACCCACCTGGATGGTTTGTCTGTTGTACACTTTGACCACGTGGAAGCTGAAGCTGTAAATGCCCTTCCTTGGTGCTACAAATATACTGGAGGCAAGGTCAAAGTGGTTGCCAATGTTTACCAAAACCTGGAAAAGAAGAGGGAACAGCAGACTCAGTGCCTACCGTCATGTCCTTCTCAGCTTGTGTTTTCTCCACTCTTCTGAGTGATTCCCCAAGTTAGCTGGCTCACTGGTATCGAGAGCAGGTACCACCAAATCAACAGTGTCATGCAAACAAAATACCAAAATAATGATAATAATAATAATAATAACAAAAAATTCAATGGCAGAAATGTATTCAAAAAGTACTCTCATGGTTTCTAATTAATAAGGACTTTGGAAGTATATTTCAATTATACATTGAAACAGTAGATAAAGGCTTTGTATGATTACATACAGGGTATGAAGAATGTGATGAGAGACAATAAGATCAAGAAAAAACTTGTAAATCCAACACTGTTCTTTTCTTTTCTTTGTTTTTTTTCTTTCTTTCTTTCTTTCTTTCTTTCTTTTTTTTTTTTTTTTTTTTTTTTTTTTTTTTTTTTTTTTTGTTTTTTTTTTTTTTGGAGGGTTGGCTCCTAGGGTGTTCAGTCTAATGTTCTGTTTCATATTAAAACTTCATGTGGAACAAAGAGAGAAGAGGTGATGAAAGAAAAGACCAGTCTATTCCACGCATTCACTGAGTAGGATGAAGCCGTGCTCTAACTCCCTGGAGGGGACGGCCTCTGTGTGGTTTCCCTGTCCAGTGAGCCCCAACCTCCAGCAATATAGAGCAGGTCCTTAAATGATGAGTTTTGTCAGCAAGCACTGGATGCCCTGTTCAAATTCAGTCTTCCTAAGCATTGCCTGCTTCGTTGGCTTAGTGAGGGATCATGTAAAAACAATTGAACAAAGAGCTCTCAACTGTAGCTTGGACACTCCTACTCCAACCTAAGGGAATTCCACAGCAAGTGCGAATAAGGGCAAAGTTAGCTATCAGCAGAGGACTGGGTAGCTCTGCTGGTAGTTTTCCGAAATACAATAGGAAAAGGAGCAGAATGTGAAGGAAATCACCCCCTTTCTGTTCAAACTAGAATCTGGATACTTTGTCTGCACCCTGTTCCCTTCTCTCCTCCTGAGAAATTCCAACTCTGTTAAAATGACAAAGTGACCTGCTTGTGTTCTGTGTGTCCTAAATAAACAGCAAGCTACACTGAAACCCTGGACTGCCTTCTACCTGACCAGAGCACAACCATCAGCTCCACTGCCTTTTACACAGTTGTGCAGATGAACTCCAGAGCAAAGCGCTGCCAGCCACCGCTGCAGGCATGGCCTGGGAACACGGCATCCTCATGGTGCTGTGAACACGCCTCCGCCCACGAGGGCAGGTGTCCCCAGGCACAGCGGGCTCCACTGCTGAGGACACCTCTGCTGTCTGCTCAGTGTCCCCACGGTGCTTCACTGGAGAATGACGCATTCTCTTGCTTGCCCTCTGAGCTGTGCTGCCTCCCCTCTCCATCTCATCTCCTCAATGTGGATTTTAAAGTCATGAAACATGTAAGTCCAAGGCTGCATTTAGATGAGAAGACACCCAGCCAAGCCCCTGAGTAGACGGCCTCCCTCAGTTACAACCTAACAGGCACCAGGAAGTTACCTCATCTATAAAGCAAAATTCCTAGTACTACTGGCCCTATATCAGAATTTTCCTGACAACCCTGCAAATCAGTGGACCTGAAAAGGCTGAGAATTTTGTAGGGCACCGTAACTGTAAAACAACAATCGTAAAGTAACACTGGATGAAGAAGAATATAAACTATATATGTTTATGGCATGCTGTCTTACCTGGCTGGACATGATGAAATGAAGTATTTTGTATTAAAACAACTTTCCTAAAACCCTTAAATGCTTGAGTTTTTAAAATGAAAAGAACAGCCTAAAAAGAATTCAAGTGTGTGCATTGGCTATAAGTGGGTTTAAAATCTGGTTCCAGGACAGAGGGACAGCCAATGGTGAGTAACTCCACCTGTGTCCAGAGAAGCTTCACAACTATGTTTTATACAAAGCCCCTGGGCAGGAGCATTAGCTGATTAGAGAAAGCATGAAAACACCATCACCTTCTCAGTTTCTGAAGACTAGATGAGAGAGTACACCTAAAGGTAGCCACCCAGAGAAACATTTACATAGCCATGTCCCCAGTTCCTGGCTGCTTAGCACCTCAGGCCAGACACTATAGCTTAAAGCCACTTACGTCACAGGCCTTTGTCTTGTTAAGTTTTCATAGCCATCCTGTGCCTTTATATCTGAATATCCCGCATGGACACGCTGTACACGGCCACTTTATACTGGCATATATTCAGAGAAGCGTTTCTGCTGTTGTCCACACTCTTCCCCACTTATTTTTTGTTGAAAATTAACCTTTATGTCACTGGATTCCAAACATAAGCAGTAGGTCCAGCCTTTGTCGGATGCCTTTTTGGAAGAGGAACCTTACTAAATTGAGCATCTTTTAGAGGAGCCCTCACCCCTGGTGTCTGAAGATGGTTCACCACAAACTCTGCCTTGCCCCCAGCAAAAGGAAAAGAGCAATTTCAGAGAAATGTATTTCATGTTTTAGCTTTACCAAACCCTTGGAGATCTGGGGAGCCTTACAGGACTCCCAGTAATCCGCACGGGGAGAGCTGATGTTTAATGAGAAAACTCTACAGCGCGTTCCAGGGCGACTCCAGGAACGCACAGTAGTGAAAAGAGCAAGGGCAAGGCAGAGGTAGGCACACCAGCCCGCGCTCCTCCGGAAATGTGGGAGCGCCGGCCAACTGTGCACCCGGCCAGCCCTCTCCTCGTCCGCGGGTGGGCGGGTTAGCGGCTGACCTGGTCGAAGTAGATGGTCATGGTGCGGTTGCTCATCTCTGAGGGCTCGTGGTTGGTGCTCCGAGTAGCGGAGAAGGCCACCTTGGCGCTGCCTGAGCGCACGGAAATGCCCAGGGAAGAGGTGACGGCGCCGTCGCCGGACGGGCTGGAATCGCACACCACCAGGCACTTGCCTTCCAGCACGATGGGCTCCGTGTCGTTCTGAGCCTTTACCGGGCAGCAGGCGGGCAGCAGCAGCAGCAACAGGGCCAGCGCCGCCCCCAGGCTGGAGCCAAAGTCGGCCGGCTCGCGCAGCGCCCCCCGGCGCCCGGGCATGCTCGGCGGCGGCCCTTGGGGGCCCCGGCCAGGCGCGGGCATCTGGGCTCCGGGGCGCCCCGCAGACGCCAAGGCCGGCAGGAGCCGGAGGGGTGCCTGGGTGCGCCCAGGAACACGCAGGACTGAAGTAGTAGCCTTCTCTGGGCTGGGTTCCCACCTCAGACTGTCAAAGCCAAAGGATTCTCAGAAGGAAGGCACCAGCGGACCTGTCAGAGCAAAGAACCCAGACCCTTAGGCAGGCGAGTGGGGCGGAGACAGCCTGGTGCGCTCCAGGTCCTGCGGGGTGGCCAGCCCTGGGTCCCCCAAAGCTATCCTCATTCCAGATGGGAGAAAGCTCTGGCGCACTGGTCGGCTCTCCTAGCTGAATCTTGGAAGGTGAGCGCCTGGGCTGTGACTCTACAGGACCTTGTAAAAAGGGTTGGGGACCTACAGGACGGTTTTAGTACCTTCCACTGCCTACTCAGACCAAGACCTCTAGAGGAATTAAAAGCAGTCAAGGCAAAACCATCAACAACATCAAAAAAAGAGGCTTTATCAGCTTTGTTTCAGTGGCTTTCTGGATAACCATGGGAAGAAACCCTTCCTCTCCCTGCTTTTCCCTTTATCCCATATTTTCCTGTCCAGGAAGTAATTCTTAAGCAGGCCATTTCGAATAAAAAGGATCCCCCTCCCCCAAGAACAAACCCCGGAAAGCTCCTTGGGTGGGTGAGATTAAGAAAAAGGAAAGAACAGAAGCGGAGGGAGGCGGGTGGGGGTGGGTGAGGAGCGAAATTCTAAGACCCACTTCCAGCGTCCCCGCAGTCCAGGGCTAGCCCCCGGGAGAGCTGGAGTCCTCCGTCTGGCAAAGGCTGACTTCAGCATCACGGCCCCGATTTTACTCATTTGCAGGCGTTTGTCTCTGCACCCGACCTCCTCTCCTCTAGCTCTCCGCTAACTTAGGCGGGTTGGCACTTTTACCTGGTCCTCTCTTCTGCTCAACCGGAGAGGCCATTTGGAACACCCAGCCCAGGAACACAAACAAACAAACCAACAACCCTCCCCTGGCCGCCCGCGCTCTCCGAACTACTCTCCCCGCGTTCTTTCTAAGAAAACAGAAGTTGGCTTCCAATAAACAGCCTGTCTAAACCTCCCAAACAAAGGGTAACGGACCCCTCCCCAGCCCAGCCCCAACCCTCGCTTTTCTCGGAGTCCCGTTGAAGCAAAAAGGCAGCTAGCGAGCAGACCCCAGGGGTCAGGGGTCGGGTGGGTTACCTGGAACGTCCATGGCGGGCGAGGACCGACCTCCGCGAAGTTGTTCTGCGGAAAGAAGATGAGGCAGCAGGAGCTGGCGGGAGGAGGACACCTCGGAGCACGACCCTTCTCCCGGCGCCTGGCCAATAACTGCTGCGCCCCGCCCCGCCGCCTCTCCGCGGTCCGCTCCGGCTCGGCGACTCACCACGCCCCGGCCCCGCACGCGCGGGGAGCCGGCCGCACACGGCGCGCCACGCTGCTCCGCGCCCCGCCGTGCCGGGAGCCGAGCCCTTCCCGCTCGGGCCCGGGGTGCTCCGCAGCCCGCGCCCTCCCCAGCACCGGTCCCCGCCTCCGCCCCGCACTCCAGGGGACAGGGCCCGGGCTGCCAGCCGCCGGCTCCCGCGTCCTGGAATCCACAGCCTCTTCCCCGCGACCCCCACGCGCCCTGCCGCGCTCAGGTCGGCTCTCACCTGGACGCCCAGCGCAGTCCTCCTCGGAGCCTTCTTAACACTAGGCGCCCTCGGAAGTACCGGCCCCGTTTCTTCTTCCAGAGTCTTTTTCCTTTCCAAATTCCCTCCAAGTCTTAATCCTGAACGGAGTGGCCACTTTCATAATTAAAAAGGGAGAGGGGACACTTAAAAAAAGAAAAAAAAAAGAGAAAGTGTGTGTGTGTGTGTGTGTGTGTGTGTGTGTGTGTGTGTGTGTGTTTTAAAGGGAGGAAAAATCCTTGGTTAATTTAATGATAACTGTGATTCCAAAATCTCTCGTTAGCGAAGCGTCAGCGTTTGGCAGAAATTAAAGAGGCTCTTCCCGCCTGGGTTTATGTGTCTGCGGTTCTGAACCCCGGGGCTGGCGGAGCGCGCGGGCACCGCGCGAGATTATTAAAACGCAGTCTCTGGGCTCTAAAGACCGGGGAGACTCGCGGGTTCCGAGCTGCGCCGAGAGGCCAGGATGCGCCAGCACGGACGAGGGGCGCCACCTACGGGCGCCGGGGCGTCCGCGCCACCGCCTGCGAACGGGCCTACTCAGTGCGGGGGAGTGCCGGGGACAAGGTGAGGCTTGAGTTTTTTGGTTTTTCTTCGTCACCGCAGCCCCTAAAATAGCGCCGGTGCCTGAAAAATAAATAAATAAATAAATGAATAAATGAATAAATAAATAAATAAATAAATAAGAATCAAAGAGGTTCTCTTTCAATGTCCGTTCGCCTCGCAATTCTCCGCAGGCAGCAGGCAGGCTTGTGTTGATAGCTTTTACCCCTCTAACTTTCCAAGGGGACGCACGCTCCTGTAGCGGTTGTCTGCGGGATGGACTTCCCGCACAGCCTTTGCACAGACCTTTGGGATGGGTAGTCCATATCGACACTGAACAAACGCACGGCAGCTTCTGAACAGGGACTCTCGAACCTGATTTTTAGAAGCGTTATTTCAGTGTTTTTGCTCTCTTGTGGATAATATACCTTTCTGATAGGCTGATGGAAAAAAAAAATCAGCTCTTGTGTAGTTCATTAGAGCATGGCACATTCCTGTCTTTTCTCCCCAGACATCTTCACACCTATCTGTCTTCCCTTTGAAGATTCCAGTCGTTCTGCTTCCGCCTGATGAAACGCGTCCTCTCACATAAGAGATTTTGAAGCCCCCCTTCACTGGCTCTTTCATGGATAGTCTAGGAGGGATATCCTGCCTGCTCAACCAGCTCAACAGGGAAGGAGGGGGTGCCCAAATGCCCACACGAAGCCCACTGCCTAGGCTTAGTTAAGGCCAAAGGTTTCCCATGGGTATCAGGGTGGTGATTCAAAAGCGTCAGAACAAATGCATTTTGCTCCTCACAGCATGGAGAGCGCTACAGAGTATAAAATAACTCCAAAATCCATCAGCCCTACACTGCAGTCCCTGGAAATTGTAGCTTGCAGGTGCCATGCTCTGCGTTGCCGGGAAACTAGTAGAGGCGCAGCAGCCGCGTCTTACTATCGTTTGTGAGTTTAAATCAGCAGAAATGGTCCAATCTTACTTTAGAGTTATTTTACTCTGAAATATTGTCTGAATTTGATTGTCTCCGCCGTAGAAGTACGATTGGGTGGCGCCATCAGAAGACTGAATTGGACAGAAACCTGACAACAGGGAAGAGAATACAGCAGAAATGAGCAGGTGTGAGCACAAGTCGGCTTTTTCATTTAGGAGAAAAAAAGCCTGCACACATCTGAAATCTTTAAATAATTGTTTAAACAGCTTCCTTAAGTGCTCCGAGATATTTGACTTATATAAACACCTGAACTAACTTATTGCCACCTTTGAAACAACAACAAAGCAAGCAAACAAACAAACAAAACAAAAAAACCCATCATTTTATGTGGGTGCGGGGCAGTGCATAAACAACCTAGTAAGGGAACACTTGAATTCCGACACTTTCGAATCAGGATACGATGTGAGAGGAAGTACCTTATGTTGTGACGTGAAAAATGTGCGAATCGTGCTTTAGTTTTATATTTAACAAGGAAGTTAGAAATTGTGGTAAGTATCAGATTGCCATAAAAGTGGATAATTTATTGGTCCAACAATCAAAAGTTCTACCTACCAGAGTTTCCCTTAGGAGCTAGACTTTTAGCTTGTAAGCAGGTTTAGGAATTATGTCCAGAGTCCTGAGTTAAAATGTGAAAGTTCTGTGTGTGTTTCAATGATTAAATGTCCTGCTCCTTCTTTTCCTTACCAGAAGTCCTGATTATCATCAGGATATGGGGAATAGATTCTGGCATTGATGCTATCAAACAGCTCTTGCACGACCCTGATGTGGGTGACCTCACTATGGTCTTTGTCTATGGTAGCGGACAGCAAGCTGACCCTGAGCAGCACCCTGAGCCCCAGGCTCACATCATGCATACACAGATAGCGGGGAAGTTGTAGAATGTCAAAGTGCACTTAAAGTTAAGCTCCTACTCATTTTATTTAGTCACCTCTCATAGAGCTTACCATGACCTTCACTGCACAGGACCCACTGCGGTAAAGCAACTTCCTCCTGCACTGGTCTTTCTCTAAACCACCTACGACAGCATATTTGTGGTTTCTTTCTAGGTGTGTCTTAGATAGGATCTCTCCTGAGTCCCTTGTTCTTGGATGCAAAACTCATAAACATAATTTTACAGAAGAACATGAGCATTAATAATAATGTGTATTTCTTTATATTTAATGTGGGGTGGTGGCTAGCCTAGAAAGTGACTAAGGTGTGGAATGTTGCATTGATGCAGAAATGTCATACACCCCTTCAATTACACATAGTAATTTGTTTAAACATCTTCATATTTCACAGTGAAGCAAAAGCATTAATGAATGAATGATGAAAAAACAAATACTTCAAGCAACATGGGCATTTTGGTCTAGTGAATTACTAACACGTAAAAGGTTTTAAAATTGGAATGAACTGTAACTCAGCCTCTGATCAATCAAAAGACTAAGAAAATTTACTTATATGAGGTACTAGATTGTATTTATTAACTGAAATCATGATGCAATCCTATTATCCCAGCCAAATTAGATAAACATTAGTTGACTAGGCTAACTGAATTCATACTGTCATTGTCCTAGAGTCATACTGAGCTAATAAGTTATTAGTTCTATCCAGGATCAGACCTGATTTTTCACATCACACATCAGAGACTTCTACGGACACAGTTCAATGTTTGATATCCATTCCATGTTTTTGTTATCAAACGATGTCACACCCAGATACTGGAATTGGGTTCAGTGGTACTCTTTTCTTCTTCTTTTTTTTCTTATTTGTTTGTTTACTTTTTTTTTTTTTTTTTGACAGGGGCTCACTGTAACTCTCTGGCTGGCTAGAAACTCACTATGGAAACCACAAAGGCCCACCTGTCTCTGCCTTTGTCTCCTGAGCATTGGGATTAAAATTGTGCTTCTTTCTCAATATGGTAAAACTAACATACTGTCTTGTAAGAATTCATTTTATTCTTTTAGGGCACTTCATTATCCCCATTATGGGTTTATTAGGACTTATGGGACTTATGAAGAAATTCTGTTTAAAATATAAAGTAGCCTACTTGCTAATTCAAAGTCCCATAATGGATGATCTTTTAAAATTATTTATTTTATTCATGTCTATGTGTCTGTGTTAGTGTATGGAATACATGTGAAGATGCCCAGGGAGGTCAGAAGAGGAAGTTGGAGGCAGTGGACCTAGGGGTGAGTGTAACTGTGGCTATCTAAAGTGCGCTAGGGAACAGACTTGGGGAAGAGCAGCACGTGCTCTTTTCCTCCGAGTCACCTCTCTAGCACTCCCATAGGACTAGAATGTCTTAAAAGTTACATAGAACCAAAGTTAATATACTTGTGAGCTTCTAACACTTGAATTAGATAGCCACTAGAAGACATAGCAAGAATGTATTAGAAGAGGAATACTTCTTCTTAATTCTTTTAGGTCTTCCTGTCTTCCTGATGTTTCCTTTCTTTAAGTTTATGAGGGGAAAAAATCTCTATTGCCTTACAAATTGGGTCAAATGTCTAATGTCAGTCATTTCAGGCTTCTCAAAATAAATGGGTTTAAATGCAAAGGAAATGCTTGTCAACTTTTTCGCAATAAGAAATAGCTAATCCTAGATGAAACAGTTCCTACATGTTTTTGCTTCAAAAATAAATGTTTTGGGTAAGAAGGCTATGGAAAAATCACTAACATATAGCTAAAACATTTCCTTAATTCCTAAATTTTTCCTTAAACACTCTTTCTACTAAATTAATGGTACATTTTTATTTAGAATAAGCTGCAAATGTGTTGTCAAACATTGTAATACCCACAATATTTTGAGTATATGTAATAAATATTGTTCTGTGATCACTGTGAGGGATTGTTTTCTTATTTTAACTGATGTTGAAGGGTCAGCCAAGTGTGGATAGCATCTCTGGGTTCTGTAAGGAAAGTAGATAAGCAGGAGCCAACTAGATGGAAAATTCTCAATCCAACATGAGCAAAACCATAACACTGCTGTTTCAAAATACATTTGGCAACCTTCACTGGATTATTTTATGACTGACATTAACTCTTGATCTTGAGAGTATTGGGTGGACATGGAGCACCCTCAGGGAGCACTAAATGAGCACTCCCAGGAATGCTCTGAGCTAAGACTGAGCAACTGGAAGGCCCAGGATAAAAATAGGATACTCCCTTAGGAGCCACGCTTTTGATGTCATCCACTATAAAAGCCATTTTATACTGATCGTAAGTTTTTAAGAGAGATATGATTTCTCTGAACAGAAATCGGAGTTCAAGCACAAATAGCCTTAAGAAATGTCTCAGGATCTGATAGTGATGCCATACCACCTGGCCAGGTGAATGCGGAGTCCTCTATAAATGGAGTGCTAGTGTAAAAAACTTGAGGGTCACAACCTGTGCCTCCAGTCATGCCTAGCTGCTGTCCTCCATTAAAACAGCCACAGTAATAGTCAACAGCAGGAAAGGGAGACTTACTCAATGTCATATTGGGAGGACACAAAGAGGTCTAGTGAACTCTCCACCCCAAGTCCATTTCTAGGGTCCTGAAGTAAGATTAAAGTTTAAATAGAGGGGCCAAGAAGATGCACATCCAAGCTGTGAGGTGCCTTCAACCAGTGACCTGTCATTGTCTGGATTAAAGTCCCATCCCCAAAGGATTAGAACTTCAGAGAAGTTGTTAGAACTGTGTGGAACCTCTTCCCAAGAGATATGTTTCCCACCTCTTGGTCAAATATTTGCCTTCTCCTAGCATGATATTCCCTGGGTAAGTCCTGTTTCATTTGGTTCCATTGTTTCAATAGTCCACCAGTCAGATAGGCAGGAGTGTCTCTTCAAACAGTAACAAGGAGACACAGACAAGGTCTATCCTGTATGTCTATCCTCTACTAGAGGTCTAATATCACTTATAAGTAAGTCTGTATCATGTGTGTCTTTCTGCATCTGGGTGCTCTGTCCTAATTTCATCTTATTGCCTGCAGATTTCATGATTTCCTTGATTTTTATAGCTGTGTAGCTCTCCATTGTGTAAATGCATCACAGTTTCTTTATCCATTCTTTGGTTGATGGACATCTGGGTTGTTTCCAGATTCTGGTTATTACAAATAAAGCTGTTATGAACATAGGTGAGCAAAAGTCCTTGTTGTGTGGTGCAGCATCTTTTGGGTATATGCCCAGGAGTGGTATAGCTGGGTCCTTGTGACAGCATTGGCTCCGGGGAGGATATGGGAGTGACTCATCAAGGGGGGTAGTACATGGAGACTGAAGTGACCACCTCCTAGCCAGGCAGGACTAGTGGAGGGAGGGGACCAGCAACCCACCCAAAAAATCTTTAATCCAAACATTACCCTGCCTATGAGAAGTGCAGGGATAAAGAGGGAACAGAGATTGAGGGAAAGTCCAACCAATTATTGGCCTGAGACCCACCCCATGTTAGAGAGCCAGCCTCGGACACTATCAATGATGCGCTGCTATGCTTGTAGACAGGGGCCTGACTTGACTGTCTTCTGGGAGGCTCCAGCTAGTAGCTGAGCGGGACAGATGCTGGGACTTGCGGCAAAATATGGGGCAAAACTCTAGAGGTCCAGAGTGTTAGGGGAAAGATGGAAAGATCTGGAGGTGACAGGGACCTCACAAGAAGACCAACAGAGACAAATAACCCAATCCCATGGGGGTCTGCAGAGACTGAGACATCAACTAAAGAGCATGCATGATCTGGATCTAGGCCCCTTGCACATACGTGGCCAAAGGATGGTCGGTCTTAATGTGGGCTTCCTGGTGAGTGGATGGGGGGATGTTTCTAACATGGACTCTATTGCTTGATTTTGGATCACATCTCCCTGGAAGCACTGCCTTGCCTGGCCTCAGGGGATGAGGATATGCTCAGTCTGATGTGACTTGATGTGCTGGTAAGGGCTGCTACGGGGGGTGGGGCATCCCTTTTCTGGAAAGAAAGGGAGAGTGGAAGGGGGAAAGATGGAAAGAGGGTAGACTGGGAGAAGAGGAGGGAGGCGCACCCTTGGTATGTAAAGTAAATGAACTTAAATAAAATAAGAATATTTAGGCCTATTAGATCAGCAGCATCTATGTTCTGTAGGTGTCCATTGTACACCCCATCACTGGTTCCTGCGAGACTATTCATAGGAACCAGGTAGGAAAGGAGCGCAGGCAAACCTGGGAAGATGTTCACAGCTGCTTAAGCGGTCAAAGGGAAATGAGAATGTGAATCATCTGGACCCTTGTTTAAAATGCTGGAATGGAACTAGTTCTGGAACTGGGCTGAGTATGAGTCTGCCTATTGCAAAATCTAGGCGCCTATTTTTGTGGAGAACTTACTCAACTGCTGAAGAAATATTTGGAAGGCTTACTCTGTAAGACATCTGTGAGAGAAGTGTGCTCATAAAACAAACTCACCCTGGAGAAGAGCCCAGTGGTTTTTCCACAAATGTGGACACCAGTGTTTGGTAATGTGGACTGAAGCTTCCTGGTTCATCACACTGCAGAAGCTGTTTTCTCAAGTTTTATACACCATATTTATGTATATTATTTCAAAGGGAAAAGAAAATATGTTCTTCTTAAAATCAGACACAAAACCTCTTCTTTGGAGCATTTGACTTCTGTTAAGTAAAACTTGGTCAGGACACATCCTACTCACCAGATGGGGGAAGGGCATCACCTGTCCTAGGCTGTTCTGCCAGAAGTCATTTTATAATTGCAGTGAAAAGAGTTTGAGCTCGATTAGGTATTGCTGAGGCTTTATACTAATTCACGTGAGTGCATGTGTGTGCACACAATACAGAATAAGCCCCAACAACTGAGTCCGGAGTTACCATGGACCCTGTAAGCTATGGTGAAGAAGAGAATAAGATTAATGCTTAGATCTGCTGGAAATGGTAGAAACAGGAGGCTATATGCAAATATAAAAACAAATATTTTCTTGATGGTAATATTAAAATATTGTCTTTCATATGAATCTGGGCTGTTGCTTACTCACTGCCAAAATGATACAGAGTTAAAAATGTACTTCAGAATCAGCATAATGTAAGCCCAAACACATCTTTTGGCAGACTGACTGGATCTTTGTCTGATACATTCTTGTGCTGATTTCTTATGATAATCTACATGAAAGAATATTGATTTTCCTTCAGGATTTTCATCATCTCCAATAAGCATAAACATTTGTTAAATTTCTAATATATCGGAGGCATGGCATCATCGTTTTTCTTGAGGAAAGTTTGGCTATATAAGGATGCAAAGGAGAACTCAACAAATCAGAATGCTGAAAACAAAGAAAGAAAGAAAAGAAAAACCCACAAAGAGCCGACTGACAGTGCTCTTAAGTCAGAGAGTGGAGATAGAGTTGAGTGACTCTGGGACCGGACACTCTGGCATGAACTTTAAGGTGAGGTGGGCCAGTGGAAAGGGAAAGAAAATAATTTTCATTAGTGACTTGATATTTAGATGCCTTTCTTAGAAAAGAAGTATTTTATATAGCTTTAAAAATACTAAAATAACTTCTTTTTTTTTTCACAAAGGGAAACATTGGAGCACAAATCGTCTTAATTTATAAGGAAGAATTGTGTTCAAAGGTTTTGTAAATCTCTGGTTTTAATCTCCTTAATCTTTTTTATTGCCTTAATCTTCATATTATCTTCATTTCTCTTCTACAATGAAGGTGTTTTTACTAAATCCTCTATTAAGATGCCTGTTTCCAAACAAGTACTATCAGGTTTGTGTTTTGCTGTATCTCAACACACATAGCAAGGTATGTGATTCTGATTCTGCTGTTCATTATGTGTTAATTTAGGAAACTCTAACTCTCTAATTTTGAGAAAGACCTACTGGGTTAAATGGTTTAAATGAATTTATCAACAATCAGAAATTGGGAAGAAGTTCACCAAGAAAAAAAAAAAAAAAAAAATTGATTAATAATATTTTGAATGTGTATTAGAGTGCTTGAGTTTCTCTAGCCTCTTGCCCATGATTTCGGGCATTTGGGTATTTAGATACTATAGTTGCATTTGAAAACTTTTGTGTTTTCAAAAGTTCTAAATAGGGGGCTGGAGAGATGGCTTAGAGGTTAAGAGCACTAGCTGCTTTTCCAGAGGTCCCAGCAACCACATGGTGGCTCACAACCATCTATAATGATACCTAATGCCCTCTTCTGGTGTGCAGGTGTACATGCAGACAGAATATTGTATACATAATAAATAAATAAATCTTTTTTAAAAACGTTCTAAATATTTCCTGAAATAAAAATGAATAAATGTGTACATACTTGAGTAGACTGAATTTTCACAAAGGTTTCCAAACAGGTGTCTTTTTAGTAAACAGTGTCAGCAAAGTGTGGCCACGTGAACATGCTGGAATTGGCGTGCCAGTCTCTGCCCGGACACTTGGATAAAGAAAGCGTTTCACAGAAGAACAAGAAACCCCAGAACATTAATCGGATGACAGTGCCGAGGTTGCTCAGTTCCAGTGACAGGGAACTATGTTAGCACTGCTCTCCATGGAGAGCATTTATTGTGTGAGCAGAGATTAATCGTGAGGCTCTGAGTCATTAAACAAAGTTTCCTGGTCCTCTGAGCTTGCCCGTAGGTAGGGAGTGAAGCTCAGTTTACAGAAGCAACTTTCTCTGTTGTCCTTTTCACCTGTGTGGATCTTTCGAGTTAAAGAATTCTGCTCTTACTTTTTTTTTTTTTTTTTTTTTTGAGTTTTATTTAGTTGTTTGGGCGTAATTTTTTTATTATTAAATTATTTTTTTTTATTGCATTTTCTACTTTCTTCTGGCTATTTTTTCGTGTTTTCTCACCTTCATGGTACATTAACATTTCCACCAAATAAACTGACATTTTTAATGGATGAAAAGTTTTAAGTCAGCCTGCCATAAATATAGCTTAAAAACATATTTCTTTTCTAAATGCATAAAAATTGAGAAGCTTCTGCTTGAGCACAAAATTCAAGACAACATTTTCTGACTCGCATGCTGTAAATGCTTTGATGTGGAAATTCATGTCAAGAACATAAATTACAATCTAAATGTGGTGATAGAACCACAGTAACTCATATTCTCTTTAATATTAAAGTTGTGGAAAAGCAGGCTAAAACATCAACAAAATAACATATTGCTGCTAATATAAATCAAATAACATAATTTGCATATAACAATTATATTTTAACAATATCTTAAGCAGAAAGACAACATGGTATATACTCACTTATAAGTGGATATTACACATATAATATAGGATAAACATACCAAAATCTGTACACCTAAAGAAGCTAAGCAAGAAGGAGGACCCTGCATAAGATGATCAATCCTCACTCAAAAAGGCAAATGGGATGGACATCAGAAATGTGGGAGAAAACAGAAGGACAGGAGCCTACCACAGGGCTTTGGAAAGACTCTACCCAGCAGGGTATCTAAGCAGATACTAAGATGCATAACCAAACTTTGGGCAGAGTGCAGGGAATCTTATGAAAGAAGGGGGAGATAGAAAGACCTGGAGGGAACAGGAGCTCCACAAAAAGAACAGCAGAGCCAAAATATCTGGCCCAGGGGTTTTTGCAGGTACCTATACACCAACCAAGGACCATTCATGGAGATAACCTAGAACCCCTGCTTGGATGTAGCCCATGGCAGCTCAGTCTCCAAGTGGGTTCCCTATTAAGGGGAACAGAGACTGCCTCTGACATGAACTCAGTGGCTAGCTCTTTGATCACTTCCCCCCAGGGTGAGGGTGGGGTGAAGCCTTACCAGGCCACAGAGGAAGACAATTCAGCCAGTCCTGGTGAGACCTGATAGACTAGGGTCAGATGGAAGGGGAGGAGGACCTCCCCTATCAGTGGATTTGGGGAAGGGTATGGAAGGAGAAGAGGGAGTGAGGATGGGGTTGGTAGGGGACAAGGGAGGAGCTACAGCTGGGATACAAAGTGAATAAATTGAAATAAATAAATAAATTTTAAAAAATAAAAAAATAAAGTTTAACTTTTAATTAAAAAAACAATATCTTATATGTTAATTGAACAAAAGTAGAATAAATCTAATGCTTTTGAGTTTTATCTCAAGCTTTTAACTAAAAAACAAAAGTATAATGAATAAAGTTGGTACATTTGCAACTAGACTGAATTGTATTACTTACTTTGACTTTGAGAAAAAGTGTAAAATAAAAGAGAATGAAAATATTTTTGAAAAATATGACAATATATGGGCATGGTAGAGCACACTTATACAATACAATACAATACAATACAATACAATACAATACAATACAATACAATACAATACAATACAATACAAGTACTCAGTAGGCAGAGGCAGGTAGATAGCTGAGTTGAAGGCTAACCTGGTCTACAAAGTAAGTTCTAGGACAGTCAGGGCTGTACAATGAAACCCTATCTCAAACAATAATAAATAAATAAATAAATAAATAGATAAAGGAAGGGGAAATACAATAGACACTGGGCAAGTGTAGGGAAGGCACTAGGACCACCATTGCCTACACCTGTGTTTTCTGAATTTAGTGCTTAATTAAATATTTTGTAAGACATTTGTTGGAATAATGTTCTTTTGAAATGTATACACTTTACCTTTGTTCATTCAAATGCTGATTTCTCTCCCCGATTCTCTAGTTTCAATTCGGACATTGCATTGTGATACTTATTCTAAGCTTCACCTGTCTCAACTTTGTGTAAACATCCAAAATGAAGCAACCAGCCACAATGTTGAGCAATGGAGAGGAAGGAATAGGAGGGAGAGAGGAAGGAGCCAGAGGACAGGAAAGAGGGGAGGAGCCAGAGGACAAGGAAAAGAGTAGGAGGCAAAAGGTGGGGGGGGAGTGTTAGGCGAGCAGGGCTGGAGGACAAATCTTGGAACTCTTGGAACAACATGGAGAATGAACCAGACCTAAGATTTCACAAAAAGCAAGTATAATGTAAGAAATCTAAATGTTAGGAAACTATGAGGGCTTGGAGGTTTAGGAGGGAGTAACTATTGCCCAGCCTTGTGTTCTAGTCTAGGTTAATTAAATTAATCATAGTCTCTGTGTGGTGATTTGGTTATACAGCTGTTTAGGATTAACAACACCTTTACCAGAAGATATAGCAATAGTAAATATTAATCGCCACCTACAACAGATATTATTATTATTATTATTGTTGTTGTTGTTAACAATTTATTTACTTTGTATCCTGGCTGTAGATTCCTCCATCATCTCCTCCATGCCCGTGCCCCAGTCCTCTGATAGCCTATTAGGTCTCATCAGGACTGGCTGCATTGCCTTCCTCTGTGGCCTGGTAAGGCTGCTTCCCACTCAGGGGAGGTGGTCAAAGAGCTAGTCATTGAGTGCATGTCAGAGACAGTCCCTGTTCCCTTACTAGGGAACTCACTTGGACACTGAGCTGCCATGGGCTACATCTGAGTGTGTGTGTGTGGGTCTAGGTCGTCTCTGTGCATAGTTCTTGAGCAGCTCTAGGCTTGGAGATCTTATTAATTAATTTATTTTATGTATATTTATTTAGTAGGGCTGGGGTGGAGGTTAGAGAGCAACTTGCAGGAGTTGGTTCTCCCTGTCCACCATGTGAATTCCAGGGATCAAAGCCAGGGTTGTTAGACTTGGCTTGATGCCAAGAGTCTTCAGCTGCTGAGTCATCTCAGTGGCCACTGTACATTTTTGTTTTTGTTTTTATGGTATATGGATGCAGTACTTTAAAAATTGGGAGACACCCTTACCAGCCTGAGAAGGAGATACTGTGTGTGTGCTCACTGTCTTATGAATCACACTTTTGGTTTGTTCACCTCTGAAAACCTGAGAGTGTTTTCAAGGCCAGTGATGCCAAAGGGAACAAGCATAAACTGGGTATCTCCCCACAGTAAACAGGAGTTTACAACACAAACTTCTTTATGTAGGTATAAGAAAAATGAAAAAAGACTATTGCCAAGAGAAAACTAATATGCAAATGCAATATGCTAAAAATAGATTCCAATACCCAGGACAGATATATAGATGACAGTGAGATAAATAGATAGATAGATAGATAGATAAAAAGAGAAGATAAAAAGATAGATAGATAGATAGATAGATAGATAGATAGATAGATAGATAGATAGATAGATATACATATGTACATAGATGATAGACAGGTAGATAGATAGGTGATAGATGATTGACAGATGATAGATAAACAATAGATAGATTAATAGATGATAGATAGATAGATAGATAGATAGATAGATAGATCTGTTTATAGGTATTTGGGTCTGTTTATTCTTCTATTACAGTTTCCTTTCACTTGAAAATAAAGTAGGAAATTAATTAGTAAAGAAAGATGGATATTTTACAGTTTTGCTAGAGCAGGAGTATGGCTTCTCCTCTATGGCTGTGAGAGTTTACAGGACACAGTGAAGCACAGGGCAGAAGATCTTGGAACTTAACTGTGAGATGGTGTAAGCAGTCATTTCTTGCAAGAGGAGGCAACTGGCTACCATATTGTCTCCATTCTCAGCTACAGAGAGTTGCTATTGCTCCTGGTAAGGGTGTGGTGTGTTGTGTGTGTGTGTGTGTGTGTGTGTGTGTGTGTGTGTGTGTGTGTGTGATTCTTTGTGTGTATGTGTATAAGTGTCTGTGTGTCTATGTCAGTATGTGTCTGTGTGTGTTTACCTGTGTCTGTGTGTCTATGTCTGTCTCTCTCTCTGTGTCTTTGCATGTGTGTGTGTGTGTCTATGTTTCCTGTGTTTAATTCAAATCTGTACCTGAGGAAATGAGACAGACACTCCAACATTAAGATCCTCATTGCTCGAAAGAGAAGCAGGCTCAGAGGGTCCATGCAGTAGTGGTGAGAGATTTCTGTCTGCTCCTGGCCTGGCAGTCTTTCAGCCCTAATTCCATTCCTCTGATAGACATGGATGTTTGAAAACTTTTTTAGGAGATTAGTTTCAACCTCTGCCTCTTGCATGCCTGTAAAACACCAATGATGTTGGAGAAAACTGGTGACTCTCATGCTAAGGGAGGACAAGGCCTCTCTGTCGAACTTACCACATTCTGTACACTCACAGCTCCAGCTAACTTTCTCAGCATGAGATCACTGTTACAGATGACGACAGATCCATAGAGATCTAATCTCATCTTCTAAAGCCCAGCTGGTGACCTGACTGTGGCACTGAAACAGTGAACCCCCTTGCCAGTAACACCTAATCAGAAAAAACTTGGTTCTGAGTAGGCTGTGCTAGGGAACATTAGGCCCTGTCCCCTGCTGCTTTCTTCTTCGTTTCCAGGCAGTCATGAGGTCAGCAAATCTTTCTGACAAGACCTCCCACCATGATGTTGTCCGTCATCTGTCAAGTACACACTGACAACAATGAGATCATAAGACAATATAAACCTTTCAATCTTCCAATTTGTTCATCCCAAGAGCTTTACCACAGCTGCGGAAAGCTGAGGATGGCTGTGGATAAACACATCTTTTACACACATACTGTACCTATGCCTATCTATGTCCATGTGTTTTGGATATGACTTCTTTTAATTAACTAACACAAACTATATGATAGTAATGTAAAGCTCAGACAAATTTTTTTAATTTGAATAATTTCAGTAAAAACAGCTAATGCTGTACAGGGGAGATACGCAATCCCATTCTCGGAGAACTGTTCCATCCCTGTCAGGGAAGGTGGGACAGAAGAGACTGAGGATAACACCAGTCACATTCAAGGCTAGAATCCTGAAATCCAATTGCAAACGACAAAGACGCACTGTTGATTGTGATCGACGTTACAAATGGGAGCCAGAGGCCTGTGTGCCAGGTTCACCCTCCTGAGTGGGAGCACCATAATGAAGATTCGCCACATTATGGTAAAAAAAAACATCTCCCTGATGACAAATGCTCTCCCAACGCACGGATATCAGTTCTTCAGGGAAAGAACTAATCGCATAATCTTTTTTATACATTATTCTTCATAATCCTTAGCATGTAACAGGACTGACGATGCTAAGGGAAGTCCAGTAATGATTATTAATGTTTGTTGTTTTCATTACTCTCTTCAATTTTGCTTTTAGTGTGATAAAAGCAGCCACTTCGAAGTGAATAATAAAATTTGAAATGCATTATGCCTGGTTTACCTAGATGATGCTCAGAAAAAAAAAAAAAGTGATGAGTTTCTTCTGAGAAAAAATGAACTATGTTATTGTCACCATTTGTGATGCCTGCCAAAATGTCAGCAATTGACTCTGAAGGAAAAAAGTTGAAAGAAAGTTTAGAGACTATGTTGTGTGAAAGTATTGGAGGGGCCAAGATGGCAGTGCCAGAGAACAGCTTGTCTGAGAAATGGGACAGCACTCTCCGAGCAGCGACCAGGAGACTAAACTCTGGGCTCTAAAACTGCAGCGATCGTGTTTCCCAGGTGAGGGGAGGCTCCCACAGCGTGGGAATCGGTCGGGTCCACTCTCGGCTGCCCAGCCAGAACCCAAAAGAGAACCCGGCTAACACGGGCTTTGGGTCTCCAGGCTGGTGCCACAAGCCGGCGTGTCCCAATCACTTTCCCAGGCGGATTGGTGGGCACAAGGGTGCCTGAGACTGGGAGTCCCAGCCGCAAGAAAACCCCACGGGGAAACAAAGTTGAGAGTAGGATCACGGGTCACCCAGTCTTTCCTTGGAAGGTCTCGCTGCCCGAGGGAATCCACTGCCATAACAACTGAGCTCCTGCTGCTCGCTGAGAGCAGCTGTGCGCCCAGCTCAAAATCCCTACTCCCTCTTGGGAGGAGGCAGGAGGCGGCCAGCAGAATCTGCCACAGACCACATTGTCTGTACCCCAACCCGATATCGGGGCTGAGAAAGCACAATCCTCTCGGGCACTCCCCCAAATGCTGCCATAACCCTGCCACAGCAGAGCGGAAGGATGAAGAGGCGCACAGCGGCTTCACAGTGCCAGAACTCCAGTGCTGCCAGCTGCTCCTAGCAAACAAACCACAGCTCGGGAGCTGGGACTGTGGTCATTCTACACGTACTGAGATTCTCCTGGGTCCAGCGCAATAAGGTCTAGCAGCAAGTTCTATCACCGGCGCCCCCCCCCCCGACCCCTGGAAGAGAAACCCCGGCTCAGGATCGGACCAAGAAGCCCCAACCCCTTCTGGCACTCCCCTGAGAGCACCTCCATAAGCGTGCCCTAGCGGAGGGGAAGGTCAGAGGGGAAGGACAGAGAGGCAGCCTGCTAAGGACACAGCACCCTCTCTCCAGCTCACCCAGCGGCCCCTAGCAGAGAAACCCAAGCTCTGGATCTGAGGACACTCAACCCTACCTGGTACTCTCTCAGGATCAGCAAACATAGGTCCTACCACCAGGCTGCTTCTGGCAGAGAGATCTGGGCCCGGGATCTGGGATTGAGAACACTCAACCTAACTCTTTCCCATGCCACCCAGGGACCAGTCAACATAACCCCTTCTGTCAGAGGGAAAGGACAAAGAGGCAGCATGCAGGAAAGGTGGACAACAAGTCCTGCGTCCACAGTGTCACAGAGCTGACTGTTAGCCCACCCGCGCACACTCCACAGCAGGACCAAATCAGAGAGTAGTGAGCAAGGGGAACCCCTGTGCATTCCAACTTGTCCTGCAAGAGAGTGAGTGAGCCTTCTAAGGGAGAGTTTGCCCCAGACCCAGGGCCTCTCCACAGAAGCAACCAGACGAGAACCCTGCCACCCACACCCCTAGTGTGGGCATCATAGGGATTCTTGGGATAGCGACCCCAACACTGAAGCCCCTGCCTTGCGGGTCCACCAGTGTAATCCAGGCAAACAATCCCTGGATCTCAGACAGAACTGCATAATAGTGGCTTGCAGGCCACTGCAATAGTCAGAGAATCCGCGCATGCACATTGCGCCCGCTAAAAGCACACACGAATAGTGCCAGCGTCACATTCCTTACTTAGGCAAAACTGAAACCACAGTGCACATTTCCAAACCAGTGAACTTCTCTCATCTTCCTGAAAAAACAGTCCAGAAAACAGAAAGAGAGGATCATAGCCCAAACTACAATCTCAAGGAACAAACAGTGAGGATTATAAATAACCAGATGGCTAGAGGCAGACGTAAGAACACTCCCAACAAAATTCAGGACATAATGACCTCACCAGCAACCCCACAAAACAATGGACACTTCAATTCACTAGAAATGCAAGAAAATGACCTCAAAACTATGTTTCTCCAGCTATTAGAGGCCCATAAAGATGAAATGAACAAGGCCCTCAGAGAAATAGCCAAAGAAATCGAGACTAACCAAGAGGAAACAAAGCGTGCTCTCAGAGAAATGACCACGAAAATTGAGGCAAACAAAGAAGAGATGCACAAAGCTCTCAAAGATATGTCCACACAAATGAAGGCAAATAAAGAAGAAATAAACAAAGCTCTCATAGAAATACAGGCAATTATACCCAAAGAAGTAGAGGCGCAATTAGTGATACATAGAGAGGAAACAGACAAAAAAAAAGAAGCTGCCATTGAAAAGCAGGACTCCAAATTCAAACAGATGTAGGAAATGGTGCAAGACATGAAAACAGAATTAGAATCAATAAAGAAAACACAAATAGAGAAAAACCAGGAGCTGAGAACATAGAGAAAAGATCAGGAACTAAAAAGGTAAGCATCACCAACAGAATACAAGAGATGGAAGAAAGAATCTCAGGAGCCGAAGATACACTTGCGGAAATTGACACGTCTCTCAAAAAATAAAAACAGAAAAGTTCCAAACACAAAACATCCAAGAAATCAAGGACACCATGAAAAGACAAAACCTAAGAATAATAGGAGTAGAAGAAAAAAAAAGACATCAGGCTCAAAGGTCCGGAAAATATTTTCAAGAAAATTATAGAAGAAAACTTTCACAACTTAAAGAAGGAGATGTCCATAAACATACAAGAGGCCTACAGAACACCAAGTAGACAAGACCAGAAAAGAAATTCTTCACGTCACATCATAGTCAAAACACTGAACCTACAGAACAAAGAAAAAATTCTAAAAGCAGCAAGGGAAAAAGGCCAAGTAACATATAAAGGTAGACCTATCAGAATCACACCAGATTTATCAACAGAAACTAT
Source organism: Rhombomys opimus (assembly GCA_010120015.1). Taxonomy (NCBI): domain Eukaryota; kingdom Metazoa; phylum Chordata; class Mammalia; order Rodentia; family Muridae; genus Rhombomys; species Rhombomys opimus. The sequence goes on from REGO01000252.1 coordinate 1,147,754, forward strand.
GAAAGCCAGAAGGGCCTGGACAGAAATCATACAGTCATTAAGGGACCACAGACTCCAACCCAGACTACTATACCCAGCAAAACTTTCAATCAACATAGATGGAGAATTCAAAATATTCCAAGACAAAACCAAATTTAAACAATATCTACATAGTAAC
>REGO01000252.1:1151855-1180127 GCA_010120015.1 Rhombomys opimus
CCCCCCTATCAGTGGACTTGGAAAGGGGCACGGTGGAGATGAGGGAGGGAGGGAGGGACTGGGAGGGAATAAGGGATTGAGACACGGTTGGGATACAGAGTTAATAAAATATAACTGATAAGGAAAAAATTAAAAAAATAAAAATTAAAAAAAAAACAAACAAAAAAAGAAAGTATTGTTACCATTCCTTTCTGGAATTAAATCCTGGTATCTGGGCTTGCTTTTTATAACAGTTTATATGATTTGATTCAATGTAATATTCCACAATGAATGTATTTATCATAATTGTCATAGCGTCTTGTAAATATATATAATTCATCTGTGTCTGTTGATTTTTTATGTTTACAAATATTCATCTTTTACAAGGTTAAAAGGTATAAGAAAGGATGGGGAATTCTCAGTGGTTCAGTTCTCCTGCTGTTCTTGCAGAAGAGCCGGGTTTGGTTCTCTGCATCAACATGGAAACTCAGACCATCCTTAACTCCAGTCCAGTGGATCCAAGGAACTCCTCTCACCTCAGCTGGCACCTGTGGAACACAGATAGCATACAAGCAAGACACACATGCACACAAAACAAACACATCCTTAAAGAAAGGCCAGGACTTTTTCTTAACGTTTGATGTCAGCTTTTACTGGTGTATGATATAAATTGCATCTATTTATATAAAAGGATATTGTTGTGATGATTATAAGAAATAAATTTAGCAGAAAGCTGGCATTCACTTAAAATTAACTGTCTTTTTTTTTTCTTGTTAAAATTCCTCTAACATTATCTACACTGGTGAAAATGCAAGCAACTCTAATAAAACTTGAATGTGTTGCATAGAAAAGGGCTGAAAAGGTAGAGAGTAGGCCTGCAAGCACTTCAGTAAGAGAGAGAGAGGGTGGAAAGAGAGCAGAGAATGGGGGATGAGAACAAGTAAAATCACTTTAAATTAAAAGAAATAGTATTAGATATTTGTGATATTCTAAATGAATTGGGAATATTGGTAAACACTGTTTTTCCTAATAGAATTTTAAATGAACATCTGAAAGAAACTAATAATTACTATTTAGAAATCGTTCTCAGGAACTAAGACAAGTTATGTGACTTGTTACAGTCTGGCATCAAAATATTATGCTTATTAAGATTCAGTGATTGTGTGCTGTGAATTCAGCATTCACAGGTGTGTTATGAAGTCGGCCTCTGCAGTCGGTGACTATGTGCTCTGGGCACAGGGTAGCTCTGTCCCTGGGGCCCTGCTTGTGCCTGAGTGAGCACTGCGAGCTGCTCTGTGAACACATATAACTGCACATGGCCCATGGCTGCTGAGAGCCTCTGAGCCACTGAGCCAATCTCACCATCACACTGTACTGGCCTCTTCCCGCCCAGCTCAGGACCAAGACAAGGGAACACAGATCAGAACTACTGAATCACAGGCACGTTTAACCTGCACAAGAAATGAGTTGTGTGATTCGAATTACTAAGGTTTTTCATTATCAAATACTATAGCACACTCTAGCTGTACTGACTAGAACCCATTTGTTTATTTGGTTCTTTAAGCTACTAAGAAATTTTATTGCTGATACCATTTGTAATAAAGCACATAAGAAAGAGAAAGGAAACAGGAAGAAAGAACAAATTCACTTATTAGGATATGGCTGATTTATAATTTTAAATCTACATGATCAGTATCAACTTTCTCTCATCATGTTCTGACAAATACAAATAATTTTCAGTGAATCATACAAAGAAAGCAGGGGGCAGGGTGTACCTCTGTGGCAGAACATTTGCCTAGCGTTTGCATGGACCAGGATTTAATATCCAGCAAGCACTCTGTGCACCAAAAAAGGAACCATTTATGCCTGTGTTGAAGACCCATTTACTATGAGTTTAGAGTGCTTTCAGAAAAGGCAGTAATTACAGAGAATAATAAAACAGTCCCTTTCAGTCTGTATTTCTGCTTCACAGCAGTAAACACACGGGAGAGTTACAGAGTAACGAAAAGGCCTTCCCAGTAGAGCTGCAGGATCTGGGATGAGCAACAACTGAAGGTGAGTCACTAGACTGTCTCAAAGAAAAGGAGAAAAGTGAAAATTAAGCCAACTTATAGAAAATTACTGACAGGTGGGTTCTGAGTGTTTTCTGAAGCTCAGCAGTTGAAGGTAGAGAATCATAATGACACTTCTGAGGCAAGCAGGGGTCAGAAAAGAATCTCAAACCCACAGAGAGTGATAGTTAAGGATTTGAGATAAAAACCAAATTATACACAGATGTATGCTTTTAAGCCAGGGCCATAAAAGCTGCAGTTGTTCCCATCCTTTTTTATACAAATATCCAAACAGTAATTGAAGAAAGAAAATGTGCCATTTTTCATCCTTAAACATTTCATTGTTTTTAATGATAATATACCATTTTTTCCTGAAATATTTTCAATAGGATTTACCCCTTTTGTCATTCAGACAAATAAAAGCATGGCAAATTTGACATATACTATTTGTTTTGACTTTTAATCTGATTTTATACAGTGTGCAGGTATGAAATTCTCAATGAACGGTAATAAATGTGAACAAATCACATTTGGTTTTGTTATTATCACTGAATGAAAACAGCACCTAGGCTAGGGACATGAGGTGGCTCTACATGAAGCTGACCCTCGTGGCTACCCACGAGTTGCTTGGCAACAGGCAGGAAAGGTGTGCTGAGAAGCAGGACACAGAACTGGCACTTCGCGCTTTCTGATGACAGCAGAACCCTGACAACGTTTAGCCTGACAGTATCCAGGCAAGTAGGTGCATTCTAAAATCTAGTGCTTTGAAGGCAGGGGCAAAGAGCCACTAGTTCAAGGCCACCTTGGACTATGGAGTGATATATCTTATCATCATCATCTTCATCATCATCATTATCATCATGATGTTAGTAAATGCCTATGGGCAATAACAGCATTAATATCTGAGGATAAACAATAGCTGTTTTGTTGGATTCAAGGCCTGCTCAACAGGAGGGAATCTATCCCTGGTACTGTGAAACTAGTGGCTAGAGAAATCAACTGTTGACCAAACATTCAAACATATGAGCCTGTAGGACCATTCTCATTTCAATCACTATAGTTCCTTCAGCCTCTTTGTATCTGTGTTCGTGACATAACCTGTACCTGTTCTTACCCAAGTGATTTGCTCTGTGTTTATGGAACAGCATGGGAAACAAAGTGTGAAAGAAGTGAAGGATTCCTTGTAGAACTCTGTAATAGAGTTTTGCAAGGGAAGAAGTTACTTTATTGAACCCAACTAATGCTAAAGAGAAGTCAAAACTATAAGCAGATGTTATCAACATAGTCACAGATTGCTTCCAACATTTCTGTGATATTTTTGTATAAGATTTCTTTCAAACTATTGACTACTTTTATGTACCCAAATGATTACCAACACACACACACACACACAGCACACCTACATGTACACACATGCCTTATTGTGGGTGAGAAGCATAGAGGCATAAATATCTCAAGCTTAAAACTATGAATTTAGCGTAGGCCATAAAGGCTGTGCACGGGAATTTCAAGGCAGAGTAAGTTTGGTTCTATTGCTTTCATAAAGGTTTTAACTTACACATGAAAGATTTAACTTAAACAGGGTGAGTACACAGCAGGTAAGCAAGTGTGGTGCATAGTTTTGAGTGGTCTCAATTATTAATTTGGCTGCAAGGTCTAGCAAAGGTTCATTTTCTTTGAAGTTAAGAGATATTTGCAGTAGAAGGTATTACCACAAATAGATAAGTGTGCCTTCCCCTCCTCTACCTCCTCATCCTCATCCACAAAGATTCTTTTTGCAACAGACAGACTATTACAAAGATCACCTGGTCACACTGAAGAAAAAGTGACTCTGGAATCTTATCCCCAAACAAGGCATCAGCAATGCACTCTATATAAAGTTTCAGGGAACATCAAGAAAGAAAGCAGAGAAAAAATTTAAGAGCCACAGGCCCAGGACAACTGCTATAAAATCATGTTTCTAGACATGACAAGTGTCTTGAACTCATGAAATCTCCACAGCATGGTTTATTGTACAAATCTTGTGGAAGACCAGACTTTAAACATTCCAACATGGATGAAAGAAGTGATAACAGGGCCCACCACATTTTAAGGAACTGCAGGCATTCCATAACCACTGAGGGACACAGTCAGTTTTCTTCAGGGAGAAGCTCTCTGGCAGACTGTCTATGCCCAAATTATCAGTTCTACACCCATGTACATTCTAACCACATTGACTGGACTCAGAAGATTATATGTAAACACACACACACACACACAGACACACACACACACACACACACACACAAACACATGCATTATACCTAACCTAAAAATATTATTGATGTAATGAGTCCTGGAACACATGGTAAGAATTAGGCTCCAGAACCCCCATAAACTAAATCCAGACATAAATAGGGTTAGCACAACTATGCAACCAAACCTCAGGGAAATGCCTAGAGAAGAACGTCTCAGGGAGGGCCCTTTATTGGCAGCAACCATGGGTGTTTTCACGTATTATTCCTAGGGGATATCACCTCGTTGGAGAAGGATTACAAAAGCTCTGCCTCTCATCTCTCCTGCTCCCATGACATTTTCTTGTTCTCGGCTTTAATCATTTTCTTGTAACTATAATAAACTAACTAAATGCAGAGAGGTGTTGTCTAGCTCCACGAATCCTCATCAGTCCATAGGGTGCCCCTGAAGGCCTTTCAAACTCAGTAGCTCTCACCCGGGGAGGAGGTGTAAAGATTTTGCCTCCCAACCCTGGTTTGGTGCCACAGCATTACTATCCACGCATAGCAGTTCAGAGCCTGGGCATATTCCAGTGGAAAAGACCCACAGAGAATGTATGGAGTCAGCCTTCCAGGACCAGAAGTCACTTCTTCCAGAACAAGATAAAAATGGCTATCATATGTGTACAGGAATCCTCAAAATACCCATCGAAGAAAACAACGCAAACCCTGATCTGAAGCGACGTGGCACTGAACTGCCATCATTACTCCCCCAGGCTACAGGACTCGTGTCTTTCATGTAGGGGATCTTGATGCTCATGCAGCAACACACTTGCTGTTTTCTGTGCTGCAACATTATGGGCAGCAGGGCACCAAACAATTTCCTTGTCAATTAGCAACGTCCCTTTCTGTGGGAGCAAAGGGCAAGTTCCCAGAAGCCTGCGTAGTACAAGTGCAATGAGCATCCAATTGGCCCAAGAAGCATCATGGTGCGAATCAGCCAGGAGCTTTGGAGAAACGCCAAGTGTTAGACAAGGCATAAACCCACACCACATTGTTCACTGTTTGTGAGTTCATGACTGAGACTTCTCTATAAGAGTGATAAATCTTCAAATATTTAATTTCAACAAAAAAGCTTGCTGGCTATCACTATGAAGAATGGCATGAAAAACAATTGGATAAAACATTTTGATTCATATGGGGTTGTAGGGTTGTTTGAAGGGAGAGTTTGAATAAACCTCTTCCATGACCAGCCTCCAGCTTGTATTGAGATGGCATCCAGTGTCAGCACACCCTTTTTATTCGCAGGGGGTGGGGAATGCAAAGCGCAGTGCCATACAGACATAGCTGACATTACTTTGTTTAGACTTCTAAAGGGCATTCCACATAGGTCTAGAGATAAAAAGCCATTTTGAAGTGCATCCTCTCGGGATTGCTGTAATCAAAGTGAACTGAAAAGCAGGCAGAAGAAAGACACAAAGCATCTTCATTTTGTGTCAATCAAATGATAGTCATCCAATGGCATTTGTTAATTTTTTATATGTGCATTGATCAAATATCCATCATTGACCCCCTTTCCTGCATAGGTATAATGGCATCATCTTTGTCCACATCAAGCCCGGAAAGTGCTTGCGGGACAAATGATAGGCAGAGATGACTGGCTCTTGCAGTTCGAGCTACATACTATTTTCTAAGCAGATCAGTGACAAGATGTGAGGCCCTTGCTCATCCAGGAATAGACCGAGGACATAGATACAATTGCCTCCTGCTCGTTTTGGCTCTGAAGAGGACAGGTGCAGGGTCTCACTCTCCTGCACTTCAATGTACACATTCTCTACTCCAACCATTTTTGAGTGTGGAAAAGGACCCTTTTCTGAACGGCATGTGAGCGACTGTAGGAGAGTGTCCTGGCTGTCATGATACCTCTAATGAATATGGTCTGCCTTCTCAGCCTAAAATGGAGAAGTCCCAAAGCAATCAAAGTATGCTATGAAAATCTAAGGAGTTCTAAGGGAAAAAGAAAACTTTTGGTTTGTCAAGTTTTTCTTGGGACAGTGCTTTGTAGACAGCGACACAGAAATAAAAACACAGTCTGCTCACCCCCTGTGGGTCGCTTGTGTGTGTGTTTGTAATTTTACTATGAAGTCATTCACAGTACTTTAAAGGAACTCGAATTTTCACCAATTTCAAAAAGAATTTTCAGATAAACACTGTACTTTGGGACGCTGAATGAGCCAGTGGAGGGAGATTACAGGTGTCCTGCCACAAAGGGCCCAAAGAAAGTCGAAGAATGCGAACTCCGCGAGAAAGAGAAGGGCAGAGGCTTGCACACCTGTATGTTTCACTCTTTTCTATTTTTTGTTTTCTTTCTGACCTTCCTGAGAAAAGACAGGAGCTGGTGGGGCAGAGACCAGAGGTCCTGAAAAGTCTGAGGATTTGACTTTGTTCCTGGATTGGTTCTGATGACACTGGAATATGTCCTGAAGCTTTATATTTATACATGTTTTTAAAAAGAATGAAAATGTGTGTGTATAATTTTCTGATGGGTGTCAATCATACTCAGATGAAACACAGATATAATGGACATATGCACATAGGTATATATGTTGATAATTTCATTTGTAGAAGATATGACCGTGTATATTTCAGTTAAGTTAAAGATTATAAACCTGAAGTCAATTTCCCCAAACACAGATATTTATAAGTTATTATGCTTAAGGTAATAATGTGATAATTAAGCTTCAAAGCAGAAATGAAAGACAGTATCAAAGGAATTGATGTGTAAAAACATATTGGTACTTACAGTGCACCACATACCCTGGAGAGATGGCTCAGGGGTTAAGAGCACTGGCTGCTCTTCCAGAGGTCCTGAGTTCAATTCTCAGCAACTACATGGTGGCTCATACCATCTATAATGAGATCTGTTTCCCTCTTCCGGCCTGCAGGCATACTTGTAGGCAGAACACTATAAATAATAAAGAGCCCCATATAAATGTTTTCTGTTTGAGGATTTCATGCATGTATACAATGCATTGTGATCTTACCAACCATCCATATTTCTTCTCTCTAATTTCCCCTGGACCTCCCTAGACAATCCTCTCTCACCTTCATGCCTCCTCTGTCTATTCATCTATCCATTCTACTGCATTTAATTAATGCTGCTCATGTGCCCAAGTATGGACATCCACTGGAACATGGACAATGAGCCAATAGAAACAATCTCAAAATAAAATGACACTACATCCCAGGACCCATTAGCTGCCAAAGGTTCCTCAGCTAGGAGTGGGACCTTTCCAAACAAAACTTTAACAGGTTGTTATTTTCCTCTTTATTTTCTCGTCACTTCTTCAACGATTCTCAACAATTCTCTGATGACTCAGGACAATTTCACTTTCTAAAAGGAACCTAAATTTTGGAACTATTAACGGTCCATACATTATTTATTAACTGGCATCAGGAGTAATCTTGCATTTGGCAAGCTCAGAGAGTTTCAGGAAATTATCATACCACTGCCACAGTGGGCCTGGATGCTCCGCCGTCACGGCAGATAAGAAGCATTCAAAGAAAGTTCTTTTGTGGTTGGATATGGGATGTATAACAAATAACTTGCTTCATTTGTAATTTCCCCTCTGTCCATGTAGAAAAACTTATGCATTAGCATGAAGGCTTCAGAGAACATAAACATTAATCTCAAAACCCTCTGGAGACTAATATGAATTATTGCGTGTCAGCTCAGTTGAAATAAAAAGATGTCTCAGAGCAGACAGGGTGTGATTTTGCAGACGTTGGCAGGAGGTGTAAGTGATCAGCCACTGAAACACGGTTTCCACAGCTCACCCTCCATCACTGATTCCAAGAGGAGGAGCTCACAGCTAAGCATCCACAAACACACTTCTTGGTTCACTTTCCTGTTGTTGTCCTTTAGCTAGTAAGCACGTATGTAGGACTTCACCTACAACAGGTGACAGCTGTCTGAAACAAGCGTGTGTCAGACAAACTGAGCATGTGTCTGATAAGTGAGCGCAGATGCCGATGTGAATGGCACAGGGCTGGCCCTGACAGTGCAGGCGATACAGGAAGAAAAGAGTAATTAGGAAGCAGTTAAAAAAAAAAAGAGGATAGAGTAATCCAGTTAGGAGTAAAATTGGGTAAAGAGAAAATAAGGTGTGCAATTTAGCTAGAATGTTCTCTCTCGGAGTAGCTATAGTCCAAATTTTCCATTTTAATCACTCAATTTCATACTATTTTTTATTTTATCTGAATGACAATACATTTGATCTGTTTGACTGACATGTTTGGACAGCTCCCTTTGGCTAACTTGTGAAAGATCATTTTTCTGACTATGATGTTTTACTTTCACTTTGGTGTGTGCCTGTGAGGGTGTGTGTAGAGGCCAGAAGTCAGCTCCGTGTTCTCGTCCTTCATCACATCTTCTTGTTTTTGTTTAAACTTTTTATTAGCATTTATTTTTCCCCTTTATTAAACTCTGAAAACAGTTTCACTTTCCTCTGTTCCTTCCAGGTCCTACCTATTTCCTCTTTCATCTGGATTAACTCCTTTTCTGTCTCTCATTAGAAAAGAACAGTCTGGCCTCAAACTTGTGATCCTCCTGCCTCTGTCTCCTTCAGCAAATCCTATTTGAAGGGGTGGAGGACCTCCCTTATCTGCGGACTGGGAGAGGGGCATGTGGGGAGAAGAGGGAGGGAGGGTGGGATAGGGAGGAGATGAGAGAGGGGCCACAGCTGGGATACAAATTGAACAAATTGTAATAAATGATAATAAAAATGAAAACAACAGGCTTCTAAGTGATAACAAGGAATAAAGAAATAAAATATAAGACAAGGACTATCTTGTTGAGGTTGTGTAAGAGTCGTTAGAAAATATGAGAGCAAGTACTAACGTGAAATCTATAGCATATTTCCAGAGGACTCGGTGCAGTGCCGTGCAGGCCTTGGGCTTTCTGCTTCAGGCTCTGTGAGTTCATATGAGTTTTGCTCAGTTTTTTTTCTTTGTGTCCCCTGTTCCCTCTATTCATTTTTGGGGGTCTTTTGCTGAGCCTGAGACTCACTCCTTTGGCTGGACTGGCAGTTGCTTCCAAGCTCCCCCAGGCCCACCCACTGACCCAAGATACAGAAGTGTGCTGTCACACCTGGCACCTATGTAGGTGTTGGAGAACCACTCTCAGATCCTTGTGAGTGTATAACAAACATTTCAGCAAATGAGCCATCTCTTCAGCCTCAAGACACAAGTTTTGAATCAGGAGACATGAGAAAACAGGATATTGAACTTATTTTTTTTTCTTTTTAATGCATAAATTTGTATATTGACATAGACATACACAGATCTAAACTTGCACACATGAGTGTGCACACACACTCCAGAAAATAACATATGTGCTGTGGGTCCAAAACAAATCACAGTGGAATGAATCTGGATTTGTTTTGATAAACCAAAACAAAGTGATAATACACTCAGTTTGTATCTTTACCTTTAAAAATGAATTAAATGACAAGTTATATCAAATCAGGCCAATGTAATGAGTTATTGGTGCTTTGTTTCTTACACAGTCCTGCACACTGTAGAAGTGGACTGAAGAGAGGGCTCAGTGGTGCACAGCACTTGCCTCAGTTCCCATCTCTCACGTGGTTCTTCACAACCGACCGTAACTCCAGTTCCAGTAGACCCAACATCATCTTCTGGCCTCCATGGGCACTGGGCAGAGGCGGACACATACATACATGAAGGCAAACATGTACACACAAGGAATAAACCTAAAATAAATCTTTAACAAAAAAGGAAGATAGATGTTTTGAAACATGCAAAAGAAATGAGAAAAGGAGAACTGAGGATGTTAAGAAAGGTAATAAAATAAATAAAATAGCAGAATAGTATGTACATATATGCAAATGCCATAGCAAACACCATAAGTTAATGTAAACTTAAAGGAAGGAACAGCTCTATTTACACTAAGGTTGTGCAGTGGCTCAAAATGCTTCTAGCGCGTCTAAGGATTGTTTGGAACTGTGCATTCCAGCACTCATCCATTGCTTTTCATCTCTGTCTACGGAATGTTTGAAATCAACAAGTCATCGCATACAACTGGAATTTTCTTTCTCAGGGATATTCAAACTCACATGCCAGTGTGCAGAGGGTGCAGAGCGGCGGATGCACAGGCTTGTGCACAAGAAGCCTGAAGCTGTGGAGTGAGAGAAGCAGGACAGCGCGAATGAGGTCCCGAGCGGAACGTCACCTCCCCACAGCCCGCGCTCTGTTCCGCACTGCCGGCCCTGTATTCAGCTTTTGTCTTTTTCCCCCTTTCCCTGACTACTTTCAGAACTCCAACCCATCTTTGCACACAGGCTTGCTATGCCTCCAGGCTTAGCTTAGACCTGTTTTACATTTCAAACCTCCGAAGATGTTTAGCAAATCAAAAACACTCACGTGTATTAAGATCTTAGAAATCAGCTGCAATTATAAACTGCCTTCATGGTTGTGCACTGCACAAGTTAGTATCAGACTCGCAAAAAATCTCCCCTTAAACATGAAAGGAATTCCTTAGGTTTAAGATGGTAGGGCGACTGCCCTTTTCTCTTTCTTTCTTTCTTTCTTTCTTTCTTTCTTTCTTTCTTTCTTTCTTTCTTTCTTTCTTTCTTTCTTTCTTTTCTTTCCTTCTTTCTCTTTCTCTTTCTCTCTGTATGTAGGGTTAGACTGAGTTTTTTATGGGTGGGTTGGCAATCTCCTAGGAGTTTTGTCAAGTAAGGGTGTTCTCTTCAGTCTCCATGGCCCATGCTACTAGGAGTCTCAGCTAGAGTACCCATCATATCCACCCAGAGGCCTATGAGAAGAAACACAAACTCATTCCTCATATGAATAAATGAGATGGGGTGTCTGGGTAGGGGGGAGCTCCCTTATTCTGAGGAATAGGAAAGAGAATTTTGTGGGGGAGGGTGGGACTGGAATGAGAGGATAAAGAGACCTATGACCGAATATTTGGTTATTTCACCTAAATTGCCTTCATATATGTACATACTTTAGGAAGCTTCCACTGTACTATATTTCTATTTTACACTCGAATGCCCTCCAAATTTAGCTGTTTCTTGCTGTACCTCTCCTTCATCTCCCTCCTCTCCTCTCATTTCACCCCACCCTCATCCATCCATCCATCCATAACTATCTACTCTAGCTCTCTTTTTTAGGGAGATCTCTCTGCCTCCCTAGCCCTTTACTCTGTACCTAATTATTATGGTTCTAAAGATTATAGCTTGGGTATTACTGATCTAAAAGCTAATATCCACAAATAAGTGACAACATATTTGTCTTCCAGGGTCTGGGATATTTCACTTAGGATGATTCCTTCTAATTCTATCAATTTATCTTCAGATTTCATTTTTTTAATGGCTGAGTAATATTCCATTGTGAAAATATACCACATTTTCTTTATCTGTTCCTCTCTTGAGAGACATCAAAGGTGTGGACAATTTCTGGATATTATGAATAGAGCAGCAATAAACATAGTTAAGCAAGTATCTAGGCTAGAGTGAAGTGTATTTGGGTATGTCTAAAAGGGTATAGTTAGATCTTGAGGTATATTAATTCTCATTTTCCCTATGGACTACCACGTTGATTTCAAGAGTGGCTGTATAAGTTTGCATTTCCATAACAACAGATGAGAATTCTCCTTAGTCTATACCCTTGCCAGTCTATGTCCTTGTCAATGCAATGCTTCCTCAAAGGACATATCAATGAAAACGATATTTTCACAAGTCTTCCAACTCCATTTTGTTAGATGCATTTATGGTTATTGGTACATTATGCCTCGATGCATATCATCTACACACACATGCATACACACACACACACAACATAGCACACATGTATGAATACACACACATATGTGATGTGTGCATACAGACATTCTGTGTGTGTGTGTGTTACTGTGATGGGATGACTCTGAGCCATGCAAGTATTCTAATCTCTTTAAACTACCTATCTTTACTTAATTTCTTAAGTGAAAGTCAGCCATATTTACCAAGATAATGAGTTTTCAGTACAGATTTTAAACTCTTCAATATTAATGCTTCAGAAATATTGCAGCATAAATCTTAACCAGCAATCTTAAACATACAAATACTACAAATAATGAATAGTTATTTACACAAAATATAAACAATGTACATTATTCTCTGGCCAGCTCTTCAATAAAGACATGGCTATTCCCAGAGGATGCATATAACTGTAAAATGACTGATTGTGGGAAAGAGAGCTAGTGAAAATGAAAAAAAGTAAAAGTGGGGAAAAAAAGAGCAGCAACAAATTTACCCCCAAACTCCGGTATGTTATCCATTTCTAGTGGAATATCAATCATATGGAATCTTCTAGTAAGATGCAAAGGTCAAGAATAAATATTGGAAATTTGTATGCTGTATAAAACAGTATTAAAATCTTAATCTAATGGGCTGAAAATATTGTTAATCTCTATTGATCAATTTAATGTAAGAGTAGCATCATTACAAGGTGTTAAACCCTCAGGACCTGCCTATTGTTCCGTTCTCATTCTCTCGTGTTTTCTTTAATCATGCTCTGAGCAGCATGGCTTTTGCCTATTGTTCCGTTCTCATTCTCTCGTGTTTTCTTTAATCACGCTCTGAGCAGCATGGCTTCCTGGAACAGACCACCAGTCTCCATGCAAGTACTACACCTGCACTCATCCGTGGACTTTTGACTTATGTTTTTTGTTGCCAACAGTTAAGTTTTCTCAGTGCTTCACCGGGGCAGATCCTTCACCCTGCATTATACCAGACTTTAAACAGCTCGACTACGTGTTCCCACTGCTACCACCAAAAGACACAGCATCCAGCAGGAGCTCAGAAAGGAGAATTAAAGACTCAGACATGGACACAATTGTATTACCGAACCATGCTTTGACAATTGAAGATCATTATGCAGCAAGTGAAGACAAATGAGTAGATTTTTTTCAAATTAAGAAATAAATTGGGATTGTTAAAAAGAAAAACAGAATCTCTGGTAATAACATGAATCTTGAAGAGTTCTCAAACGTTAATTTACTGCTCCGCTTTCTGAGAGGGTGCCAAGCCTCGTTCATGGAGAACTCTGAACTGCAGCACGCATTAGACCACTTTTAATAGTAACAGCGTCTTGAAACCCGTACTGCTGCTAGAATATCATAATCATACTGTCTGAGCTCAGCAAAATATCTGTTTGTATTATAAAACATTATTTTTAATGTTTGCTGTAATTTTATTGTAGTGTTCTTTTTCAGTATCTAAACATTATAGAAACAAAGGTGAGATAAACTTTTTGATTTTATGAATACCATGAAATAGAAAGCATTGATTTTTTTAAAGAAAAATTAAAGTGATACAACTAAGTTTAATGAAGCTAGATGGGTATTTTTCACTTGTTCTTGTTGGTTTTCTGCTCACAAAATTAAATGAAAAATAAAAAAGCTAATACATAAGAATTTCTTTGTAATGCTAATTTCACAACTCATATCACACAGCTGCTTGATATAGTTGGTGTATAGTATACTAGTTTAGGTAACACTAACTTTTCTAACAACAGCAACAACAAAATCACCAATGTTTAATGGGATCAGAGTGAAAAAGCTGCTTTTCTTCATTCTCATAAAGTGGGAAAAACTGTGCACATCAGTAGATGAGCTTTCCTTTCAGAGGAAATTCATGGCTTCTATTCCCTCTATCTGGTGATTTCAGCAAAGCTGCCACTTCTTCAAAGCCTTTTGGAAAATGAAAACGTAGGAAGCAGGCATGCACACCTCAGTACTCAGGCTAAACGTTCATCCCTTCTGACCAGATTTCATTGTAAGATATCTAACAGGACACACCCAGTGGCAAGACCAACTTCAAATTAATTTTTGCTTGCAGTTGATATCTGGCCAGAAATTAATTGTTACCAATGAAATTTTTTTGGTGGAACCATATATATATATATATATATATATATATATATATATATACACACATATATATGTTTCTATATGTACTTTGTTTATTATATGCATATATAATAAACACAAATTATATGTATATATAATAAACAAATTATATATATAATAAACAAAAATTAAATTTCAGGATTACTTTCTAGTACAAAGCGAGAGTAAAAGAAATAGAGTTATGGGAGAACGTTGAACAATGGCTATTAATTGTGCTTATTTGTAGTGAGATGTAAGCGGTGGTGACTGAGAAATAAGTCACTATAGGTTTTAAAAATCTAAAATGAATTTAATATGTATTCAAAATAAATGATAGATTTCTTTGTTGATACATGTTTAACCTGTGTCTGAATAACAAACTCTATAGTATTTTTTAAATATCAGTTAAATTTAAAAAAAGTAAAATCTTACAGAAAGGAATGTGAAAGCCATGCCGATGGGCTTCAGTGATGTCTTTGTTCTGTCTCTCCACCTTTCTTACTCCCCAACACCAGGCTACCACTGACATTTAAACTCTCTCCATACTTTTTCCCTTCCATAGGTCATATAGTTGTGAACACCACAGTTCCTGTCTCTTCATATACTCTTCTTTGATTTAATAATATGAATTTGTATGTTTTCATGGCATTAACATTTTTACAATTTAATAAAATATCATTATGTAATCTGCTTTGCCTCAGTTTATTTATTAATGTTTACTGAATTGACTGATTCCATGAGTCAGCAAATGGGGTAATACTAAGTATAAATATTTATGTTCAGGGTTTTATGGGGGCCTGTTTTCAATTCATTTATGTAAAAATCAAAAAACACCTTTACTGCAAATAAGAGGAACAATACTTTTTTAAATTAAAATTTCCTGTTTTATGTCTTCAATCCTTTTTACAATTCAGTATCAAATAATCTCTTTTTATGACTTCTAGTTTCTGAAATCTTACTAGCTTTGTAAGATTCTATCTATCTAACTATCTATCTATCTAACTATCTATCTATCTATCTATCTCAATGTATTCATTTTGTAACTCCACTGGGGCCCCTTCCTTGTCTCCTCCCAGTCCCACTCACCCTCTCCCTTCAGGGAGGGTAACAATGTTTTTTATTTGATAATAAATTAAGTGTCCTCAAAGTAGACAGCCATTTATACCAACCAACACTAAGCAAGTTTTCTTAGCTCTGCACCTTTATTGACATTTGATGTTGAAATTGTTTTGAGTCTCAGTCATCCTAAGGCCTATGTGGTACTGTCTCTTTTTAATTTGCATAATTCTGCTGGAACATCTCCCTGGATGATGTATCTCTTCATGTCCTGGTTGGGTGAATGATAATGGCCTCCATCCAGCTTATATATTTATATTCTTGGTCATTAGTTGGTAGAACTGTTTGGGAAGGATTAGGAAGTATGGCCTTGTTGGAGGAGGTGTGTTACTGTGGGTGGATGTTGCAGTTTTAGAAGCCCATGCCATTCCCATTAGTCTGTCTATGTGTCTCTGTCTCTCTTGTCTCTCTCATCTCTCTGTCTCTGTCTCCCTCTCTGACTCTGTCTGCCTTGAGTTTGTGAAACCGAAGCAATCTCTCAGCTACTTCTCCAGTGCTGTGCCTGCCTGTTGCCATGCTTTCCACCGTGATGTCATAAGCTCATGCTCTGAGCCTGCAAGCATGTTTCCAATTAAACACCTTCCTTTACAAGTCACCTGGATCATGGTGTCTCCTAACGACGGTGAAAAAGTAACCAGGATGGGGTCATTTGTTTCCTTATTGGTTAGGATCCTCTTTCTATGTTGAATTTTAAGAGTTTTTCATATGTTGAAGACAACGGGATTTTATTAGACATGGCTTTGGAAAGTAGTGCCTTCCAATTGGTGGTTTGCCTTCTTTTATTCTTTACAGTGACCATATAAAACATAATTATTTTATTGATAAAGTTTAAAGATTGTAAATTTGGTTTTATATTTTTGAAAATTAAAACTACCTTTAATATTACTATTATTATTCCTTTGTGGTCTTTTGTAGTTTTTTTTTTTAATCTTAGGCTTTGTTTTTAGATATTCTTGCTGCCAGGAAAACAAAGAAATGGAACATGATCTGAAAAATTAAGACTAAGACATTGATTGAAGTGATTATGTTAAGGCATGAGCTTACTGAAGTAGCTCCGGTGTGAGTGGGAGGTGGCAGAGTCTATGCCCAGATGGAGGGCTGGCCTTCGGTGGGATCACAGCTCATAGTGAACAGCAGGAACAGAGCTGTGGGTGCAGATGCTGAGGAGTGAATGGATGTGACCGTGGGAGTCTGGAGAGTTCTATTCTGAAGCCTGGCTTTCTCAGTGAATAAGAAATGGAGAACAGAAATGGGAGTTTTGAAATGGTACTGGGGTTTTGTAGAGAAGAATCAAAGAATGGGGAGTACAAAATCAAGAGGAATACACAACATGGTTGTCATGAGTGACTCAGGGCTGAAGCTGAAATTGCCACTGATGAACCTAGAGGGTCTGTCCTGTCTTCATGATTGAGTTCATTTCTGCAGCTATGCTTCCTGTAGCAGTGAGGAGGCAGATGATCTCACTCTGTGAAGTTCTCAGAAAGCACAGTAAAGTGACAGCATAGCACAGGGGTCGAGTAGCTTCTGGGCAGTGAGCCTATGGCCCAGTACATTAGCTGACATTCTATTGTCCCAGACAGAGTTCCTTCTGTTGCTTTGATAAGCACCATAAACAACAAAAGTTAGGGGGAAAAACAGTTGATTTTGACTTACACTTCTGGGTAACAGTCCATCACTGAGGGAAGTCAGGGTAGGAGCTCAAGAAGGACACATTCAGAAAGCTTAAGGGAAGCTGCTTACTGGTTTGCTCCCAAGCAACATTCAGTTAGTTACCTTTATTAAACAGCCTAGACACATTGGGCTACATGTAGATGATATCACTTACTGTGAGCTGCACTCTTCACAGTCAATTGAAAATCAAGAAAGTCCGTAGGCTAGGCCGATGGAGACAGTTCTTCAGCTGTGGTTCCCTGTGGGATGTCACATTGATAACCAGAGATAGCCATTTTGTCTAATGGCAGCAGTTAAGGCAAGCTTATTATTGAGATAGGAGAACCTGACATTTGTAAGATTGTTGGAGTTGATGGAGCTACAGGAAATAACAGCTGGGTGAGAAATAAGATGTACAAGACCTCTGTAATGCTGGGACCAGCACTGATGATGGCAGAGGCAGGGATTGGCTAAGGAAGAGAATGAGAGAAGACGGGTGTGTAACAGAGATCACTTCAAGTAACTTGTATACAGGATGCTGGAAAGATCATCTGTATGAGCATTTACCACCACAAATGTAACACAGGGTTATTTTGGGAGCAGTGGCAATGAGTCAGGAGCTAAATCCGTCACAAACTGAGGAGGAGTCTTTAATGCTGGGCTTGTGACACTAACAGTGAGGGGTAGTGCTTGATAAATCTCTGCTGAGAGATGACTCAAAAATGGAGGTTTTTAAGAAGAAAAGAACAGATCCAGAACCCAAAATGAGAAAGCAAATCCTCTTCCGGTAATCTGATAGTAAAGTGGCCATGGGAAAAACAGCTATGGCTTCAGAGAACAGCAGAGTAAGCAGAGCTCTTCAGAAAAGCAGTTAGTGAAGGCAGTAGAAGTGAATAGGGGAGGGACTGAGATTGGCTGGGATCAGGAGATTAGTTATTTTGCAAATGATTGAAATGGATCTTTAGAGGGACAGAGGTAGTCTTGAAGGTTTTGGAGGAGTGAGAGACGAGAAGAAAAGAGGAGACACATAGTGACCTAATATCTAGTGCAATGCTTTGGATGAGAATGCTCAGATATGTGGATGTTGGCATGAAGCTGGTGGCTGTGTTTGGGGGTACTCAGAAGACAAGGTCTTTGTGAAGATAGTATACCACAGGCTTTGATCACGTGGGATGGACCGAGCTTCCAGTTTGCCCTCTCTGTTTAATGCTCATGGTTGAGATGTAGTTCTCAGCTTCTCATTGCTGCCGCCTGCCTCAGCTCGTTGCCATGCTTCCACACCATAATGGACTGTATGCTCCTGGAACCATGAGTCCAAATAAATATTCCTTCTGTAAGCTGTTTTTGGACACGTTGCTTTATCATTGCAATAGAAAAGTAATTAACATACCTAGAAATAATTTCTAGAAGGTTAATTTTATTTGCTAGTTGACAGAGTTGAACCAATAGGTTTTTTAAGCAGACAATTGGAATAAAAACAAGTGATGTATATTAATAAGAAACCTGTCTTTTCTGCCCTGGGTTAAAGCACCCATTCATCTCAATCATTCTAAAACTGAAAGCATGCCTTCTAGTCCCTCTCCACTATCAGACAGTTTAATATTTATCCAGTAATATTTATTAAAGGTATAGCATAAATCAGGCACTGGGAAATGTTGGACAGTATAGAAAAAACTGATACATTACAACAAATCATTATCCTAAATTTATATATGAAATGTATTTAGGAGTGTGTATTGGGTTGACGAAATCAGAGGATTATGTGCATTCTCATCTGGCTGCATTGATGATCCTTTTGTGCCTTCCTGCTCTAGTCTTCTGTGGAGGCACTTCTTATTTAATGTATGTTGACAGGGACATTGCTTAGTGTTTTGGTTTCAGTTCTTTATATTCAGATTGTGAGCCTCTTATACGGAACATATCAAGAAGGAGAAGCATGGGCAAAGGGGTCATGGAGGTTTTGCTTTAGATACCTCACACATTTCCTTACCAAGTTTCTAGAAGTTACCACAGAGATTACGACAGATTAAACAGTTGTCACAAAATGCCCTGAATTTCAATCAGAGTTTAAAGTTAATTTCATCATGTAATTATTGTACAAGTCTATAAATAAACACACCAGAAGAAACATTCAACTTTTAATTAAAAAAAAAAATGGGCATACAACCCTAAACCCTACCTGGGGTGCTGTTGGAATCTAGTGGCCATCAAAGGAAGGAGATGATTTTCTGTGGGAACTGTACCTCCTGTAGGTTGCAAACAGTGCACTGAATGGACATACACCCATTAAGGAGTGTAGCATGAATCAGACTCAAGCTGGTTATAAAAAATTAAAGGCATGAAATTGGGGGTGGGGGATGGGATGCATGTCCAAATAAAAGTTGGAGGGGAAATCGAGGAGTGGATAGTATAAAATGCATTGTGTATGTGTATTAAATTCTCAGAAATAAACTATTACACACGTATGTGTACTGAATATATATATATTCATAAATATATACATATATGTATATATATATATATATATATATATATATAGTTGTGGATTATTAAATGAGAAGATGCCTGTTCTGATATCTGGAAATGCTTGTAAGTGGCATCCTCACTGACTTTGTGACAGCATTTTCGCACACTGCTGGAAGGACTGTAAATTGGTTTCATTTACAAAAATAATGCAAGTTAAGTCAGGTCTAAAGTCCTTGCAAAATAATTTGCCAGGTTCAATGTTAGGAGTTCCAAGGAAAGAGACATAATCTAGGTAGTATTTTTCCCTTCACAGTAACACCTGGTATTTTGGAAAATTCATTAGATATTAACTAAATTTTAAATATTAAACAAATTTTAAGAATTATTATTTTTCTAACATAACTTTATAACTGAAAAAATATAACGACATTAAATTTTAGCCAATGAATATAAGAGGTGTGCATAGCTATTTTCATCCTAAAACTGTATGCATATGAGTATGTGGGGATACATGCATATTGTTGAAATTAAGAATAATAGAAGTTGTTTCATCACATTATGCTAAATGTCTAAACAGGTGAAAAGCTTTACTAACCAGAAATCATTACAATAGACAATAGAAATCTTTGTATTGAAATATCATGTGAAAACAGACTTTCAGAATAATTTAAACCTAAGAATAATATGTTTATAGATGATTGAAGGATGAAAAAGAAATGTAACTAGTATATTACCAATTATACTTTTTCACTTTTTAAAATTTTTATTTTTTCATATTAATTGCAGTTTATTCACTTTGTATCCCAGCTGTAGCCCCCTCCCCCATCCCCTCCCAATCACACCCTCCCTCCCTCTTCTTTTCCTATGCCGCTCCCCCAGTCCAATGATAGGGAAGGTTCTCCTCCCCTTCCATCTAACCTTAGTCTATCATACTAAAATCTGTATACCTAAGGAAGCTGATAAACAAGGAGGTCCCGGGTAAAATGCTTAATCTTCATTCAGAAAGGCAAATGAGAAGGACATCGGAAGAGGGAGAAAACAGGGAACAGGACAGGAGCCTATCGCTAGAGCCAATGACAGACTCTACCCAGCAGGGTATAAAAACATATGCTGAAATTTTTAGCCAAATTTTGGGCAGAGTGCAAGGAATATTATGAAAGAAGAGGGAGATAGAAAGACCTGGAGGGAACAGGAGCTCCACAAGGACAGCAACAGAACCAAAAAATCTGGGCACAGTGGTCTTTTGTGAGACTGATACTCCAACCAAGGACAATGTGTGGAGATAACCTAGAACCCCTGCACAGAAGTAGCCTACAGCAGTTCAGTGTCCAAGAGGGTTCCCCACTAATAGGAACAAGCACTGTCTCTGACATGAACTTATGGGCTGGCTCTTTGATCACCTCCACCTGAGGAGGGAGCAGCCTTACCAGTCCACAGAGGAAGGCAATGCAGCCAGTCCTAATGAGACCTCAATTATACTGTTTAATAATTTCCATTTTCTTGTATAACTTGTCTATCAAAGCAACAACAGCACTACACCTATGGTAAAGCTATACAGCTAGGCATACCTTGAGATATATCTCTCACATGAGCTTATTCCAATGTGTCTGAAAACCTTCCTGTACCTACTTTGTTATATAACTCATATGTCTTGATTCTCATACAAGGTTTTTGTTGTGAGTTCTCCCAGAAACAAGCTAAGTAATGACATCTCCACATAATCAAGCCTAGATATGCTGACATACACAAGCCAAGACTGAAGTAGTTTTGAATTCCACATAAACACACAACCAAGGAAAGAAGTGCACATGTCCAGTTGATATCACCCAAACACAAACAACATAAGTGTCTGAGACAGTATATTTCCATTCCTGAAGCCCAAGAGTCCAGGAGAAACTTTCTTCAGTGAGAATCATCTAGACAAATTCAAGAACACATAATTCATGCTAACAGTCATAAAAGTCATAAAATTCAAATACTTTCAAGAAGAAAAGGACAAGCATCTGATTGAATTTAACGAGGGTGGCAATAACCAACCAAATTATGTCCAAGGAAAGTCAAATATACAGCAGAATGAAATATCAAAGAAAATCAGAACCTGAAAACTGAATTCAATACAGAGTTAAAACTACTGAAGAGAACACAGACTGAAATCAAATAGAAATGAATAATTCAACAACCCAATTAGAACACTCGAGGAAAAGCCTTGCTAGTAAAATGGACCAAAGAGAAGCTAGAATGCCAGGTCTTGAAGGAAACATAGAGGATTTGGACCACTCAGGAAGATGATGAAAAAAGATTAAAAGTGAACAAAAAGGACCAAGAACTGTGCAGAAAGGATGCAAGAACTGTGGGACTCGATGAAAAGACCAAATCGTCACATTATAGACATAGATTAAGGAGAAGAATCCCAAGCTAAGGGCATAGACCATGTTTTCAACAATATCGTAGGAGGAAATATCTCTGAATTAAGGAAAGTACATAAAGGGAGGAACACAGAAGAAGCCCCACAAAGTATTATGATGGAAGGATTACACCTATCGAACAAACAGAGGTTGTTGACCATGAAAGACTCTCGCTCACACACAGACTCACACACACAAACACAGTAACAGCCTAGATAGAAAGCCGTTGAAGAGAGCTCTCAGAAGCTGTGATTAGGAGCTGCAGTACAGCCCTCCACAGTTGATTCCTTCTGGCAGAAGTGTGAACAGGGTGGGCCTCAGTTCTCTTCAAGGGGCTGGACGCTGGGAGTTTGGTCATGCTCCGATGAGCACATGGGCAACACAAATTGGACTTGTGGAATTTTTGTTTGTTGTTTGTTTGTTTTTCTTTCTTTATTAATTTTTCAGGGATCACTAGGGTAGGGGGCAGACCTGTGAGGAGTGCGAAGCCATACTTTGAGCTAAAGACAAGTAAGTATAGCCTTAAAGGAACTCAATAGAAAGGATTAAATAAGGAAATTTAGTAAACAAAAGTAAGGATTTTACTAAGCTATAACCAGAGAGAACACTTTACATTTGCTTTAAGTACATATATACATATATGTATATACACATATACACATATCATATGTATATACATATATACATGATATACATATGTCATGTATATACATATATACATGATATACATATGTCATGTATATACATATATACATATATACATGATAGATATGTTTATACCATAGAATATAGATATATAGTTTAAATGAATTTACATACTTCTCTAAAGAGCCATAGACAAGCTAACTAATGAGCCCTAGCTCCAGACTACCATTTTCCCAGATCAGTGTAATGCCATATCAAAAATACTGACCTTACGTGTGTTGCTCTGCTTTTGTTGGTTGCTGTAACTTGCCCATTTGTTTTCTCAATGAATAGGAAAAAAAGTGTGGAGTTGAGTGGAAGAAAAGGAAGGGAGGATCTGGGAGGAGGTGGAGGAGGAGAAAATGTTCTCAGAATATAATGTGCGATAATTTTTTAAGAATGTATAGAATAAAAATATTTGTCCTCATACTCACAAATAAATGTAACTCTCAACCATCAAAAAAAAAAAAAAGCTAGTTTTCACCAGACATAGTCCTCTACAAAAATCCAGAACTGATCAAAGTGTATAGAAGAAATGACTATAGGTTCCCAGCACCAATTTATATATGGACATCACAGCCCATATATCTAGTACTTAAGGAACACTATGGAAGATGGGGAGAAAATATAAGAGCCAGAGGACCAGAATATCTGCTGTGAAATGGTGTGTTGTATATAAATGACAATGAAGCTCTGAACATCAAATATCAAATTATGGTCACCTAAACATAGCTTTTATAATGACAGTAGCAGTTAACTTGCCAAAACAGAAGGAGGAAATCACAGAGGAAGAGGAAGAGCTTCAGGCAATGAATGGCTTTTGAGACAGGAAACAAGTCTTCTCTAGGAACACACTCCCTGATAGATTACTGAATTTCAACCAAGAGCCATAAATGTATTCACATATGGAAAACATTAAACAGACCCAGCAATATATATATATATATAATATATATATAATATATATATATAATAAAACATGTATAGTAAATTAAAGTAAAGAATATATCAGAAGCTGTGAATTTGAGAGAGTTCTAGGTCACATAGCAGGAACTGGAATGTGGAGAGGAAGGGGTGAGATACATATAAATTTATATGTACAAATACATATTAAATTTCATAGATGTGTAATATATAACCAATATAATAGCCAATATTTATTTAAAGTTAAATAAATGGTTTGGAAAATAGCTCAGTATGCAAACTGCTGTCCATAAGGTCATGAAGTCTTGAGTTCAGATCTCAGAACCTGTGTGAATCTGGGCATGGTAGCACACAGGCATATTCCCAGTGCTCTTACCGTTAGATGGCAGGTAGATAAGGGAATTCCCGGAAGTTCAGGAGCAGGCGACTCTGGCATATGTAGTGATAAACAACAATACATCTGCTTGCAAAAAAGCGTTACGGTAAATACCAACACTTCACACTGTCCTCTTATATCTACACATGTACCATGATACTGGAGTATGCTCACACACGTGAACATTTACACACAGAAAGATAGTAAAAACATCATCTGAGATTCCCTGCACTCTGCCCAAAGATTGCCTATGAGTCTCAGCATCAGCTTTGATACACAGCTGGGTAGAGTCTTTCAGAGGCCCTCTGTGGTAGGCTCCTGTCCTGTTCCCTGTTTTCTCTCTCTTCCAACGTCCATCCCACTTGCCTTTCTGAATGAAGATTGATCATCTCACCCAGGGTCCTCCTTCTTGCTTAGCTTCTTTAGGTGTACAGATTTTAATATTATATTATATTATTATTATATAGATCTTATATTATATGTCTAATATCTACTTATATGTGAGTATATACCATGGGTTTCTTTCTGCACTCAGGATGATCTTTTCTAGTTCCTATCACTTGCCTGCAAATTTCATTATTTCCTTGTTTTTAATTGCTGAGTAGTGTTCCATTGTGTAAATAGAGCACAATTTCTGCATCCATTTCTCAGTTGAGGGACATCTGGGTTGTTTCCAGATCCTGGCTATTATGAATAAAGCTGCTAAAAACATAGTTGAGCAAATGTCCTTGTTGTGTACTTGAGCATATTTTGGATATATGCCTAGGAGTGGTATAGCTGGGTCTTGAGGTAGCACTATTCCTAATTTTCTGAGAAAGCACCAGATTGATTTTCAAAATGGTTGTACAGGTTTACATTCCCACCAGCAATGGAGTAGGGTTCCTCTCTTCAGCATGTGTCCTCACTTGAGTTTTTGATCTTCGCCATTCTGATGGGATGTAAAAGACAGGCAGCGGACAGGAGCGCCACAAGAAGAGCAACAGAACCAAAAACTCTGGGCACAGGGATATTTTCTGAGAGTGATATTCCAACCAAGGACCATTCAGGGAGATAACCTAGAACCCCCGCACAGATGTAACCCATGACAACTCAGTCTCCAAGTGGGTTCCCTAGTAAGGGGAACAGGGACTTTTTTTTAACATGAACTCAGTGGCTGTCTCTTTGATCATCATCCCCTGATGGGGGAGCAACCTTACCAGGCCATGGACAATGCAGCCAGTCCTGATGAGACCTGATAGACTAGGTTCAGATGGAAGGGGAGGAGGACCTCCCCTATCAGTGGACTGGGGGAGGGAGAAGAGGGAGGGAGGGCGAGATTGGGAGGGGATGGGGCTGCAGCTGGGATACAAAGTGAATAAATTCTAATAATTAAAAAAATTAAAAACATAACCTATATGTCATAGGTCATATATTAATAAAGCACATGGAGGAGGGATGATCTTTTTCATTTTGTGTCACTTCACGCTAACCTGGTCCTCACAGTACTGAAGTAATACATTGTTCTAGATGACCTAGGGAAAATAATGACATCTAAGAGTCACTGAAGTCTGAATCAGTAATAAGTCCCTGTTAACCCTGGTTCCCCACAGAAAACTTCCCATTGGAGTGTCTGAACCAGAAATAAAGAACAGTTTTAGCAGCCTCTAAAGGACTCATCATCTTTTATTAGATTAGCACTCTGATGCTGTTAAGAACATTAGCCTGTGGAAAGACTCCCTGATCATAAACAACTGAAACACTCCCAGGTGCCTTTTTGGTCTACTGCTTCCTGGCTTCTTTCTATTTCTGATATAATCTGACACAATGATACAGATAGATGTGTCATGACTGATTGCATTTCCGTCTCATGAGTAGCATATTTAAAAAATGCAGGATACAAATTGTGTGGGCCAGAGACATCAGGAAATAATAATTTGTGGCAAGCAAAGTATCAGTATAGTCCACATTGTAGCACTGGGAAGTGAAGAAGGCAAAAGAAGAAGCTGTCGATCACATTTCCCATCCCTGATTAACAAGGATGTCTGAGGTTTCAGAGATAGGCATGGATTTTAATGGTGGGGAAGTTAGTTCCTCTTTGGGCTGACAAGATGCCTGAGCAAAGCAGCTTACGCTGACACGATTTATCTGGGCTTACAATCTCAATGCTTTCTGTCCACGATTACTTTGCCTCATTGCTGTAGACTCCTGGCATCTGTGGGAATGCAGACATCATTGGCAGAGCAACAGTAGGACCTTTTCTCATTTCGTGAAAAACAAGAATTAGAGCGGGGCGGGACAGAAAGGAGACAGCGATAACATCCCTTCAAGACATTTTTCAAGTAACTTACTTCCTCCAATCTGACCTTACCTTTCCGTTTTTGGCACTAGCTAAGGCTCTGTTTAATTCTGATTGCAGAGCTCTGAGGATTCAATCAGACCCTAAAAGTCCCACCTCTGTACATCTTGGAGAATCTCAGTTCCAGTTCATGAGACTTTGGAGAGAAAAATGTTTATGTGGTTCTGTCTAACCTCAACCTATCAAGTCTCATCAAGGCTGGCTGCATTATCTTCCTCTGTGGCCTGGCAAGGCTGCACCCCCCCCCCCGGGGGAGGTGATCAAAGAGCCAGCCCCTGAATTTATGTCAGAGGCAGCCCCTGTTCCTCTTACTAGGGTACCCACGTGAAAACTGAGCACCCAAAGGGCTTCCTCTGAACAGAGGGTCTAGGTCCTCTCTATGCATGGTCCTTGTTTGGAGTATTGGTCTCTGCAGGACCCCCTAGGCCCAGGTATTTTGGCTCTGTCATTCTCCTTGTGGAGGTCCTGACTCCTCTGGGTCTTTCTTTCTCCATCTTCTTCTACAAGGACTTGGAACTCTGTCCAAAGTTTGGCCATGAGTCTCAGTATCTTCTTCTATACCCTGCTGGGTAGAGTCTTTCAGAGGTCCCCTGTGGAAGGCTCCTGTCCTGTTCCTTGTCTTCTCCTACTTCGGATGTCTATCCTGCTTATTGTTCTGAGTGAATATTAAGCATCTTTTTAGGGTCCTCTTTGTTGTTTAGCTTCTTTAGGACTATATATTTTAGTTTGTTTACCCTATATTATATGGATAATATGCACTTATAAGTGAGTATATATCATATGTGTCTTTTTGCTTCTGGGTTACCACACTCAGGATGATCTTTTCTAGTTCCATCCATTTGCCTGTAAATTTCTTGATTTACTTTTTTTTTTTTTAAATTGCTGAGTAGTATTCCATTGTGTAAATGTATCACAGTTTCTGTATCCATTCTTTTGTTGAGGGACATCTAGGTTGTTTCCATATTACAAGTATTACAAATAAAGCTGCTGTGAATACAGTAGAGCAAATGTCCTTATTGAATGGTGGGTCATCTTTTGGGTTTTTGCCTAAGATTTGTACAGCTGGATCTTGAGGTAGCAGTATTTCAAAAAGCAATCGACAGATTGATTGCAAATCCCATCAAAATACCAACAAAACTTTTTATAGACATTGAAAGAGCAATTTTCAATTTCATATGGAAAAACAAAAATCTCAGAATTGCTAAAACAATCCTGTACAATAAAAGATCTCTTGAAGGTATCTCTATACTAGATCTTAAGCTCTACTATAGAGCAACAGTAATCAAAGCTGCATGGTACTGGCATAGAAACAGAATAGTAGACAAATGGAATTGAATAGAAGACCCAAAAATAAACCCACACACATATGGGTACTTGATTTTTGACAAAGTACCAAAACCATTCAATGGGAAAAGGACAGCATCTTCAACAAATGGAGCTGGTCCAACTGGATGTCTACATGTAGAAAAATGCAAATAGGTCAAATATTTATCACCCTGCACAAAACTGATGTCCAAGTGGATCAAAGACCTCAACATAAAACCAGATACACTAAATTGGTTAGAAGAAAAAGTGGGGAGAGCCTGCAACTCACTGGTACAGGAGAGAACTTCCTGAACAGAACACCAACAGCACAGACTCTAAGAGCAACAATCAATAAATGGGACCTCATGAAACTGAAAAGCTTCTGTAAAGCAAAGGACACTGCTGTCAGAACAAAATGACAGCCTACAGACTGGGAAAGGATCTTCACCAACCCTATATCTTACAGAAGACTGATATCCAGAATATATAAAGAACTAAAGAAATTAAAAGGCAACAAATCAAGTAATCCAGTTAAAAAATAGGTTACAGAGCTAAACAGAGAATTCTCTGTAGAGGAATATAAAATGGCAGAGAAACACTTAAAGAAATGCTCAATATCCTTAGCCATCAGGGAGATGCAAATCAAAATGACCCTGAGAATTAGCTTTACACCCATCAGAATGGCTAAGATCAAATCTCAAGTAACAACACATGCTGGAGAGGATGTGGAGAAAGGGGAACCCTCCTCCACTGCTGGTGGGAATGGAGAATGTCAACTTGTAGAACTACTTTGGAAATCAGTCTGGTGCTCTT
>REGO01000252.1:1180941-1232184 GCA_010120015.1 Rhombomys opimus
TGTGGTGTGTGTGTGTGTGGTGTGTGTGTGTGTGGTGTGTGGGTGTATGTGTGGTGTGTGTGTGGTGTGTGGGTGTATGTGTGGTGTGTGTGTGTGTGGTGTGTGTGTGGTGTGTGGGTGTATGTGTGGTGTGTGTGTGTGTATGTGTGTGTGTGTGTGTGGTGTGTGTGTGTTACATATACATGGTCAGTTTCAGAAGATTTTCTTTTTCCTGAATGGCTTGCACATTAGAACACTAGGGTCCTTTCACTTTTGTGAGGAGCTTCTCCTGCCTCTGCCCCGCTTGTGAAAAGCCTTCCCTCCACTGCTCGTAGGAGCCCGTTATCCCCCAACTCAAGTGTCTGCAGATAGACGTGACTGTTTGCAGGCTCTCCATTTTACAGTGTTTTCTCACCTCCCCTTGAGCCTGGACCATATGCTTGGGATGCAGCTTCCATGCGGCAGTGAAAGCCCTCCCACGCCCTATTCAAGGGAACTTTGTCTATTTTTTACCTTTGCCTTTCTATATAAAGTTTCTGAATATCCTGCCAGGCTCCCTATACAGCAGCGTCACCCTTATCAACACTTTATTAAAGAAGTAAATGAATCCGACATCCTGACATTTGTGTCAGGTTGAATCACTTGCTATATAACAGTAGCATATATATGATGAGTTAGGAAACCTATTTTTAATTTCTCAGGACTGTTTTAAACGTTTCTGTCATTCTGCACAATTTTTGTTGAGTGTTTATGAATTCACCCTACATATCATTAGTTCTAGTGGTTGTACACTATAAAATTTCCTCAAACACAGTGAACAGTAAGATACATGGTGAGGCTCTTGTGAGTGTCTAGACAAGCTTTTGTTAGTGGTTCTGTGCATAACTTTAATATACCATTGATTACTTAATATTGAACTCACAAGGGACATTACTGTCATTTGCATAACATGAAACAACTGAACCCAGTCCTTCCCCCATGAATAACAGCAAAGTCACCTTGAGTTTGTGAATACGATGCAGATATTTACATTGTTAGCGGTGTAGTAAATCACAAAGTCACGAAGACGGGTCTAAGGTGGAAAAGAAAACCTGGCTGAACAAAATGTAAGACAGACACGAGCTACGGTGAAAGAACTGAACCAAGAAGGCAACAGCCATTGTTCTGCTTCATGGGAGAATTTGCAGCTGCCACTCATTTTCCATACCCACAGATGTCTCACAAAATACCTGCAGGAACTAATTCCTCCATATCAAATAAATGATGTAACATGAGATCTGCTAATGATGAAAACAAATACTATTTGATACTTTGGCACATTTCACATGATTTCTGCTTTACTTAATTTTTCTGGGTGTTTAAAATGCAGATGATTTTTAAATATCTTAAAAATATAATCAGTCATTTTAAAGTTCATTTATTAAATCTATATTACCCAGAAAATTTGGACATTGTATATCAATACTGTCTGTGATGCTGCATCCTGGCATGAGTAAACTTAGGAATGAAAGTAGAGACAAAACAGTTCAGGCTATTCGTAGGTTGTTAGCTAGCTTCATATTCTCTAGTTGACCAAAGACATACCAATTGCCTCTCAGACTATTGCACAGCTAGTCTCTCAAACACTGGGCAGAAACTGAAGGATTGAATCCCAGAGAGAGAAGATAGCACACCTCTTCCTTTCTAGGCTGTAGCTTTGGGGGCTGGGGTGGAGATAGGCATTGCACAGAAGCTTTCTGCTTGTCGCTTCCTCAACTGTGAGTCTGCAGTCATCAACACCATGGCAAAAATAGCTTCCTTACCTTTACATCCAGAGGGAACTCTCATCATGAACTCACACATAGTTTCTAGCTACAGAACAGACTGGACATTCATGTGGTCTCTGGTGCCAGTATGTGCCATGGTGCTCGGCATTGTCTTCTGTCCATGTGGGCCATGGACACCAACGTGGGCCTCTGCTGCTGGTTGTGACATGGACACTATCATATTCCTGGGCAACAGCACAGGCCAAGGACTTTTGCACGGCCTTTGGTGGTAACACGGGCTACAGATATCAACAGGGCCCCCAACCCGATTTTCTAATGAGAGACATAAAAGGAGTGCATCAATATGGGCTAGAGGATGGGTAAGAACTGAGATGGGTACAGAGAGAGGAAACTGTAATCAGGTTATATTGCATTTGAAAATGATCTATTCTCGTAAAAGGGAAAAATTTTACATTTTAAAAGTCATTTAAAAACACAATGTTTCTGCATTGTCAGGGTTCTAGGTTATCTCCATGAATAGTCCTTGGTTGGAGTATGAGTCTCTGGGAAGTTCCCTGTGTTCAAATTTTCTGGTTCTGTTGCTCTCCTTGTGGAGACCCTGTCCTCTCCAGATCTTACTATTTCCCACTTCTTACATAAAATTCCATTCACTCTGCCTGTCAGTTGGTCATCAGGCTCAGCATCTGCTTTGACAGTCCGCACGGCAGAGGCTTTCAGAGGCCCTCTGTGGCAGGTTCCAAGGTTGTTTCCTGTTTTCTTCTTCTGGCTTTCAGAGTCCGTCTGTAGCAGGTTCCAAGGTTGTTTCCTGTTTTCTTTTTCTTCTGATGTCCATCCTCTTTGCCTTTCAGGATGGGGACTGAACATTTTAGTTAGGGTCCTCTCTTTTGCTTAGTTTGTTTAGATGTACAGATTTTAGTGGGTTTATTCTATGTTTTTGTTTATATGAGTGAGTATATGCTGTGTATGTCTTTTTGCTTCTGGGACAACTCACTCAGGATGATCCTTTCCAGGTCCCAGAAAGAAGGAGAGGAGGACCTCCCCTATCAGTGGACTTGGGGAGAGGCATGCATGCAGAAAGGGGGGGAGGGTGGGACTGGGAGGAGAGGAGGGAGGGGCTTATGGGGGATACAAAATGAATAAAGTGTAATTAATAAAAGTTAAATAAAAAAATAAAAAACACAATATAGACTATTCACTAAATGATCCCTAAAACCAAGGAAAAAAAAAGAAAAAATGTAGTATACATGACACATTCTGAGAATAAGTTTTATGTATAGTTAATTGAATTGGGAACAAGGGGAAAGAGAAAAAAGAAAAATTGTTACTAGAATACACAGTAACATAGAATTTTCTGAAAGACATCTACTTATAGATAGATAGAAAATATGGTTTGGTAGAAAATTTTGTATTTACGTGTTGCCTCTCTAATGCTGTTACAACCTGCCAGATTTAAAAGCATTTTTGTTCAATATTACTGTATGTATATTATTCCAAGAAGTAAGCCATTATTATTCATTATAAAGATGATATAGATTTAGCTCTAATCACAAATTCAGATTTCACTCTCTTATCCATCCATCGCACATCTTAGAACAGATGTAAAGATCACTCTTCCATTTCAAAATAAGCAATGCGTAACAGCTGATCCTGGGGAGATAAATCTTATTACATTCATATTAAGATGAGGAAGATTAGTGGACGACAGTGCTGGGTATGTGTCTTAGTTTTGCTTCCTGTTGATCAAATGATCAAAACGGTGATCAAATGCTATGAAGAAAAGAAAGATGAGGGATTCATTTGACCCCTAAAACAAGGGTTTAGTCCATCACTGAAGGGAGGTCAAGGCAGCAGGGTGCTGAAGCAGTTAGTGTCACTCTGTCAGAACAAAGACCACTCAGAGGACCATAAATTAATGCACGCACGCTGGAGTTTAACTCACACTCAGAACTCTTATCCCAGCAGTGGTGCCACAGAGAGGAGACTGACCTGCTAAACAAGATAATCCCCTAAGCACACAAACCAAGTAAATCCAGACCTCTGCCAGCTGAGTCCACACAGTGTAAAGTTGGAAATTAACAGTGACTATCACAGTGTTACCTAGCAAAAAAAAAAAAAAAGAAAAGAAAAGAAAGAAATATAACTGCGACTTCATCTTACCTGAGGCTTGAAGTATTTTAAATGAAATAAATCTTATTTTTAAAAATTTTTACAATAAGTACAGTTTGTTCACTTTGTATCCCAGCTGTAGACCCCACCCTCATTCCCTCCCAAACTCACCCTCCCTCCCTCATCTCTTCCCATTCCCCTCTGCAAGTCCACTGATAAGGGAGGTCCTCCTTCCCTTCCATCTGACCCTGACCTTTCAGGTCTCATCAGGACTGGCTGCAATGTCTTCCTCTGTGGCCTAGCAAGGCTGCTCACCCCTCAGGGGAAGGTGATCAAAGAGTCAGGCACTGAGTTCATGTCAGAGACAGTCCCTGTTCCTCTCGCTAGGGAACCCACTTGAAGATTGAGCTGCCATGGGCTACATCTGTGTAGGGGTTCTAGGTTATCTCCATGAATGGTCCTTGCCTATCACACAGGGCCTCTGAAATACTCTCCCCAGCAGTATATCAAAGCAGAAGCTGAGACTCAGCCAAACTTTGGGCAGAGTGCAGGGAATCTTATGAAAGAAAGGAGAGATGAAAGAACTGGAGGGGACAGGAGTTCCACAAGGAGGAGCAACAAACCAAACCAAACAAAACAACCCCCCAAAAACAAACAAACAAACAAACAAACAAAAAACTGGACAGGGGTCTTTTCGGAGACTTATACTCCAACCAAAGACCATGCATGGAGATAACCTAGAACCCCTGCTCAGATGTAGCCCATGGCAGCTCAGTCTCCAAGTGGGTTCCCTAGTAAGGGGAGCAGGGGCCGTCTCTTATATGATCTCATTGGTGGGCTCTTTGGTCACCTCCCCCTGAGGAGAATGAAACCTTACCAGGTCACAGAGGAAGACAGTGCAGCCACTCCTGATGAGACCTGAGAGGCTAGGGTCAGAAGGAAGGGGAGGAGGACCTCCCTTGTCAGTGGACTTGAGGAAGGGCATGTGAGGAGAAGAGGGAAGGAGGGTAGGATTGGGAGGGGACAGGAGATGGGGATGGAGTTGGGATATAAAGTGAAATTGTGATAAATAAAAAATACATTAAAAGAAAATATATTTCAAGATATGAATTCGGAATAAAGCAAAAATAGAAATCATTTCAAAACATTAAAAATATGCTTATAATGGACATGACCAAATTAATAAAGCCATTAGGCAAATACCTTGATATAAATAGTCTTGAATTCATAAAAACATTTAAAATATCAGTATACACATGTTAAGAGAAAGTATAAAACATCTATCACAGAGAATATACTAGAAAAGTTTAGCAAATGGGACAAAGGTGTGGATGGGAAGTTTTATTTGCAGGCAGAAGCTGTTCAGGATTTCCTGGTTGTTATCATCCAAGGCTGTGGAGGATCGAGGAATTTCAGAGAGGAAGCTGACATCCCTTCCAGTGGGTTGTGTGAGCATTCAAAGTGCTCCATGCTTGGATGGAGTAGTAGATGGACACAGCAGCCACCAGTCTCCATGGCTCTGGGAAGCAAAAGCTGTAAGGAGGCTTTATCCTGGAAATTCAGCATGAGGCTTATGAGTTGCCTTGAGCATGGATTTACAAGTTAAGTTTTTGTCCCTTGTTCCTTAACAAAGGTATGAGACATGCATCTATCACACACATACCTCTGAAGATCAGGATCCCATATACCCACATGTAGCTGATTTATTTGGATGGAATGGAAAATAAAACTCACTTAAACACCACCCAGACTGAGGTAACAGTCATACCCTAGGACAAAGCTACAACACCTAAGAGCATGAGCTAGACCCTCCGAGGCAGGTGCGTGGCTGTCTCATTGTGTCAGGAACCCAGAAAGCTGGGCAGACAACTGCTTCTCCACAAGCTCAGTTGAAAAATTCCCTGCTTGCTTCCAAACACTAGACATAGCAGTGAAGATGTAAGGAGGAGGTTCAATTCTGAGATCATGGTCAACTGCACAAGCATAGATGTTACAGAAGCTTTTGACTGAAAGATATACTGGGATTTTTAGAATAGAGAATTTTTTTTTTTCTCCCATGAGTTTTCTTGAAAATGCTGCCATGCTCTGTGGCTCGTCATGGTCCACTGTAAGGCACTCAGTTCTGCTCCTAGTGTGTTAACACTGAATCTTTACCTCTCCAGAGATAAAGAGTCCCCTTTCCCAGGCATTATGAGGATCTTCCGAGTTTAGAATTATGTACACTTGTTAACCTAATATCATTGATTTATTATATTACATATCATAACATTTATAGATATAGATCTATCTATATATAATATAGATATATTTATGTTATAGATAAACATTTATTTATCTCTATACATATTATCTTTCTAAGAACCAGCTTCAGAAAGATTGAAGAGCCCAGGATTTCATCCAATTCTCAGAAACTCTGGATAAGACATAGCCTAGTGAATGTTCCTACAATTGATTTTTATAAGAGAATGTAAAACAGTATTTGGCAGAGCAATTTTCTGCAAAAGCCTTCACTTCATGCAAGGATCACTGCCTAGACCAGTTCATTCCTGTCAGTTTTTATCTCTGCGACTTAGGCACTTTCCAAAGGCTCCCTGTCCATGCCATTTTACAACCGTTACCTGCTGCTTAAGACGGGCACTGTTAACAGGAAATCTCTTAGACTAAGGTACTGTAAAATATTCCTTCCTCTTTTTTAGCTAAAATTTCATGGCGTGAGCTTAACATAGCTCTGGGAATTCCTGTGCATCTCTTAAACTTTCAGGCCCATGCTCCACGTCCTTGAACTAACGTCCCCAAAAGAGAACCTCCATATTTTCTTCTTGAAATATGGCTTTAGTCCGAGTATGAACAGGATACAGAATTTGATTGAGCTTGCTCAGTAAAGTGATATAATCACACCCCAAGAACTTTGCTACATGAGTTGACAAAGCTTTTCTGAAGACGGGCATTACATCAAAATAATGCCCACGTTGCCCTCAGCTCTTACATTATTAGTAAGAGCTAATAGATAGTAGATAGTAAACATTATTCTTACTTTGTGATTGTGCTTGTTTTGGCTTTGTGCCCAACCAGGTGTGAGGCCATGGCATCCAGTCACATTGTTAGAGTTGACAGCTTCTGGTTTTATGTTTCAGTGCGTGTCCAGTGCATGCTTAGGTGCCTGAGAACTTCCCGTGTTTAATTCTTAAAGAAGTTTAAGAACTTCTTGGTGTTTAATGAAGGCCCATCATCACCTTGTAATATGGAGTAAAAGACACCTAGCCCACATCTTCTCCTCATGATTTATTTCTTCATCAGGTTTTAGTGTCACTGGCTCCCAGCACTGCTCTCCTCAGACACTCCAGCCATCTGTTTGCTCACCCACATTACCCCGCCTAATGGAAGACACATGTACCCTACACCTAGAAACATGCACTTACGTGGACTCAGAGTCTGTTCCTTTCACATTATTCATTCATAAGGTAACAAGGGATGAATTACTCCTCTTCCTTTATGTGATTTAACATGTAAGAAACAGATGAAATATATGTTTAATCTATTAAAGGTGAGGAGCATGATCATGAACTTCTTCACCAGAAGTATTATTTCCATGACTTTACAGATTTCAGATCAAGTACTTCCTCTGGCAGTAGATGTCCTTCAGCTTCTACTTCCCTCCTTCCACCTTTCTCTTTTCACATACCTTTGAATCTCTTTAGAATAAGCACCTTTTTTTAAAAAAAAAAGTCTTGTGGCTTCCATTGTGTAAATGTGCTACAGTTTCTCTATCCATTCTTTGGTTGAGGTATATCTAAGTTGTTAGAAAGATCATCCTGAGTGAGGTAACCCAGACCCACAAAGACAGGCATGGTATGTCCTCGCTTATAAGTGGATTTTAGCCGTATAGTACAGGATAAACATGCTACAAGGCACTGACTCAAAGAAGGTTAGTAACATGGTGAACCCAAGGGAGGGTACATAACTCTCACTCATCAGGGGAGACAGAGCAGGGGCTGAAGGGAGGAGAGGGAGTACAGAGAGTTAAGAGGATGGAGAACAGACTTGGGTGGAGCAAGGGAGGGAGGGCGAAAGACTGTAGAGAAACGAATGAGTAACTGAGTGTGGGGCATCTCTTTGACAAGCTGGAAACCTAAGCAAGGGGAGGCTCCTGGGAGGATATGACGAGGACTCAATCGGAGACTCCCAGTAGCAGAGGCCATGGAGACTGAAGAGGACACCTTCTAACTAGAGAAGTCTCCTAGCAGAAGGAGGGGAACACCAACCCACCTACAAAAACTTTGACCCAAAATTTACCCTGCCTACAAAATATGCAGGGATAAAGATAGAGCAGGTAATGCAGAGATTGAGGGAATGTCCAACCAAAGACCCACCCTATCAAAGAGAGCCAACCCCTGAGACTATGAACAAAATTCTGTTAAGCTTGCAGACAGGAGCCTGACAGAGTTGTCCTCTGATTGGTTCTACCCAACAGCGCCTCAAAACAGATGCTGACAAAAGCTTGGCTGTGAGTCTCTGCATCTGCTTCAATCTGTTGTTGACTGGAGTCTTTTAGAGGACATCTGTGGTAGGTTTCTATTCTGTTCCCTCTCTTCTACTGCTTCTGGTGTCTATCCTGTTTTCTCTTCTGAATGAGAATTAAGCATCTTCTCTAAGGTTCTCCTTGTTGTTTAACTTCTTTAGGTCTTTAGATTTTTGAATGTTTATCGTACATTATACTGCTAATATCCACTTATAAGTGATTATATACCATGTGTGTCTTTCTGCTTCTGGGTTACCTCACTCAGGATAATCCTTTCTAGTTCCATCCATTTGCCTGCAAATTATATGATTTCCTTGTTTTTAATAGCTGAGTAGTATTCCATTGTGTAAATGTACCACAATTTTTGTATCCATTCTTAAATTGAGGGACTTCTATGTTGTTTTCATTTTCTGGCTATTATGAATAAAGCTGCTATGAACATAGTTGAGCAAATGTCCTTGTTGTATGGATGAGCATCATTTGGCTATATATCCAGGAGTGGTATAGCTAGGTCTTGAGGTAACACTATTCTCAGTTTTCTGAGAAAGCACAAGATTGATTTCCAAAGTTTTTTGAACAAGTTTACATTCTCAACAGCAATGGAGGAGGATTCCCCTTTCTCCACATCCTCTCTAGCATGTGTTGTCATTGAAGAAGGGGAATATAGAAGAACTTGGAGGGGACAGGAGCTCCATAAGGAGATCAACAAAGTCAAAGAAGTTGGGCTTAGGGGGGATGGCAGAGACTGATGCATCAATCAAAGACCATACATGAAGAGAACCTAGACCCCCTGCTCAGATGTAGCCCATAGACATACCAATCTCCATGTGGGTTCCCTAGTAAGGGGAGAAGAGACAGTCTCTGACGTGAACTCTCTTGGTTGCTCCTTGATCACTTCTCCCTGGTGGAGAGACCTAGCCAGCCCACAGAGGAATAGGATCCAGGGAGTCTGGATGGGACCTGATAGGCTAGGGTCAGGCAATAGGGGAGGAGGACTTCTCTTATCAGTGAACTAGGGGAGAAAGATAGGGAAGGAAGAGGATGGGTGGCTGGGACAGGGAGGAGATGAGGGACATGGATACAACTGGGATACAAAGTGAATAGACTGTAAAAATAATAATAATTTAAATTTTTGCCTTCAAAAAATAAAAATAAAATTTGTTTCAAGGTGAAACAAACAAACAGCTGCTGAGACTCATATCCAAACATTGGTTGATGTATAGAGAATCTTGTGGAAAAGTGGGAGGAAAGAGAAGAGGGCCTGAAGGTGACAGGAACGCCACAAGAAGAAAAGGACCGCCTAACCATGGCCCAGAGTAGCTGAGACTGAAGCATCAACCAAGGACCATGCATGAACTGGACCTAGGCCACCTACAAAGATGCAGCAGATGAGCAGCTTAGGCCTCATGTGGATCCTCTAGTAAGGGAGGTGGGGACTGCTTAGGACATGAACTCACTTGACAACTTTTTTATCACTTTCCTCTGGTGGGACTGCCTTGCCAGGCCACTGGGGAAAAGGACATGTTCAGCCATGTGCAATTTGATGAGGTGGGCTGGATGGAAAAGGGAACGTTCCTTTTCTGAAGAGGGGAGTTGGGAGGGGGCTACAACGTGGATGTAAAGTGAATAAAAAATTAATATAAATGTCACTTGGCTATTTGTATAAAATTGTTTCTGAACATTCTAGGGGAGCAACGAACTTTCCAATCTCTTTTATTTTTATTCATTTTTATTTTTTACAATTTTGTGTCCCAGCTGTAGCCCCCTCCCTCAATTCCTCCAGTCCCACCCTCCCTCCTTCTTCCTCCCATCCCCTCCCCTAGTTCTCTGAAAGGGGGAGTTCTCCTCCTTTGCCATCTGCCCACAGCTTATCAAGTTTCATCAGGACTGCCTGGATCCTCTTGTTCTGTGGCCTAGCAAGGCCGATTTGCCAGGAGGAAGTGATCAAAGAGCAGGCACCTGAGTTCATGACAGAGGCAGCCCCTGCTTCCCTTACTTGGGAACCGGAGAATTTCCACACCTTAACAGCTTCTCAGTTCTTGCTAGAAAATGACACAGCCACTGTCAGTGTTATAGTATGGCTGTGAAAATCCCCGACACTGAAATCTGGAAGGTGAAGTCTTGCCCGGGGAAGAGGGTCTTAAGATTTTATAGCCTCACTCCCTGGCCAGCTGCTCCATGCTCCTGCTGCAGCCCTTTCCTTCAACTGTAAGTGCAAATTCTTTCTTCCTTCAGTGTAGTTTTGTTAGTTATTTGGTCCCATAAAGGAGAAAAGTAACTAAGACATGAATGCTCAATAAATATTCATGGCACAAGCTTAGAGTATCCACAGTGAGAATGGACAAATAGGTACTGAATACATAAACCTTATGTTATTCTTTCTTTTCACCTATTTTCCTTTTCACTTATACCTTCATAAGGTAACCAGAGCTGCATTCTTCTTCTTCTTTTATTTGATTTAACATGTAAGGAACAAGCAAAATATATAAGTTTAAAATAGTAAAGCATAACCATGAATCTCTTCACCCAGACTCTTATTTCAGTAACTCTTCAGAGGGGGCCACAACCTCGCTGGGACTAGAAACAGAACAGACATCACTGCTGGGTGAGATGTGGCTGCTTCTGGAGGACTGGTCCCTTCGGAGAGCCGCGGAAAGGGAGAAGGAGCAGTGCCCGCCTCTCGCGCCTGTCCTCCAGTCTCATCTTCATTCAGTGACTGCTAAGGGTTCAGCTTCAGCTCAACTTGAGCGCCGTATTGATCTGTGCAGCACTATTCATGACGATCGTTTGTACTCACAGGGTATGCTGGTGCCTGGCTTCATTAGGTGAAAATGGGATCTAGCTGAAAGCAGAGAAAGCAGACATGTAGTGGAGAGCGATTACCATATAAATAGACATTAACAATCCAAAAGACTCCTGCACATAAGATTAGTGAAACCAATCTTTAGGGGTATTATTTCTGAGACTTCAAGTTGAAATGCTATTTCAACTCTCATAATTTTTTTGTACTTGCAGAGGGATAAAATCCTAAAGGAGAGTCCAGAATGCTCAGGAGTCTACCCTGGAGCTGTGGAGTGTCCTAAGAAATATGCTGTGTGGCTACAGTGGTAAAATGATACCCAGCTTTAGTGTGAAAATTAAAACAGATTATCCTCCATACCGAGCTAACACCATAAATTGTCTTAGGGTTTCTATTAGTGTGATAAAATACCAAAGCCAAACAGAAGAAGAAAGGGCTTATTTCAGCCTACAGTTCCACATCGCCATTCACAGTCAGAACAGGACTCGGTCAGGGCAAGGACCTAGAGGCAGGAGCTGAAGAGGACACAGGGGAGTGAAGCTTACTGGACTGCAGCTCATGCATCACTCGGCCAGCGTGACAGTCCACAGTGAGCTGGGCCTGGCTATATCAACCACTAGTCAAGGAAAAGCACCACGCGTTTGCCAGAAGCCCAATAGAGTGGGGACATTTTCTCAACTGAGGTTCCCACTTCCGAAGTGTTAACAGTTTGTGTCAAGCTGACATAAATCTAGCCAGTACAATGGTCCTTTTGTCAGCACGGCAAACAAGCACATATCTGTTAAGCTATAACCTTTCCTTTCTTGTCTATCCCCAAGATTTCATAAGAATGTAGATACTATAATACATAACATGTCAAACTTTAAAAATCTCAGTCTTTAAAATTCAAACACTTTAAAAGTTTAGTCTTAAAGAAAAAAAAATCCAAAGTCTCCTTCAAGTTCATTATTTCCCTAAAATATTCATAATTTTTCTAATATTCCAATGTTTCTCCAAAATTTCAAACTCTTTTGTAAAACCAAAGATAAGTTAAATAGTTTCCTAGTCCAGGAAGGAAGAACCAGGGTACAGTCAAAACCTAAACAAAGCATAACTAAACTCAAACTGTAGATGATTCAACGTCCAATATCCCAAATTCACGTACAGTCTTCTGGGCTCTAAAAGGTTTCAACTGTTGCACTTCTCTCCCTCTGCCTTTCAAAACACATACAGCTTTCTCCCTAGGCCCAGGCCACTTCCATCGTATGGCTGTGGTTGGCAGTTCCTGTGGTACTGGAATCTCTCAGATGCTCTGGACTTCACACTAGCCTCAGCAGTCTTCCTCACCTCTCTTCATAGGATCTGATCCTGGCACATGGTACTGAGTCTCAGGCTCTTTCCATGACCTCTCCAAAATTGGGACTTCCCTACTAATGAGGAAGTACCTATATCTGTGGCCTCTCCCAGCTTTTCAGAGTGCCAAGCCTTGGCTTATATCCATGACCCCTGCATGCCTTCAAAACTGGAAGTGCTTGGGAGAGTAGAAAACCTAGATCAACTGCCAGCACATGAACTGCTTCCTGTAGGCATCTGTTTCCTAAAGCTACTTTATTTGGGGTTCCTAAATGCTTCTACCTCCTTCAACCATCTACCCTAGGTAGGAGAAACATTAGGTTAGTAAGGACAGGGGATGTAGACCTCTTTAGACTTAGTTCCTTGAGGCAACTCTACTCTTCATCAACAGGAATCCAGCAGTCCATCCAAACAGCAACCAAGCAACCAACCAGCAGCGGCAGCAGAATTAATCAGCAGCAACCTCCTCAAAGCATTTTCTGGAAAGTTTCTCTCTAGGAGGGTCTCAAAGTGTTCTCTTTTTCCCTCTTTATCTTTTTCCTTCTTTCTCTTTTTCCCTCTTTCCCTCTTTTTCCCTCTTTCCTTCTTTCCTTTCCTCTATTTCTCTCAGCTCCTATTTATACACTTTCTGAGTCTGCACAAAGATATTTTCCAGCTGACAAAACCACACCCCCTCTCACTAAGCAGCTTTCAGCTGATAAAGATCATGCACCCTCTCAAGAGGCTGTGATCAGCTGTGGATAAACTAAAAGCATTCCCACATTCCACCCTTTAGATTAAAACAAAACACATTTACATAACATAACTTTTGTTTGTTTGTTTGTTTGTTTGTTTTTAAGAAACTAAGACTTCTACTACATGTGCCCGAGGCCCACAGGTCTTTTCCGGACTGATGCTCCAAGGACCATGCATAGAGATAACCTAGAACTCCTGCATAGATGAAGCCCAGGGCAGCTCAGTGTTCAAGACAGTTCCCTAATAAGGGGAACAGGGGCTGTCTCTAACATGAACTCAGTGGCTGGCTCTTTGATCACCTCCCCCTGAGGGGGGAGCAGCCTTACCAGGCCACAGAGGAAGACAACGCAGCCAGTTCTGTTGAGACCTGATAGGCTAGGGTCAGATGGAAGGGGAGGAGGACCTCCCCTATCAGTGGACTTGGAGAGGGGCAGGAAGGGATTTGGAGAGGATGAGGGAGGGGGATACAGCTGGGATACAAAGTGAATAAACTGTAATTAATATAAAAATAAATTAATTAAAAATAGATTTTTCTTCAACATTAATAAACTATATACAATAAGAATAGTTATGAGAATTATCAGGTAAGAAATACGTTTATGATGTCTGGTCCATATGTATTTGGCAATCATGGATAAAGTATTCCACTATCCTATCCTAGTGAGTCCTATCCTAGGGTTCTAAGTTCTGTACCTCAATCACTTTCTTATTATAGCTTACATTTATCAGCCTAAAAACATGTTTTTAGACCTAAAACATTGTCTTACTCCCTAAACAACTAAGCTGCTTATGTACAAAGCATTAAATAGTAAAGCAAAATAACCTTAAATTTTTATCGATATACAATGAGTTCTATATGTACAATGCAGTGAAGCAAGAGATGAACCAAAAATGTCTATCAATATACAATAATCCATAACAATGTAAAATATTTGAGATGAGTAGATCTACCTTTCACCCTATTATCCTATATCTACTGCCTTTTATTCCTTTTTTCCTCCTTTTTCCTATCACTAGATGAGAGAGAGAAAGAGAAAAGAAAAAGAATAGGGGGGAGAAAAAAGAGAGCCCTGATTTTGACCTTTACTTTGTTTCCTCCTTGCCCATAACCAATAACAACTTATAACCACCTCCTGACTTTATAAGTTCCTTTGAACTGTAAGCTACA
The DNA here is from genome assembly GCA_010120015.1 of Rhombomys opimus. Taxonomy (NCBI): domain Eukaryota; kingdom Metazoa; phylum Chordata; class Mammalia; order Rodentia; family Muridae; genus Rhombomys; species Rhombomys opimus. The sequence continues at coordinate 1,195,347 of REGO01000252.1, forward strand.
TCTCTCATCCCGGGACATGAGGACCAGACAATATATTCACTTGCTATGCAAAGATATTCACGCTTCTGCTAACAGGAGGTCTTCCATGGTCAGACCTAATCTTTATAAGTTTTTTGGTAACCATGTTTTTCACTCTCTGTAAATACCTGAGCATAACCACATCTGCATCTCAAAACTATTGCAGTTTTCCATTCTAATGTCAATGCATCCTTATAGTATATTGGTTGACCGAGTTCCTTAGGTTTTTCTATAACCCAGTGTCTCTCGGCTGCTGCTCCTATTTTACTAACTGTAAGAAAATTTAGGGAGGCTAGAGAGATGGCTCAATGGTTAAGGGCACTTACTGCTTTTCCATGATGGACCTAGGTTCAAATCCCAGCACCCACATGGCAGCTCACAACTGTTGGTGACCCCAAGATCTGACACTCTCACATAGACATATATGCAGACAAAACACCCACACAGACACCAATGCACATTAAATAAAGGTAAATAATTTTTTAAAATTAGAGTTAACAAAGCATTATTTAGTCTGTCCCCGGCGGTCATAAGTCTTCCTTTCTGTTTAACAAACCTCTCTTTTAAAATACAGTTCACTCTTTCTGTAACTGCTGGCTCTGTGTGATTGCTGCTATACCAGTAATGTGCTTCATATTATAATACGCCAGGAACTGCGTTATGTTACTAGATACGTAAGCAAGAAGATTATCAGCCTTAATTTGGAAAGGTATACCTACAATTGGAAATGTTTCTAATAAACGTGCAATTACACAATCAGCCTTTTCAAAACTTAAAGCAATTGCCCATTGAAACTGTGAGTATGTACCAATGTTACAATGTACATACCTTTGTTTTCCAAATTCTGCAAAATGAAAGATGTCCATCTGCCAGGTTTTATTTCTTTTGGTACCCCTAGGGTTGCTTCCAGCAGGTAATGGAGTATACAGAGAACACGTAGGACATTTGCTTTATTATTTTTTTGGTTTGTTGCCAAGTGATATAGAATTTTTTCTTTAAATCTTTGTTGTTAACATGACATGTTTCATGAAATTTTGAGGCTTCTAACATATTTCTCCTTCCAAAATGACTCAAATGTGTGCCAAATTGATGTAAAACCAGACAGGACATATATATACTAGGGACACTTCATTAGTGTACTACTGTTTAATATTATTAACTTCATGGGATTCAGATTTATTATGATGACAAATCACTAGCCATGGAGGATGCAACCTACAGCAGAGGAGACAGAGCCTCCTGCAGAGGAGACACAGCCTACAGCAGAGGAAACCCAGCATACAGCAGAGGAGACACAGCCTACAGCAGAGGAAACCCAGCATACAGCAGAGGAGATACAGCCTACAGTAGAGGAGATACATCCTACAGCAGAGGAAACCCAGCATACAGCAGAGGAGACACAACCTACAACAGAGGAAACACAGCATACAGCAGAGGAGACACAGCCTCCTGCAGAGGAGACACAGCCTACAGCAGAGGAGACACAGCCTACAGCAGAAGAAACACAGCCTACAGCAGAGGAAACACAGCCTACAGCAGAGGAGATACAGCCTACAGCAGAGGAGACAGAGCCTCCTGCAGAGGAGACACAGCCTACAGCAGAGGAGACACAGCATACAGCAGAGGAAGCACAGCCTACAGCAGAGGACATGGAGCCTACAAACTTAGCTTACAGTCTGGGGAGACTCTCACTTAGACCTTACCTTTGAAGAGTTATTATCAATTCCATACATGTTAATTTTCTTTCTGAAATTTGGCTACAGTCTGTATCTTCACTGGGCTATAGAGCCAATCCCTCCCATCTCTATGCTTTAAGACCTGTTGTCATTTGAATTGCTGTTGTGTGGGGATCACAGCACTGACAAAAGGCTGGATATAACACTTGTGTGTTCCAGATACTCACAGACAAGTCTAGTGACAGATGCACATGGGACAGATTCAGAATTCTGGCAAATTACAGCAGAGAGCAGTGGGCTGATGTTCACCTCATGCTGTAAGCAAAGCAGCCAGTGTGAAGCGCTTCATGTCAGGTGCAGGTGAGAACACAGGGCAGAATAAGGTCCAGATGGCCTTGGGTAAAGGCTTCAGCATCAGCATATCAGTGATACAAGCCTTCAAAGAGCAGGCTGGGCCCAGCCTAGGTCTACATGTCCTTCCACATGTCCTGGCCACTTGCTCAGGGCCAGGAGGAACCCAGGGTCTGAGGGTGACCTATGAGACATAACTCACACTTCTTGGTTAATATACTATGTGGGTTAAAAAGACACTACATGCATGAAATTCTAGTTGAATTATGTCATATTCCTCCTCCAAATCCTTCCCATCAAATGAGTTAGTTTCAGCTATCGTCTCTCAAAGTAAGAAAGTGAGTGATTCAGAAAAGAAACCTGACATTGTTCTGTGCCTCTAAATATAAGGATGCTTGTACATGCACATACAATGTGCACATAATCACATTAAGAAATACATATACCAACACATATACAAGAACAAGACCACACACACACACACACACACACACACACACACACAATCTTGATAGCGTTCTATCAAGTTAGATGAGAAATTTTAAGAGTTGGTCAAGGTGATCAAATATGCGAAATTCAAAGCTACGTTTTGAAATCTGTGAGCCATACTGACCTCCTCACCCTCCAAGTGACGTTCAACGCCCAGCATCCTCAGTATCAGGCCTTGCGGAATGTCCGGGAATCTGGGCTCCTCCCTCGGCGTGCTGAACTGTGCGGGAGAGAGAGGACCCTGCCCTAATGACAGTTCCACTGCGCTTCTCTGCTTGTTTGGGTCAAAGGCAGCGTAATGTGTGCTGCCTTCTACACGCTGACAGACATTACGTCACTGTTCTTCAGTGATGTCATCAATATCCCAAGAGATCATTGTCTTTTTACCTTGTCTTACACATTCAGCATTGTTTACATTCACCTGTTATCTGCTTATTGCCTATCACCCACTTTTCTCTCTAACTAGGCAGTTTTGTAAGGGAGAATACTGTAGGTTTTCAGGAACACATAGTTAATTAGCTATATTCTGCCCTTAGAGATTTCTTTCAGTCTGACTGGGCCAGAAAGAATGGCATAAATTTAATTATAATAGAAGGCAAAAATGGTACTTTCTTAGGCCTCATCCTGCCATAGAAGAAAGGAACTTGGCAGATTAGAGAGCATTTCTCACAGAACTGTCACCTGGTTTTGCATCCAATTAGATCCTTGTCATGTCTAAATACTTGACCCTACCTTTCACAAAGAACTAACACCTCTTCTTTCTTCTTCTCTCAAAAGAAGTTTCTAATTGAAATTAATTCACAGTCAAGCAAAATATGATTGCTTTACCCACTTGTCACAAGCACATCTTTTCTAGTGGTATAAAATGACATTTAAATATAGCTTAGAGATGCAGGCACTTTGTGTTTAATGTATGACTCTACATATTCTTCACGTTCACTCTTCCGTTTCTTACTGAGGATGTTTAATGACTTCTAAAACAAAATATTAAAGCTAATTATCGACATATTAAAAATGAAGATAAGTTTTTCAATCTGAACCCATCAGGCTTATCCCAAAATTTCCTCACTTATTTTTAAAAATGCAAACAATACAATAAATAATTTCATCCAAAATATTTCATCAACCTTTTAAAATTTTTGTCAGTGTTTATTTTTACCTTTTAAGTAAACAATTTCATTTCATACTAATGATCAGTGTCAAGAAAGAGAAGTCAAATTCAGCAATGTTGGGGCAGTTTTCCACGAGTATTTGAGAAACAGTGGTAGACCTTCATGTTTGAGGCTGTTCAAAATTCACATTGCAAGTGGTCGAAGAATAAATGAAATTCAACATCTTCTAACTTCAAACAACCACACCTTTAGGGTCATGTTCAGAAAAGGGGGAGGCAAGATCCTCTAAAGGGGTTCTTTCACTGCACTAGCTTCCTGCTTCCCCTGCTTTTTGTGGTGACTTTCATCTCAGTCATCTAAACTAAGATATTATACAGCTAATTCCACCGTGGCTCACAGCAGGTGCAGCTGCTGAATGTATTAAAAGATTATTAACACAGAATTAAAAAATATTCTAACGTCTTAAGACATGAAATAAAGTTTCACATAGAAAATGTTTTTCTTGACTAAAACATGTTTTTCTTGATAAAAACATTTTCTTGTTTTTATCGCTTACATTTTTATTGTTAAAACCTCAACAAATTTCAAGTATATTACTTTCACGATGACCGCATCATTTTAGTGTGATATCCACCCTAAACTATTGCCAAAGTTAACTATTTTCTTAGTTAATTATACAGAACATGTAAATTATAGGTTGACACAATATTTACTAACATAATAAAATTATCCTTCATTGATCTGCACAATTTGAAGAAGGAGGAATGTAGTGGTCATTTGCCAATTCAACTTTGCATGGCAAAAATGATAGACAGATACACATAGCCAGAATCCTGAACAATGTTTTATAGGGGATAATTCTAAGAACAATGAGGGATATGCATAGCTCAGATCTAAATCTAAGTCTAAATTTAACACTGCTAACAGATATTTTAAACCAACACTGTGAGTTTTCAATTAAGCAACTGGTGATTTAAACCACAGTAGGAACATTTGGGCTGGAAAAGACATCATCTAAGGGGAATCTGGTCCAAGATATCAGTGATGACAGAACAGAAAGTTACATCTTCCATGAGGACAGAAGGCTAGAACAATATTCAAAGCACATCAAGAAAACAGTCAAACATGGTAGAGAAATAATTTCTGCATTCCAAAGACAAGGATACATGTTTGTACCACACATGTCTTCCTGTTGGGGTTGAATTGTGTTGCTTCATCTTTGTATTGAAGCCCTGTTCTGAAAAGCAGCTCAGCATAGGCTCTCTTTAGAAACAGCCTTTCCAGAGACAATGAGATAAATGATGATACTGCAAGTGCAGTAAGATTGTCCTTCATGGAGGTCAGTGTCTGGACAGAGGGTTTCACATAATGAGAAGACCACAGGAGCAAAATCCCATTCCATGTTATGTATTTGCAAAGTTAGGCTTAATGAATAATTTTTGTACCACCCCATAAAAGACTATCATAATTAAATTCAGCTCACAACTTAACACAAACCCAAAGACACCTGGAAAGAAGGAACTTCAACTGAAGAATTGCCTCCATCAGATAGACATGTCTGTGGAACCTTTTCTTGATTAATAATTTGTGTAGGAATGCATAGCCCACTGTGGATGGCCTGGTAACATGGGCTTGGGATATACAGAAATGCTACCTGAGCATAGGAGCAAGGCAGTGTTCCTCCACAATTTCTATTCCAAGCTCCTGCCTTGTGTTTTGCCTTGGTTTCCTTTAATGATGCACTGTTTAACCTGCAAGAAAAACTCAGTTCCTTTTTTTCTCCAAGTTAGTTTTTTTTCAGTGTTTTATCACAGTAACAAAAATCAATCTGAAACATGAAATAAACCTGAAGACATCTTGATTTCAAATTTTCAGCCTTCAAAACTCAAAAACTGTATGTGTAGGTGTGTGTGTGTGTGTGTGTGTGTGTGTGTGTGTGTGTGTGTGTTTACAGTTTATGATATGTTGTTCTGGTCAAAGCAAACTAACAATCATCCAACTATACCTAAGTTCCAACTAGGGACAATTGCACTTCACCTAAAAATATGGCACACCTGCAATTGTTTCTCATCCAATATATTATTGACATCATTTCAAATGACAATTTTTTTTCTGTAGGGTGAAGAATTACTACACATACCTTTTAATCAAATGAGGAGAATTTAAAATATTTTTTCTCATTGCTTCCAGAACACTTTCCAACACATACTCTTGATAGTGTATTTACTGACAGGTTATGATAATAACTGTACTCCATAACATTTGACTTAACTATATCATCAAAATAAAAATATTAGTCAAAGTGGCTTTTACATAGGTAAATAGTCCTGTGATTTTATTCTAAATGTAGAAATCTGGACAGGGGAAAAAGGGACTTCTTCCCCTTTCAATTTGGGCTTGAGTTCTACCTTCTGTTACTTTATCCCCCAATCAGCTTTCTATTGCCCTAACCATTCTCTCCCTTTTATTGGGAACATTAAACATATTACAGGTCCTATTTATAACCATGTCTAGTAGAAATCCAATCAATAGCTTTCTGGCAGCCTTTTTATTTCCAGAGAGAATCGCATTTAATGCAGAAACATTTGAAGGTTTACTATATGAACTCTCTCAACAGGTTCACAATCCCTTTTCTATTTTCATAAAAATAATCCATCCTTACACTTGTAATTTTCCTTCTCTCTGAGGTTTATATGAGTGAACAAAATAGCTTAGACTTATTCTTGGGGAATTTTTAATAACAGAGCACACAACAGTTATATTTGGCAGCTGCTTTATTCCTGATAAACAAATCTTAAGTAAAGAAATCCTCCCTAAGAACTCTGTCTCCACTATTCATGTTTCTAAAACACATTTTAACCTCTGGCTTCTCCTCTCCTGAGAAACTGAATGAAGAAAAAAAAAAAAGCTAAAAGAGGAAGTAACTGCTTCACCGTTCTCCTCTCCCCGAACATTTCCCCCTTTCCCTTTCTCCTCCTGCTCTCCTCCTCTCCCATTGTTTTTATTCCCCCAATGACTTCCTCCTCCTTGTTTCTTGAGCATCCTGCACTGCAGCTCACTTTGAACTCTCCATCCTTCCCCTGCCTGCTCTGCATACCTACCAGACACTGACTGCAGTCAACTTATGAAAAATGTGGGATCTCTGCTTCTAAAAAATGAGGGAAACCATTTAAGCCAATGGAAGTATACAAACTTAAAGGCTGTTCATACATTGTCTCATAAAAACAAACTAAACTGAACTAAGTCAGAGCCTAAAGTCCAAATAAAAGCCCAGAATGTAGGTCAGTGGCAGAGTTCTTGCCAGTCTGCTCTAAGCTCAGGCTTCAATTCATAATATTGCAAAAACACTAACATAAATAATTTTGTACAATTTCTATTCTTATATATGATAGAAATTATATGTGTACATATATGATTAGAATTTATATATATATTATATATGTGTTATATATATACATATATATAATTTAAGAGTTTATCTTTCATCTACCTTGGGGGAAGGAGAAGAACAAGCTCAGGCTGGTGTTTCTGACTTAGCACTAGACATTACGGAAACAGGACACCTTGTTTTTTAAATTTTGCTTTTTACACACAAGGTGTTGTATTTCCCCAACAGCTTCACTGTGCTCTTTCTCAATAGCAGCTGGAATGTGTTTTTGCATTCCTTGTTCAAATATCCATACTTTATGTCTCTAAGTCGCTTGTGGCTAAAATGGTATCTGCAAACCTGGGGTGCATTTATAGGAATATGTACATTTAGTACTGATAAACCTACCCACTTGTTCTGTTTTCAGTAGTGCTAGTGCATAGTAATCAACGTTATTGAATCACTGATATGGCAAATGTTTCCTTCCTTCAAGGGTGCTATCTCAAGTTGGTTGCCCACACTCTGATGGATGGCTCTATACCCAAGCCCATAGTGACAGTAAGAACTGGGCTTAATGGTCTGAAAGGAGAGTTGAGAAATCTGGGAAGGAGAATGTGCTGGGGAACAAGGTTTTAGAGTGTAATGGGACAAGGACTTGGTATGAATCTTAGCAAAGTACATTATACACATATATAAGCTTGTCAAAAATACAGAAAAATACATTTAAAACGTAAGCATAGAGTCACCAGATGGCATAATTCTTATTTTCTCAATTCATTCTAACATTTGATGTATTAGGATGAGATGACAAGAACATAATACTTGATATATTCAGATGTATGCTATGCCACTCCTAGAGAATACTTTTCATGAGAAATAAATTTTTTATTCCATTGTTTTATTTGTTTAACTGTGTGCATAATTTGTACAGCCTAACAATTTTTATTTTCAAGTCAAATATTGATATATTGTATTCATAACAATTCAGTGATTGGTATTACAAATTAACCTATGTAAAATTTGAATTTGTTACTAAGCAGTGGTGCAATTTTAATCCCAGGAGGTGGAGGCAAGTGGATCTCTGTGAGTTCAAGGCCACCCAAGTCTACAGAGTGAATTCCAAGACTGTTGGAGCTATACAGAGAAACCTTGTCTAAAAAACAAAACAAAACAGAACAGAACAGAACAAAACAAAATGAAGTTGTCAACTAAAGCACAGATACATACACCTTTGATTTTTATCAGAGATTAAATGTGACAAAACTATGATAAATTTATAGTTTACTACATGTTAAATATGTTATAACATTCATTTCCTTGTAGAGTTGGGGGATTTTCTTGATATTTGAATATATATTCACAGCTAACAAGTTGTTATAGAAAAATATATCTATTCTGGGTTTTTGAGAGCTTTCTGCAAATATTGACTTCCTTCAAATTAACATAGCTATGGATTACAAGGGTATTTATCTTGCAATAAGCATAATGCATTCATCTCTAAACCTGGATCTTGATATTTTGACTAGAAATGTAAAAGAGGCAGGCTTCTTCAGTTATCGACTCGAGGAGATAAAAACCTAAAATGTGTGTTAGCTGACATAGAACTTCTTGTTACCCAAAGCTGTGGTTTATTAAGAGCTGAAACATATCTTTCCATGATGTAATACATCTATGATTTTACTTTTAGGTTCTTTTTTGTGGTTATCTGTAAAAAGTATCGAGATGAACAATCTTATATATTTCATGATTTCAGTTGAATGTTGGCCATGAAGCAAGCAATTAGCCCAGCTTAGCAATCTAAACTGTGATCAGGAGACAGTGTCCGGCTCTCCAGGACAAATAAATTTATCTAGTTCGCACATGAATGTGAGATTTATGGATGTTAGTCTTCAAATATTCTGAGACAATAAATCTTATCAGGCTTCTTACTCTCTCTCCCTTATCATGACCTATTTTCCAGTCAGAAGAAGTTCTGGTGAGTTTTAAATGTAAGGAGATTTAGATTAATTTTCTAGAAGAATTATGCTTGCAGTTTTCACTCATTTTGAAATGACTGTGCCAAATAGTGTTGAAATAGCCTTAATTATAGTGTTTCTGGAAAATAGAGCAGGTGTAGAAATCTGTCAACCATTTTATTTGTGTCACCCCTAGTGTTTCCTTCTTTCAGGGAGCTGGAGCAGCAAAGCCATCCTCACACTTGAATATCTCAGTAACACCTCCTTTGTCCTCCCTTCATGCAATGTTAGTAAAAAATCTTAGAAATTTCTCCTCTTCCTCCTCTTCCTCCTTGACACTGCTCTCTTAATTACAATGGCCTACATCAGTCCAACCTTCATCCTTCATTGTGGTCCTTCTTTTTCAATTAGGGTTCAATGGCACAGACAACATTGCTCTCTTCTTTAACCTGGGGATGAGACCTTAGTTAGCTATCCATCTCTTACTGTGGGCTCAAGTCCTGGTTCTTAATGTGGGCTCTTACCCAAAAATAGCCACATCAGGATAAAGCTTGATAGGTTCTTGTCTAGATTATTTGAGCAGGGTTTGAACATCAGACATTTTACTAATGCAAAACTAGGACTTGCTTTTCTTTGTATTATGATGTTTTCCCAACTTGTTGATCATTGAAAAATAAGCTATCAAACCTTATTCTTACTCAGGTATACCTTAAATTCTGTATCTGTCTAAATTGCTTTTTTGGGTTATAACAAGTCGTAATGATTTTTATAATTTATAAAAATATGTTTTATATATGTAGAACATAAAATATGTGTAGTATTGTTAACTCTATTCTTAATTTTAAAATATTTTTCACTTTGATTCATTACGATTTCTCAGTAACTCAGCATTCTTTCTTATTTATGTCCTGAGAGGGTCGGAGAGATGGCTTACCAGTTAAGAGCATTTACTTCCCTTATAAAGGACCAGATTTCAGTTCTCAAAACTCACAGAAAACACATTACAACCATTTGTAACTGCACAGACTCTGATGTTCTCTTTTAGCCCTTAAGGGTACTGACATGCATGTGTGTGCACAAATACACACACACACACACACACACACACACACACACACACACACACCATACATATACATATATAAAAAGTAAACTTTTGAAAACAAACAAAAGCACAACCAAAAATAAATTTGCCCCAGCATTTTTTCTGTGTTTTGTTGCTGTTGTTGTTATTTTTGTTTCCAATGAATTGAGTGATGCTGCATTTCAGCCTCAAGACTCTACCCAGCAGGGTATCAAAGCAGATGCTGAGACTCATAGCTAAACTTTAGGCAGAGTGCAGGGAATCTTATGAAAGAAGAGGGAGACAGAAAGACATGGAGGGGACAGAAGCTCCACAGGAGAGCAACAGAACCTAGAAATCTGGGCACAGAGGTCTTTTGTGAGACTGATACTCCAAACAAAGACCATTCATGGAGATAACCTAGAACCCCTGCACAGATGTAGCCCATGACAGGTCAGTGTTCAAGTGGGTTCCCTAATAAGGGGAACAGGGACTGTCTCTGACGTGAACTCAGTGGCTGGCTCTTTGATCACCTCTACCTGAGGGGGGAGAAGCTTTATCAGGCCACAGAGGAGGACAATGCAGCCAGTCCTGATGAGACCTGATAGGCTGGGGTCAGAGGGAGGGGGAGGGGCACAAAGGACTGTTAGGCCTTCTCTGCAGCCCCTCACAATACAGAGTTAATATGCCTTAACACCAACAACCAGTTTGATGTTATTTCAGCATTATTATACGTAAAATATTAAGATATTTGGGGCAAAGGATTGTTTCATCCATTTTCCAGTTAGTTACCTTATTTTTGAGACTAGAGTAAATAACTTCATTAATAGTAATAGAGAGACAGGTCACACAGAGAGAACTCAGGTGAAGACTGAATGAGCCAGAGAATGAGACAGAGCCAGGATATTAAAGCAGATTGATGGAGTTGGTTTGAAGCCAAACAGAGCAATTCAGAGGCTGAGAGAAAAGCCAGATTGAATCAGTCAGCTGGAAGAGGAGTTTGAACCACAACAGCTGAGTTGATACAGCCAGCCCAGAGCTCAGTAAGAACCAGAAAGGGTGGGCTTACTCAGCATTAAGTCTCAGAGACTAAAAATAGCCTAGGCCTAGATTAGATTGTACAGAGGCTAGAAGCTTCCAGGACTTGGCCTAGGCAGTAAGCCTCCTAGATGACAATTGAAACAGGAGAATAAAAGTTGCTCTTACAGAACGGAGATGAATTTCATTTATATTATTATGGATTTTATATTATTAGTGCTGATTTAATGTTTTGCTTTTTCTCTGATGTGGAGATATTAGGAACCCCTGTCTCCTCATACTTTCTATCACTCATTGGTACACACTCAACTTTTTAAGTTTAAATGAAACATTTAGAAACGAAACACTTTCCTACTTGTATTTTTTTTCAGACTTCTGAAACTCTTAAATGTTCTTATTTTCATAGCAGTGTAGTTACATGCATACATTCACATTATGTAATGTAGTTATTTGCATGTCCTTGTTAAAAGAACATAATTAGAAACACTGGTTATACAACCAAGGTCTTGCTTGGAATGTCATATTTGAGGATGATCCTCCTTAATCCCCTGCAATCAGGCATTTTAAGAAACTGAGTTCAATGTTATGGAATCAATACATGCAAATTCTTCTTGGAAAACTGGCCTGGACTTGGTTAGATGGTTACAGCCTAAGAGATGGGCTAGGTCAGTGACTTCCTTGTAGGCCAGGAAATCTTAACGCATTAGGGGAAGTCAAAAATTAAATCATTAAAAGACTTGTTTTGAATAATTTTTTATCTTCTTAGACTTCCTATTGCAGCTTTCAAAATCCAATCTGAGCTACCTCATAAATAATTCCAAAAAAGCAAATACTGCAGCCTGAGTGGTGATTTACTATTCTTCTACACCTGTGCAAATAATCAGGCCAGATCTAATGAGACAAGACTTATTCTGTGATTAAGACTGATGTTTCTTTGCGATTACTTATTCTCAAGAACTGTAAGCACAAATTGCTTGTCTCGGTGAGGAACTGCGTCATCTGTTGCCCACATTTCTAGGTTATCAGATTTTAACCTTGTTAATTTGCGTACATCTATTTTATAACTCTTTGGAAATTCAGGATGCCTTGTAGGTATATAAACACTTGCCTTATCTCACAATCATTTAATTTACTTCTTCCCTTAGTGGGGAGGGGGAAACATAGCTTTTGTTCTTAACTATGAAATGGACACAATCTTGTTATTTTGAGCAGCCTATCAACCCTAATCCAGTTCCTTCCCCACCCCTGCATTTTCTTGAATATATGTTTTTGAAATTCAGAAGCTACCTTTTTCAATTCTTTCACACTGACCTATTTAAAGTCACTTGGGAACAATTCCTGACTGTCTGGTTTCTACCATGACTCTTGCTTGTAGAAAAGCTGCTCCTGTCTCTAGAATTTGAAGAAGCCAATTACCACAGCTCATGACATACAGGATCATGAGGCCTTCACCACAGCTACAGACGTTAGCTGGAAGTCACACTTGACAAGCTGCTTCTGCTCGGGAGACTGGAGCTGAAGAAGAGTGGAGATAGCCTTAGTAGAGCATTGAGGATCCATGAGCTCCACGAGGAACTCAAGAAGCACTGTTGTGAAACCAGGGTTTTCTCAAGATAGTCTCTGGAATTCACCTGGTGGTGATCCTGAGCTAGATCCTCATCTTTAACACAGTCCTTACATTACTTCTGTTTTCCCTCTGAGACTCTGCTTTGTATGAGTCCCTAACACCCATGCTCATGGGAGTCATGGGTCTCCCCACCATCTCTCTTTTTTCTTTTATTTATTATTTATTGCAAAGTATTCACTTTACATCCCGGCTGTAGCTCCCCCCCCCCATCCCCACCAGGGGCAGGTGGTCAAAGAACTAGCCACTGAGTCCATGTCAGAGAGAGCCCCTGCTCCCCTTACTAGGGAACATACTGGGAGACTGAGCTACCATGGGCTACATCTGAGCAGGGGTTCTACGTTATCTCCATGAATGGTCCTTGGTAGGAGTATCAGTCTCTGTGAAGACCCCTGGGACCATGTTTTTGTTTGTTTGTTTGTTTATTTGTTTGTTTTTTTGACTCTGTTGGTCTCCCTGAAAAAAGGGGGAGACAGGAAGACCTGGAGGAGACAGGACCTCCCCACCATCCCTTAATACTTTAAGTTTGCCTTTCAGAAACATCCCCTACAAGAGCCCACAAGACAGTCTCAAACTCACTAGTTCTGTTACTGTGTTTTTGTCACTCAATAACTTATTTAAGCAAGTGAGAGGACTTATGTTGTTGAAGTTCAGTGTCAACCATAGTCAAGGCTGATAAATGTCCTTACTCAGTTGTGTACAAGAAAACAGTTGGAGTATCTATCTCTGCAAGCACCCCTGGGCCCAGGTATTTTGGCTCTGTTGTTCTCCTTGTGGAGCTCCTGTCCCCTCTAGGTCTTTCAGTCTCCATCTTCTTCTAAGGAGTCCAGCACTCTGCCCAAAGTTTGGCCATGAGTCTCAGTATCTCCTTCTATACCCTAGTGGGTAAAGTCTTTCAGAGGTCCTCTGTGGAAGGCTCCTGTCCTGTTCCCTGTCTTCTCCTACTTCCAATGTCTATCCTGTTTGCCTTTCTGAGTGAGTATTAAGCGTCTTCCCTAGGGTCCTCCTTGTTGTTCAGCTTCATTAGGGCTACAAATTTTAGTATGTTTATCCTATATTTTATAGCTACTATCTACTTATAAGTGAGTATATATCATATGTGTCTTTCTGCTTTTGGGTTACCTCATTCAGGAACAACAGAGCCAAAATACCTGGGCCCAGGGGGTTCTGCAGAGAGGATCATGCATGGAAAGGACCTAGAACCCCTGTTCAATGGAAGCCCGTTGGTTGCTCAGTTTCCAAGTGGGTTCACTAGTAAGGGCTACAGGGGCTGTCTCTGGCATGAACTCAGTAGCTGGCTCTGTGATCACCTCCCTCAGGGAGTGCAGCCTTGCCAGGCCATAGAGGAAGAAGATGCAGCCAGCCTTGATAAGCTGCAGTCAGATAGAAGGGGAGAAGGTTCTCCCTTATCAGTGGACTAGAGAAAAGGCATAGGGGGAGTAGAGGTAGGGTCATTGGGAATGGGAGGAGACAAGGGAGGGGGCTGCAGCATGGATACAAAGTGAATAAAATGTAATAAATAAATACATAAATAAAAATTAAAAAGAAAGAAAACAGTCAACAGCAAAGGGCTACCCTGCATTGTGCACTGTAAAGCAAAGCCCACTGCTAAGCTCCTTTACACTCCTTTCTACTTCCTTGAGACATCTTGTTCCCCATTGCAGCAGTCTAACTGAAACTATCTCCTCATGGATCTCATACACCAGTGCCTGCCTTGGCATGCAGCAACACATGTAAAGGCTTCAGTTGATGAAGCAGCTCACAATGTAATTGGTGGAATCTATATTGAGACATCAGAGTGGTGGTGCCTAGCACACCTGGAATATGGTATGCAAATTTCCATATCTCATGCCCTTTAAAAAGAGGGAAAGAACATTTGTCACACATGAAAAGAATTTAGTATTGAATTCTGCTCTCCTGGAATATAAAGAAAATACCAATTGCAAGCCAACTTAGAGGAATAAATTTGGGGGAAATTAGGAAACAGAAAATTGACATTCCTGCTCAAGCTTATAAGAGAAAGTTGAAGTGCCCTAAAGATTTTCTTTTTATGGAATTTTGTTGATAATAGGTGAGTTGTGTTTTGTTTTTGTTTTTGTTTTTGTTTTTTTGCCATCTTTGACTAAAGATGTGGTCTTGAATACACATTTTATAGCTCATCTATGAGATGAGAAAATTGAAGTGGAAGTTTCTGGTTTCCTTCACAACTAAGTTTGTCACGTGATATTTTGCTGCTAGCTGGGCAAATGATGTTTTGCTGGAGGTTTTGCTGGGCAAAATGATGTTTTGCTGGAGGTTTTGCTGGGCAAATGATGTTTTGCTGGAGGTTGGCTTGTGAGAAGGCACATGATGTTTGCTGTGAGCTCTCTCATGCAAGAGATGTGACTTTGGCAAGCTGAGAACATCTGTGGATGGACTCCAGGAAGAGGTATACAGAGGCCTACACACAGCGAGATATCACATTGCTTTTTGGATAGACATTGCTACTCTGATCCTCATGCTTTGGCACTAGACTTTGCAAAGAAGAACCTTCCACAGAACTTCTCAGGGAAATCCAACTGGGTGGCTGCTTGGTGTTGGCCTTTGGACGGGACTGCTGATATCCTGATGACTTCTTCTAAAGATCCATCGACCCTAATTAGCAGGAAGTAGATTAAAGAGGTCTACAGCCCTTTTCCCTACTAATCTCCTACCTAAGGTCCAGGGGTAGAGGGGAGATAAAAATGTTTAGGAACCCTAAATAAAATATGGTTGGTGAAAAATCTAAGTCTACAGAAAATAATTTGATGAAAATAATTTTAAAAACGTGCTTGAAAATAGCAGCCAAGACTTCAATATCAAAGGGATAGTGGGAAGCACATATAAAACCCTGTAAATGTTTTTATTTACTCAGGTGATGAGATGAGATGAGGGCCGTACCCAAGCTTTACTAACACGTGGCTTGTGCTGAGCTCAGAGAATTTCTAACTATTCATAGGCTTAGGCCCAGAAACTTTTAGCCTTCATTTAATCTAATCTGCAAGAACAGACCTTGAAGGCTTCAGTTTTCAGTCTCTTCCTGTTAACCTAGGCCTAGAATGTTTTTATCCTCCAAGACTTATTGATGACTAAACTCTCCCTTTCTAGATCTTTCTGAACTCTGGATAGCTGGTTCAACTCAGCTGTTCTGGTTCAAAATTTCTCTTCATGCTGACAGACTCAAATTACCTTCTTTCTACTTCTCACTGAATAGCTCTCTGCCACTCTTCACCCCCCTTCCCCTCCAGTTTTTCCATATACTGGCTGTATTCCAAACATCTTGGTTTATTTACGAAATAGTGAATGTCCATCTATATGTTGTGTGGTTCTCCCTATAGAGACAAACCATCATCTATTCATCACATACAGGGAAGCAAAGGTATAGCAAAGAATAATCGCATCTAAGCCTAGCTTGGTGACACAATACCTTTATTAGAGTGATTGTAGAAGCATGGGTGAGTTAAGAAGGGGCATGTCAATAATTCAACTATGCATGGGTGGCAGTTCAGCAAGGCCACTCCCCTGGGTCTCTCTGCCCGACTTGCAGGTCTCTCCAATAAAGAGTGGCTTCCACTACATAGCCTTGTAGGATGGTCCTGGGACTTTGTGAGTCCCAGGAGTTTCCTGAATCTTAATTAAAGAATCCAGAGCAAACCAGGAGGTCTGAATGCTGGTCAGTGCTGATACAGGAAGTACAGTAAGCACGCAGTCTCACAGTTGGTCTTTTCTCGATGTCAGTGAACCCGAGGTTTTCTAAATGTGTGACAATATTCTTCACATTTAGAGACATTCATGCCATACTTTTGTGAAGCCCCTGGATGTGAAGAGCTGATTCATTGATCACTGGTCAACCAATTCATAGCTATTGGCTTCAAGCTGTTCATTATTTTGTCTTGCTTGTGATAAACTTTTAAGTATCCATGTATAGTTTCTCACTATTTCCCTGGTGGCTCTTGAGAATTTAGTTTTTGGTTGAATGCCTACCTGTATTTAGATATTCAGCCCATAGTAATAGAATAGGGAAAAGCTAATTGAAGTGGAATTGAAGTCATGAACTCGGCCACATTAACATGCCTCATGAAACAAACAAAAGGATCTCATTTGGCTTATGAAACTAGAGTCTTCCCTTTGTGAATAAAAAAGCGCAGTCATCACCTAGGCAGTTACTATGTTTACAATGGGATTTTAGCCCAGTAAAATTTCTATCTACTCTCCACTTAAAAAACCAAAGTCCAGCCATCCCAATGAAATAGCAACAAGTCAAATCAACATGAGCTTAAATACTTTACATGGAGGACCATGAGTTGAAGTACAAGCAATGAGTCTTCTCTGAGCTACCTAAAAAAAAAAACAAACAAATAAAAAGCAACTAACCAACCAAAAATAAATAAATAAATAACAGGAGTAAACAGACACACAATCAACATTTTAATAGTCTGTTCTAGAAACTAGAACCCTGGAAGTGAAACACCATCAAAACCACACCAACAAACCCTTATTACAATCATGGGAACAGAGCGCAGACTGGACTGAGGCTCAGCAGTGTTTGACCACTATGTTTGAGGCCTGGGCTTGATCCTTAGCACCACAGGAAAGGAAAAACAATGAAGGCCACTGAAAGTCAGTTCAGCGTGTGATACAAAGAGAAAGGGGTTATGCTGTCTCTGTTTTAAAAAACAATTTTCACTAATGCTTAAAGCCAGAAAAAAAAAAAAGATTTAATTTTTATTTTGTTTACAAGACCCTCGTGGACCTCTTTCACTTCTAAGTCTTTGAAATTGACAGTTCTACCAAAATGCCTTAATATGTGAAAATTCAATGTTCCTGAGTCTATTAAAGCCTGGTGACAGTGTTTCCACGGCAGCTGAGCTTCTTTTCCTCAGATTATGTTAGAATGACTAGTTAGCATTGTGTTCCAAACTTAACGGAAAACACAATAAAGTGTCATCCAGCTGCTTCCATCCTTCTTAACCTTTCTACTGAACAACTCCAAAAATTTTCTAATACTATAATCTTTTAAAATATCTATGATTTTAAAACAATTTAAGACACATTTTTAACTGTTTGCCCAATCTCAAAGCAGATGGGGGAAAGCTGGATGGTTTTATCTTTGTGAGTGCACTCTGTTTTATACCCTGCTAAAACAGCCAGCTCTGTGTGAAACATGTAGCAAGGTGGTCCTCACTTTTGTACTGCAGGAACTGTAAGGTAGTGTCTAGTTGAGGGCGTAACAGGGAGGAGTTCCTTGGGACCCTGAGGGGGAGGCCCCAGTGGTAAACAGGGGCCTGTGATTAGGCCTGTCCTCCTACGAGCTCAGTTTCCACCCACAATTTTATTTGTCACCTCTTGTTCATCTTTCCATTACACGGTTACCCTTCTGAAGCCTGGTATTTCCTAACCCAAATTTCCTCAGCAGAGGGTGTATTATAAGGAAAATAAACCTTAAAAGAAAGGCTAAAGAAAGATATGGCAAAAATTTTTGTAGTTTCTGTACTGTTCACACACACACACACACACACACACACACACAAATTGCCTATGTATTTTCAGTTAACATGGAGACACATATAGTTACAACAGGCAATGTCTTGCTTTTTAGTGCTATTTCAACTAAGTCATTTTTGTCTGCAATCATTTTAACAGATCTCAAACCCATTTGGCATTTTATGTCCTGTGCATTTTAAGGACATTAACATCCTTGTGCTGCACTTCCTTCTTCTAGTTGACTCAAATACATTAGAAGGAATAATTTTCATAGTCTACAATCAAAATACAGCACATGTACATTGTGTGAAAACAGTCCTCACTAAATTCTCACTCACAAAATTATGATCACAGCTTTTTAAATCTATTTTGAATTAAAACTGATACATTTTTAGTAAAAAAAAAAAAAAGGAAAGAAAGAAAAGAAACATGTCACCAGATAATTAGACATGATTTCCTCTAGAGTAATTCATGAATACATAAGTTAGATGGAACATATGTCCCCAAGGAAGATATCTGTGACACTAACCTAACTGACAAGAGCCAATATTTTCAAATTTCTTCCATGATATGACTAATTTGTTTTTAGAAAATCAAACTTCTATTTGATACATCTAGAATGTCCTAAAACAGCCTCTTCTGCCCTCTTTTTAAAATTGATCCACTCAGGTGCAGGTGAAAATGACAGCTGCGCTTTGGAAATTAAAATAAAATGGGGGGGTGTGACTAGACAGGAAGAGTGTCAGGACTTTCAACTTTCTGGGAGTTACACACTAAAATACAAGGATATCCTGTAGGCATATTATGGTTATTAAGTACAGAAGGTGGGAGAATATTTTAAAACATATTTTGTGTATTTTTCTTAATCAAAACTAGGCAATTTTGTAACAACCACACCGGCTCTAGAAAATGTTTCTTCTAGTCGTGTACTTGCAAAGCATAGCGTGAAGATGACTCTTTACTCCTGCATAGCAATATCACTAAAAGAATCAGGAAAGGGGAAATGTCATGTCCCAAGGGCTGATGTAAATTCAGGGTGAGAAGAAATGAAATTAGGATCTCAGGTCCATCATTTGCAGCAATTCAGCACTCATAATTCCTGACAGTGCTGCTCATGCTAAATTCATTGAAATCGCCAGAGTGGCGTGAGAGCTGCCAATACCGTATGGAACTCACTGAGAAGAGTTGTAGAGAGTGGGGCTTCCTGCTGAGCAGTAAGGAGGCAGTTTGACTCAGCAGCCCACAAACAGTTAAATGTGTATTTAAGGGAACAAGGCCATCAGTCTGAAAATTTCCACCATGCTAATTCTCCTTTCTCAATTAAATTTGCATTTGCCTTAAGCTCAGTCTCTTTTCCTCTGTCCCTCCATCTTATCACCTCAGTGCATGCTTGCCTTAGAGCTGATTTTTGTAATTAATATATATATAAACAACCAAGAGTACTGTTTTCACACAAATTTTGAATGATAAAATTGTGATAACATCAGTACAATTTAGTGAATATTGTTTGTTGAGCACATTCAATATTTGTATGTAGAGGTACATGTAATTAATTGGTCATTGATACTTTATAGACATCATGGATGACTGAGCAGGGATTCTAAGTCAGGCCTTTGTTCTGTCACATCAAGACCTTCTCTCATCTAGTTTCTACCCATAACTTTGAATCTAGAAAACTGGATGATTTGAAAGTAGTTTTAAAGCTGAAGTCTAACACTGGGTAAAAAAAGATTTTTATTTCAAAAGAAGAATGAGTTAACATTCTACAACCTCCCTACTGGTCTTTGCACTACCACTATGATGGTGTTACTTTTGTTCTGTAGGCTGATCTTTTACATTTTTCCAACGGCTAGTGGAAAAATTGTCCCATTGCTACTCTTGCTGTCTTCTCAGACTCCATCTGATCAGATTACAACATCCTGACTGCCCTTGCTCTGATCCTCAGAGTTTCTAAGTAAGAAGTCCACATGCTCACTAGAAGAGAAGCACAGGAGCTGAAGTAGCTTTTTGCTTTTACACCCACTTTGCTTTCACGTGGTTTTCTTTCTTCCTGTTGTGTAACAGAGGGTTCTTCTCACATTCTTTCCGTTGGTAGAATGTTCAGTTCAGGTCTTAAGAATTGAAGAAACTCTAGGTATACTTTTTCACAGGTTTGTTTTGCCAGGGAGGGAGGAAGTCAATCAAACCAGTCTCAGGAAGAGAAATATCAAGTGTTTAATCTCATTTGTGATTCTTTGATTTTTACAGATACATAAAATGATGTGCGTATACATGAAATAAAAGGAAAACTGACTAGAAGAAAGGGAATCAATGAAAGGGTGGATCAAGAGGAGGTGACATGGTATGAGAAGAAATGTGCTTAACATATATTGTACCCCTGTATCATTAGGTGAAACAGTGTCAAATACTTACAAACAATGAAGATGTAAAAGCTAATTAAATGAATATACAAGGAAGGCAATGTGGCTTTGAAAAGCTGATCCAATGTTCCTATTACTCAATTTCCTCATTTGTTAAATAAAGAAGTGGTTTGTTGAGTTGTGTGACTCTGAGGAACAATACACAGCTTGGCAGTTTACAGTTCCACCATAGTCATTCTCATGACTGACATTTCATGCTGGACATTGCTCTCCTTGGAACATTTGTATCTACCTGGGAAAATCAACTCCGTTTTTGGTCTTTCTCAAGCTTCATGAAACATATATAAATTGTTTCACAAAATTTCTAGCTTTGTTGGTTTTTTAATCATATTTACTGTAAACCTTTATTTACAGGATTTTCCTGCCACTTTCCTCTGACTGTTATTGGGAACACAGGATACTCACAATTTCCATGATGCATGGCTACATTTGACACAGCTGAAAAGCATCTCATGTTAGTTGCAAACAAAGAATAGTGGAAGAATAATTGGTTTGCCACACTTCCATGCTCTCCTGTGACCAGTGCAGCTGCAAAACTTATAGGAAACTAACTATTTTCTGAACACAAAAACTGCATTATTTGATTGTATGATTCTCTCTATCTTCTTCCTTCTCTCCCTCATTTTCTGCCCCTATGTGTCAGTGTGTCAGTGTGCATTTCTGTGTGTGTGTGTGTGTGTGTGTGTGTGTGTGTGCGCGTGCGTGTGCATGTATTATGTGGAGTACTTGCCTGTGTGAGTATATGGAGACAGGAGGCTCTTGTCCAGACATCTTACATCTTACTAAATCGCGTCTCAAACTTAGTTTTGGGGCCACAATCTCTCACTACAGCTGCAGATTGCCTATCTGGCTAGACTAGCTGGTCAGTGAGCTCAGAAACTCACCTGCCTCCGCTACGGCCATCACTGGGATTACTGATATGTGTCAGCACATTTCACATTTATGTGATTGCTGGGGATCCAGACTTAGCTCCTTGTCTTTCGGCAGAACATCTCTTACTCTTTAGTTAATTCAGCTTTCATAGAACACATTTAAATAATATAAATATACACAAATATTTCAACTGAATGATTTAAACTTCAATTGAAGTTTATTTCATAACTTTAAAGTACTTGCTCCTAAATTTATTTTTTATTCTTCTCATGAAATCACAAGTAGCCCATAGACGCAGTTTCCAACTAGGGTCCCTAGTAAGGGGAACAAGGACTTTCTTGGACATGAACCCCGTGGCAGGCTCTCTGATCACCTCCCCCTGGGAGTGTAGCCAGGCCACAGAGGAAGACAATGCAACCAGTACTGATGAGACTTGATAGGCTAGGGTGAAAGGGAAGGGGAGCAGAACCTCCCCTATCAGTGGACTTGAGGAGGGGCATGGGAGGAGAAGAGGAAGGGAGGGCGGGATTGGGAGGGAGAGAGGAAGGGGGCACAGCTGGGATACAAAGTGAGTAAACTGTAATGAAAATCAATCAATCAATAAGAAAAAAGAAACAAAACAAACAAAATACCAAAAGAAGTATTAAGCCTGTTTATTCCCTCTGAAACCTACTAGCCCTGAAAAAATATTTGCCAATGAGAATAACTTAGGTGGATGCCAGGACACTGAATTTAAATAAGCAATAACAAACTTCATCTAAGAATTCAGCACTTTAAAGAAGACACAAAGAAACAGCTGGATGAAATTAAGGACAAAGACCTTAGGGAGAGTAAATGTTTAAAAAACACCCAAGGAAACACACAAAAAGGCTGATTGATGGAAATGGTGAAGAAAATCCAGAACTCAAGATGAAATTGAGATGGAACTGAAAATTCAAAAACTCAACTAGTAAACTCAAATTAAAGCTCTATAAATGGAGTTAAAAAGCAAAATATAGAATAGCAGGACTAAAAGAGAGAGTAATGAATCTAAGCCAGTGGCTCTCAACCTTCCTAATGCTCCAACATTCTAATACAGTTCCTTGTGTTGTGGTAATCCCCAAACATAAAATTATTTTTGGCATCACGATCTACACTTTGAGAATCATTGATTTAGACCAAATAAGCAGGGACTATGAACAACTTTTTAAAACACAGGAGCAGAACATATAGGAAATGTGGGACACCGAAAAGAGTACAAAATTTCCAAATTGCAGGCATTTCCAAGGGAAAACAACCCCAAGCCAATAGCAGGGGCTAAAGCAGGGGCTATATCTTCAAAATGATCATAGAGGAAAACTCTCCCAAAGCTAGGAAGAGAATACTCACACAGATACAAGAAGCACACAGGACTTAAATAGATGGCTTCAATTCTCCAATCAAAAGACACAGACTCACTGAATGCATAAAGAAACATAATGTATTTTTTATCTGTTGTCTATAAGAACTATATCTTAACTTGAAAGCTGTACACTACCGTACAGTAAAAAGATAGGCCAAAATATTCCAATCAAATGAGAACAGGGAATAAGCAGGCACTGCAGTCCTAGTATCTGACAAAATAGAATTCAATCTAAAATTAAAAAGAAGAGGTATACTAGGAATACCCCATTATCAATACCCCAATGCATCAAACTGTGAAATACCCTGTTCCATAAAAAGTACTACTTGATTTAAAGACACAGAGACTTACCAAACCGTGAATAGTTGGTACTTTCAATATCTTACTCTCTCCAGATATCAAGACATATGAACGAAAAACAAAACAAAACAAGAGAAATACCAGAATAAAATGATATCATACATCAAATGGATTTAGCAGATACTTACAGACTATTCCACAGAAACATTGAAGAATACACATTCTATTCAAGAGCACTTGGAAGCATCTCTTCAATAGACCACATCTTGGGACAAAAAACAAAACAAAACTTTTAAAAATTGAAAAAGATTGAAATATTCAGTGTAACCTCATGACCACAAGACAATAAATCTTAAAATTAACAGCAAACAAATCTCTAAGAAACATAGAAATTCATGGTCATTAAACAATTCTTTACTGAATGATTAATGGGCAATAGAGAAAATTAAGAAAGAAATTTAAAAAAAACAAAAATGAAAACAATACAACAAAAGCTTCGGTGAGACATTAAAAGCAATAACAAGAGTGAGCTTTATAGCTCTAAATGCCTACATTAAAATCATAAATAGTACAAATAAATGATTTAATTATATAACTCAAAAACTCGATAAAACAAGATCAAACTAAATCTAGGACCAGTTAATACCAAGAAATAATAAGTTCAGAGCAGAAATCAATAAAATATAAACAAATATACAAAAATGAATGAATCCAAGTGCTGATTATAGAAGGTAAACAAGGTTGACAGTGACAGATTCTTGGTTAAGTTAATCAAAGGGGAGTAAAAGATGATCAAAGTTAGAAGATCAAAAATGAACAGGGAAACAATACAACAGACACTAAAGACATTCAGAACATTGTAAGGGAATACATTAAAAACCTGCACTCCAAAGAACTGGAAAACCTGAAAGAAATGTATAAATTTTGGGATTCAACCAAGCCCCAAAAATTAAATGAAGAAGTTGATAACCTAGAAAGACCCAAAACTAGTGACATGATTGAATCAGGAATAAAATGAATCCCAACTAAGAACAATTCAGGACTAGATGAATTTACCAAAGAAGTGTACCAAACTTTCAAAGAAGATTTATGATCTTTAAAAACTACTCAAAAAGAAAAGAAATGAAACAGAAGGATCATCCCTCTATAAGGACAATTCCTCAATAACACCCAAACGAGTAAAGAAAACAATACAAAGAACCAATGAAACCAAACCTGCTTCTTTGAGAAAATCAAGTAGATAAACCCTTAGCCAAACTAACTAAAAGGCAGAGAAATGATATACAAATACAAAATCAAAAATGAAAGATGGTGACATAGCAAAAGACTCCGAGGAAATCCAAAGAATTATTAGGTCTTATTACAAAAACCTGTACTCCACAAATTGAAGAATCTAAATAAAATGGATATATTCTTAGATAGATACCACTTACCAAAGCTAAATAAAAATCAAGTATTTAAACTGTACTATAACCCCTACTGAAATAGAAGCAGTCATTAAAAATCTCCCAACCTAGAAGCAGAAAGACATAAATGTTATATACTCACTTATAAGTGTATATTAGGCATATAATATAGGATAAATATTAAAATCTATAGCCCTAAAGAAGCTAAACAATAAGGAGAACCCTAGGGAAGATGCTTAATCCTTATTCAGAAGGGCAAACAGAATAGACATAGAAAGTAAGAGGAGACGAGGAACAGGACAGGAGTTTTCCACAGAGGACCTCCAAAAGACTTTACCCACCAGAGTATCGAAGAAGATAGAGACTCATAGCCAAACTTTGGGCAGAGTGCCAGAATCTTTATGGAAGAAGAGGGAGATGGAAAGACCTGGAGGGGACAGGAGCTCCACAAGAACAACAGCCAAAATACCTGAGCCCAGGGGGTCATCCAGAGACCAATACTCCAACTAAGGAAAATGAATGGAGAGAACTTAGACTCCCTGTTCAAAGCAAGTCCATTGGCAGCTCAGTGTCCAAGTGGGTTCCCTAGGAAAGGGGGCAGGGGCTGTTTCTGACATGAACTCAGTGGCCAGCTCTGTGATCGCCTCTCCAGGGGCATGACAACCTTTCCAGCCACAGAGGAATATGAGGCAGTCAGCCTTGATGAGACCTGATAAGCTAGGGTCAGATAGAAAGGGAAGAAGTCCTCCCCTATCAGAGAACTAGGGAAAGGACATAGGGGAAGAAAAAGAGGGTAGGTGGGACTGGGAGGAGATGAGGAAGGGGCTACAGCCAGGAAACAAAGTGAATAAATTGTAATAAATAAATATATAAATAAGAGTTAAATTAAAAAGACATTTCCAAGCAAAAAAAAGTCCAGGGCCAGATAGATTTTGTTTAGAATTCTACCAGACTTTCGAAGAAGAGCTAACACCAATACTCCTCAAATATGACACAAAATAAAAATAGTAGCCACATTGCCAAACTCATACTATAAAGCCACAGTCGAGGTTGCCAAATACAAATAAGCCAAACATTTTGAATGTAATTTTTATATATGGCTTCTCTGCTTATTTTATTTCCTGCTTATTTTATGTAGTTTATTGTAAATAAATAAAGTCCATATGCAAAAAAACAAAACAACAACAAAAACAAAAAACAACCCTTGTATTTGTTTTTTCTTTTTTTTAATTTTATTTTTCTTTATTAATTACACTTTATTCACTTTGTATCCCCACCCCCCCCGTGGTTCCCTCACTCCTCCCATCCCAATCCCTCCCTTCCTCCACCCTCTGCATGCATGCCCCTCCCCAAGTCCACTGATAGGGGAGGACTTCTTTTCCTTCCTTCTGATACTAGTCAATTAGGTCTCATCAGGAGTGGCTGCCTTGTCCTCTTCTATGGCCTGGTAATGCTGCTTCCCCCTCAGGGGGAGGTAATTAAAGAGCAGGCCAATCAGTTCATGTCAGAGAAAGTCCTTGTTCCTATCATAATGGAACCCACTTGGATACTGAACTGCCATGGGCTACATCTGTGCAGGGGTCTTAGGTTATCTCCATGCATAGTCCTTGGTTGGAATAGCAGTCTCAGGAAAGACCCCTGTGCTCAGATTTTTTGGTTCTGTTGCTCTCCTTATGAAGTTCCTGTCCTCTCCAGATCTTACTGTTTCCCATTTCTTTCCTAAGATTCCCTGCACTCTGCCCAAAGGTTGCCCATAAGTCTCAGTATCTACATTGATAGTCTGCAGGGCAGAGCTTTCCAGAGGTCCTCTGTGTCAGGCTCCTGACTTGTTCCCTCTTTTCTCCTTCTTCTGATGTCCAGCCTCTTTGCCTTTCTGGATAGGAATTGAGCATTTTAGCAAGAGTCCTCCCTCTTGATTAGTTTCTTTAGGTGTTCAGATCTTAGTAGGTTTATACAATATTATATGTCTGTATGAGTGAGTATATACCGTGTGCATCCCTGTGCTTCTGGGATAGCTCACTCAGGATGATCTTTTTCAGATCCCACCATTTACCTGCAAATTTCATGATTTCCTTGTTTTTTATTGCTGAGTAATATTCCATTGTGTAAATGTACCACAATTTCTGTATCCATTCCTCCGTTGAGGGATATCTGGATTGTTTCCAGGTTCTGGCTATTACAAATTAAGCTGCTACAAACATGGTTGAGCAAATGTCCTTGTTGTGTACTTGCGCATATATGAATATATGTCTAGGAGTGGTATAGCTGGATCTTGAGGAAGCGCTATTCCTAGTTGTCTGAGAAAGTGCCAGATTGATTTCCAGAGTGGTTGTACAAGTTTACATTCCCACCAGCAGTGGAGGAGGGTTCCCCTTTCTCCATAACCTCTCCAGCATGTGTTGTCTCTTGAGTTTTTGATCTTAGCCATTCTGATGGGTGTAAGGTGAAATCTTACAAACCTTGTATTTGTAACAAGGAGAGACCATAACAGAAAGCCACAACTAATCAAACTGTTGCCTTGTGGTGCTCACCCCAATAGATACCTCTAAAATAAAATTCTCCAACCTAAAGATCAGAGATCATTGAAGAAGAGAAGTCAAAAAATTGGAAGAGCCAGAAGTTCAGGGAGGTTGCTGGGAAATTACATCTTTTAGAAATGTCAGAAACTACACCCATAAAGTCACACCAATATGGCTGACTGCCTAAAGACAGGCAGAACAAAGACAGCAATACATATGTTGAAGGCCTCAACCCTGCACAAAGCACTGCAGCAATTTAGGAATGCTGGCAGTGGAAAAATAGTCTTCCCCAGGGAAGACCACACCAATCGTATTCCAGTACCAGATGGTCAGTCCTAAAAATACACATGAAAGAAATAACACTGTAGAAACCAAGCAGGTTTTACTTATGTTTTTAAGAATATAAGCATTTTACATGTGTATGCACATATGATATGACAACAATAATGAAAAGGAGGCCATTAATTCAAAAGAAAGTGAGAAGGGGTGTAGGAAAGGATTTGAAGAGAAGAGATGGAAGGGAAACATGTATTCTATTATGAATTATTATGTATACTTTATAATATTTATGCTTATTATCATATTATAGAAATACATAATATATTATGTATTACAATTATAGTATAAAAATAAAATTATAAATATTATTTGTAAAAAATTACTGATCAGTTCTCTTTGTGAAAATTAATAGGATTAAGTTAAGAGATTTCAAAAAGTTTAAATTTAAATTATAAAGATACATTGGTGTGAAACTAAGTCATAATGCTCCTGATTTGGGGAAATAGACAAGATTTACTATTGTATATACAATATATACAATATATACAATATATACAATAGTATAGGGTATATACTACATAACTCTAAGCTTTTTAAGAAATTAATTGGAGTTATTCGGGGTGTTTGCTTATCTGTTTGTTTGTTCGTTGTTATTGTTGAATCATGGTTTTTGGAACAGAATGTTATGTAGCCCAGGGTAGCCTTTAGCCAACCCTGTAGTTGAGGATGGCCTTGAAGTCCTTACCCTCTTAGCTGATGGGATTACAGGTGTGCCCACAAGCACGGATTCCAGAGCATGTGAGTGGTAATGATGCTTTGTATGTATTCATAGGAAAAAACAAAACAAATAAACAACAACAACAAAAACCTGACCCAGTCATTTGAGTCAACAGAAACATGTCTGAGTGGAATTCACATTTCTGGTCTCCCTCTCAGCCTACTAAACTCTCCTGCTGTTATGATGAATGATATACTTTAATGTAACTCAATATAATTTATTTTTATGTGTGATATAACATATGTATGACATATGTAATAAGATATGAACCTTGATATGATGTCAATAATTGATAAGTGTCTAATTCAAATAATGTTAATTTCCAAAAAATTGTTGCACATTGGTTCTGTTTTCATTCATTCAAGTACGTATTCCAATTTAAATGGACTCTGGGGCTCACAGTGTGTTCTAACTGGGACTGCTGTAAGAAAAACCTGGGATATGGTACATGCAACGGATGTGAAATGTGTTCAGATGTAGCCTAAGCTGACATTCAAGGGCCATAAGTAAATAATGGAAGTGTCCAGAGAGGGCCACTACAGTAAAAAGTCAACATTAACATTTAGTCAACACTAGTTTCCAAGGAAGTCTGTTATCACGAATTCATAATTGCGACCACAGTGTCCTCCTGTGGCCATAAGATAGTTCTACAAAGTAATACTCCTTACTTCTTCTCTAATAAGATTTTAGAGCTTTTTATTAGACTTTTAAATCCTGCTTCCTCAGCATTTCTGCTATCCCAAATGTTTCTTTGTGGAACCAGGTTTTTAATGAGAATTCTTAGGAGGAAGTTGTATCTACAGAGACTGATTGACTGATTAGAGCTTCAGTGCCATAGAGAGATGGGAATGCCATGGGTCCAAAGGCTAATTAACTTGTTCTGGGATAACTTCATTCCCCCCTCCCCCCCAAAGAGCCAATCTTTGCACACCTCTGTGTTTGAACTAACATCCTGTGACTAATACAAAACATCTTTGTTAATAGACCCAAGGGCTTCCACCAACTCAAAAATGTCACAATTCCATCAAACCATGCCTGAGTTTCTACTGGAAAGCTTTCCCTTCCTGCTGTACCCACCTCTCTGACAACCCACCAATGTATTTTAAACTTACCTTGCTCTATGCTTTCTTTGTTAAATAAAGCTATGAATCATGAAATTGAAATTGCTTCCATAGGAACAAAAAAAAAAATTGCGGTAACCCAAATCTACGTTCCTGGGTAATAGTCACGCAAAATGGCTACAGACTATACTGTCTCTTATTTCCTTGTAGATGAGCGCTCTGGCTTTTACATTGACAGTGTGGTGGTAATGCCTGCCATACTTGCGTTCAAGAGAGAGAGCAGAGAGATTATGGGTTCCAGATCAGCTTAGGCTATAGAACAGGAGCTGAAATTTTGGAAAAAAATAACTTGAGGGTGGCTTTTAGGCAACTGAACTAGATAGATAGAAAATATAATCACTGATAGTATGGATGAGCTGATTCCTATTTGACCATATTAACAAGATGTCTGCTTCCTTTTCCTGTGACTCTTCTGTGGTTTTCTGATGGGTTTTTCATAGCTTTAATTATTTCTTACTTCTATGTAACCTCTCCCTACTATCCATTGTTGCTTAATAGAGTTCCCATATAAAAATTGGCAAATGAGTTAATTGAGCCCATGTGAAGTAAAATGAGCCAAATCATTAGTTTGAGTATTGGTCTCTAGTGGCATTAATCCCAATCTCAAAATAAAACCAATATCAATGCCTGAATATAGTTTCTTTATTTATGGTATCTCAAAAACTATATGTGCATTTATTCAGCATTTTTCTTACTGCCTAAAATGTTCTCATCATTTGAGATGCTACATTCAGAATGAGCCAAATATTTAACACTGTTTTATTTCCCCCAACCCTTTTTAGATTGTGGGCGATAAACAAATGAAGTTATGTTTGGAAATGGTCAACACTATGTAGAAAATCTGTTGGAATTCAGTCATCTCATTGTGGCTTTGTTTTCCACGATGATCTATCCTCCTATTTTCAAGAGTCAACTGATACTGTGTTATGTAATAAATTAATGTATAAAGCGGACATTTCAAAAAATTATCAATCTTAATTGTGTTTTTAATTTAAAAATGTGTGCACTGGGTGCTTTGCCTGTCTGTATGCGTGTGTGCCACATGCTCTTCTGCTCCTCTGTGAAGCCGGAAGATGTTAAGTCACTGGAACTGGAACTCCAGATGGTTGTGAGCCACCATGTAGGTGGACTCTCTGAAACTACAGCTCTTAAACACTGGAAAGGTCTCTCCAGGCACAGTCTTAATTATTTTAAGGTAAGTTATTTGTTCGGAGAAAGCAATAAAATGAAATTATTCAAAACACAAGGAGATTTATATCAAACACTGTGATGTACAACTGTAATCCTAAAACTCAGGTCAAGCTCAGTGGTGCAAAACTCCAATCCTAAAACTCAGGTCAAGCTCAGTGATGCAAAACTCTAATCCTAAAACTTAGGTCACTCACTGTGATGTACAATTGTAAGCCTAAAACTCAGGTGAAGCATTGTGATGTAGATTTGTAATCCTAGCATTGTGTCGGGCCAGTGACATCCTTTGTAGATATGTGAGGGCACTTAAGTCATACCCAACCTTGTTACAACAGAAAATAAGTTTTGGCAATAACTTGTATTTGTTTCATATTTATTTTGGGAAAGTTAAAATATAGAAGAAATATAATTTTACCTTGTCCATATATACCTGCAAATCATTTTATGTAGAAATATAAATGATAGTAATAGTATCTAAATTAAAAAACTTAGTTTATATTTAAAATCTGAGGCCCATTGTCTATAAAAGTGTATATTCATTTTAGTATTTTTCTTTTTAAATTTATTTTATAAGTTTATTTACTTTACATCCCAAGGGTGTCCCCTTCCTCCTTTCCTCCCAGTCCCTCTTCCCTTTTCTTCTTCCTTCCTTCTCCCTTACCTCCCAGAAAAGGGGAGCCCTCCTTCCCCCATCAACCTTCCCCAGCACACTAAGTCACATCAGGACTGAGCATATCCTCATCCAGTGAGGCCAGGCCAGACAGCCCTGCCATGGGGTCCATATCAGTGATATGTAATATCATTTTCTACTAATTCCTAAACAGATTCTAAACTAAAATTTAGCTTTTCTACTTTAAGATTGAGCACTATTCAAACATATCAGAAATTCAAATAAGGGTACAGGTCTTTAATGAAGAAACTTAGTCTGTTATTTTCATAAAGTTGTTTTCCCTGTTGTCAGGGAACAAACTATACATCAAAGCAGATTTGATTGTTTAGCAGATCACAACATAGAGAAACAAATACGATACTCACAGCCAATAAAATGATGACAACCATTCAGTGTCTTAGCCATCATATTCCCTTGGGCAGCATGGTGTCGTTGTCGTCGCTAAAAGATTGGGGAGTTTGTATTCTGATCTGATCTGCACCATTTTTCTAGTTGGATAAATATGTCCTAAGTATCTGCACACACCGGTGATATTCCCATGGAAACTCTGCTCCAACTTCAATTAGCTGCCTGTTTCCAGTGAAAACTATATATTCTGAGGGAGCCCTATATTCTTAGTCCATCCAAAGCAATGAAAACACAAGCCTGGTCTGTTATATAGTTTGAGATTCCATACATAACTGACAAAGTTTAGATGAATTTCCATTACACAATAGGACCCTGCTTCCTGGATTTTCATACATAAAGTAGACGTTGCTACTTGACATGGTTATTGTGAGAAATAAAGACACATTTTATTTTTAAATCCCTGACAGGATATTTATCCTTTTGTCACTTTTACTGTTAATATTGAACTTTCCCATTTCAGTTATGTAGCAGGTTTACAGGAGAGAAAAAATATTTTAAATATTAATCAAAGTTAGGACAATAAATAGTGAACATATTCAGTACCTAATTAAAAGACAATAAAATAGAAACTTTAAAAGACTACAATTAAAATTATAGAACAGCCAGAGCAGCAGAGGGAAGGGAGGGGAGGTTCTTCCCATTCACAAGGATTTTGAGCAATTCCAGAAATAACAAATGTGAAATATTTTATCATCAACCTTTTTACTCATGTGGACACAAATATCATTTTGAGAGAAGTCTAAATACTTTTAGACATCTCAAAATCATGTGGTTGTACCAAATAAACGAAATTTGGCTCTCCTCCGTGCATGAACTGTACAGAGCTCGTTGCCAGCGACTGAGCTGGAATAATCACTCAGTGAGTCTGGAGGCTGCTAAGCAGCAACCTGGTGAGAGCAAGCCCAGAGCCCGGGGCTCCGCTCTCAGCAGCCACGGTCCAAAGTCTACAGCAGCTGGTGGTGTTTCTGGGCGCAGGCTGGTGTGAATGAAAAGCGACAGCAGTGTGTTTGCTGTCACATTTGAATGAACAGCTACGTGACAGGGAGACTTTTCCTGTCAACACAATAACAGTGTCTGCGCGAGAGCCCAACTTATGTGTTATTTTCCCCTGGGGGGAAATTGTTATCTAATAAGTGAAGACTTCATTCAACTTCTATTTACACATCAGCCATTGACAGGCACTGAGATCACCTGGCACTTGACAGAGGAGACATATTCTTGCTCTCATGGTGCTTTCAGTCCCTAGGAGGACTCAGGAAGAAAGGCAGGAAGAAATAAGATTATTTCAAAGAGTGCTGTGCACTGGGGAGAGAGAAAGATGAAAGGACACGGAGACACACAATAGTGTGGAATATGGAGCAGGAGTAGCCAGGTTCCTAATGAGGCAAGCCGAGATGACATTGAAGGATGACACAGGCCCCCTGTAGGCAGGGAGGAAGAGTGTATCCCACATGTTTGTGGTGGTGAAACTAAGGTGTGCAGAAGCTCATGTTCAGAAAGACGACCCTGCTGTTTGGCCTGTGTAAAGTGCTCTGTGCAAAACGAAACGAACAGAACCTGGAATGGCTGGGGTGCAAAATGGTCAGTGGCTGCCAGCAATTCCAAGGAGTGCTTCTGACTGAGAAAGCAGAGCTGGGTACGGTTCGGGGTTAGCGTTAGTTCTTAGTTCTTTATTACTTTTTCTTCATGAACATTCCATACTCCAAGAGCCAACTTTCATCAATGAAACACCAAAATTCTTCCTAGTCTAAAGTTTAACGTCTATGCTACTCGATTCCATTTCAAACTTCTCAGAAACTGAAAACTGTTCCCAGTAACATGAAGAAGTGCTGTCAAATAAACCCAGCTTGACCTTATTTTCTCTGTCCTTCCACTTTGGGCAAGCCACGGCAGGCCTGTTAATCTTGCCATTAGGTTCAAAGACCTTCTCTAAGGTACATTTATGCTATGACTAACTCCAAAGTGCCCTGTGATTCATCTGCTATTTCCCATGTGTCTATTTTAGACTTGAAACAAGAAAAAGCATTTCTAAAATATGGTATGTTGTAGCAGTGTCTGTTGCAAATGACATGTGTCACCTAGGCCCTTGTGCCACAAAGGAAAATCCCATGCTCCATTCTTGTAAAAGGCCTGTAGCCAGCCTGACAAGGATGAAGATTATTTTCTTTAATTAAAAATCACATAATATATCATGATAATATTTTCCCATCCCCCTACTCCTCCAGACTTCCCCTATGTCTCCTCTTATCTAGATCCACTCAGTTTCTGTCTCTCTTCGACAGCAGACCATGGATATCAACACGGCCTTCATGGTCATTGTTGCCACTGAAAACAATGTAGAAGTATCTGATCCTTGCTGTTGCCAGCTCTTCTGAGAGCGTCTTTTTCATCAGTATTGATGTCTGTAGACTAATAGTTGAGAATGAGGCACAGTGAGTGCTTCTTTGAAAACCTCTTCCCACCCCCAGCAAAAGACAGAAACAGATAAGAGTGCAAACTATTAAATAGTTACTAAAAACTGTGATAACCTATGAGAGCATAGGCTACTGAGAGGATATAAGGACAACCTTAACTGAGACTCCTAGTAGTAGGGGTTATGGAGACAAAAGAAGCTACCCTGTAACTAGAGAAGACTCCTAGTAGAGGGAGGGGAACACCAACCAACCCATAAAAATTTAGACTCAGAGTTTACCCTGCCTACAAGATGTTCAAGGAAAAAAAAAATAGAACAGAGATTGAGGGAATGTCCAACCAATGCCTGGCCCAACCTGAGATCCACCCCATGGGAGAGAGCCAGCCCCTGTCATGATTAACAATACTCTACCCTGCTATGCTTACAGACAGGAGCCTACCATAACTGTCCTCTGAGAGGACCCACCCAGCAGTGGATCAAAACAGGTGCTGAGGCTCACAGCAAAACATTGCGCAGAGTGTGGAGAGCCTTGTGGAAGAGTGGAGGAAGAATAGAAGAATCAGCAGGAGATAGGAGCTCCACAAGACAACCAACAGAGCCAACTAACCAGGGCCCAGGGGGCTAGTGGAGACTAAAGCACCAACCAAGGAGCATGCATGGGACTGTTCCTAGACCACCTATACAGATTTGGCCAGTGAGCAGCTTGGTCTTCATATAGTTTTCCTAGTAAGGGGAGCGGGGACTGTGTGTGACTCTGAGGCCTGCTCTTTAATCCCTTTCTCCTGGAGGGGCTGCCTCCCCAGGCCACATAGGAAGAGGATGTACTCAGGCTTGATGAGATTTGCCATGCTAGGGTGGCTGGGTAGTGGGGCTTCCTTCTTCTGAGGAGTAAAGCAGGGGGATAAGAGGAACAGGGAGGGAGTGTGGGGCAAGGAGGAGAGAAGGGAGGGGCTGTGACTGGGATGTAAAGTGAATGAATGAATAAACAAACATATTTTAAAAACTGTGAAAAAGTTTCTGACATGTAGCTCTTCATAGTTTATAGGTTCTGGTTGGGGTTTGGAGAAGAGGGGAAGGTCTCTGTTTTCATTATGAGCCTGGCCACTGGGAATTTGACCATGTTTCACTGAGTAAATGAGCAACACGAATTGTACTTGGTGTTTTGTTTTGTACTTCTATGTGGGGTAGGGGTTGGGCAGAAGGGTGGGAGTGTGGACCTAGGAGAAATGTGAAGTGAGTATGATCAGGGTGCATTGTAAAAATATTCCCAAACAGTTAATAAAAATATTATGTTGCAGAAAAGGAAACAAATAGCCTTAAGGAGATACTAATAAAAATTAAATATAATATGACAAAGTAAAAAATAACACATTGGAATTGTATAAAACAAACAGGAAGAAAAGGCACAAGAAACAGATCCACTCCTTTTTCCATATTCAGGATTCCATGGAAACATTAAGCTGGAGACCATGGTGAATATGCGACAGAACCAGTGCTGCTCCATGCAGGCCCTGAGCTCCCTGCTTAAGCGTATGTGAGCCGGTGTGTGCACTGAGCATGGTCATTTAAATCAGTGGTTGCTCCTCTTCCTAATGCTGCAACCTTTTAACATGGTTCCTCCTGTTGTGATGATCTCCAATCCTTGCATCATTTCATTGCTACTTCGTAACTATAATTTTGCTACTGTTTTGAATTGTGATGTAAACATCTGACATGTGACCTCTAAAGTGGTTGAGACCACTGATTTAAATAAAGGGTGTTGCCTTTATGTGTGTCCTCCATCTGCTCTTCCCTTACTCTCCTTCTGTCTCCTCTTCTGCAGCTCTGGAGAAGAGATTTGCTGGAAACATCCCTTTTAGGGCTAAATGGTCCATGGTCTCTGCACAGTGTCTGTCTGGTTCTCTGAATTTGTCCCCATCAGCTGTTGGAATAAGCTTCTCAGATATGAATGGGCAAGGCACTGGTCTGTGAGTATAGCAGAATGTCACTGGAACTCATTTTATTGCAAATAGTATATTTAAAAAAAGCAGTTTCACCATAGGTCTCTGGGCTATGGTTCTTGGTCACCCAAGCAGTGACCTCCATGGGTTCGATCTCACGGCATGAGCCCTAAGTCAAATGAGTTATTGGTTGGTCACTCCCACGAACTTTGCTCCACCATCGCACTAGCACAACTGGCAGACAGGACAGCATTACGGATCAAGGCCATTGTGGCTGGGTTGGTGTTTGTATTTATCTTCTGATAATGAGAAGAGCACCTTCTGTACCAAAGCCACTGCAGCAATGTGGTTCTGTAGTCAGTCTGTAGAGAGGAACCCAGGAATAGAAACTTCATTTGGTAATGAAACATTTGGTAATGTTACCAAACTTCATTTGGTAACAAGGCCAGTTGGGCCTCTCTCTCCTCCATTATTTGGTGACTTCATTTAGATGACTGTCATATATGTCTATGAAGTTGCTATGTATTTGGTTTCCATACTTCCCTCAAATGGCCCTTAATTTTAATTCTCTCTCCCTATATTCCTCCCTCAACTCTCTTCTCTACACTTTTCCACATAATTTTTCCATTTCAGTCCATCCACAATTCATAATTGTCTATACTATTTCCTGTCCTAAAGAGATGTACCTGTATATACCAAAAGCTTGCTCAAGTACACAAAAGGGATACTTGCTCAACCATGTTTATAGCAGCTTTATGTGTGGTAGCCAGAACCTGGAAACAACCCAGATGTCCATCAACGGAGGAATGGGTACAGAAATTGTGGTATTTCTACACAATGGAATACTACTCAGCAATCAAAAAGGAGGAAATCATGAAATTTGCTGGCAAATGGTGGGATCTAGAAAACATCATTCTGAGTGAAATATCCCAGAAGGAGAAAGACAA
>REGO01000252.1:1232479-1256210 GCA_010120015.1 Rhombomys opimus
AGGGGAACAAGGACTATTTCTAACAGAAACTCAATGAAGATACCTGATAAAACAGGATCAGATGAATGGGGGGGAGGTCCCCCCCTATCAGTGGACTTGGAAAGGGGCACAGTGGTGATGAGGGAGGGAGGGAGGGACTGGGAGGGAATGAGGGTTCGGGACATGGCTGGGATGCAGAGTTGATAAAATGT
This sequence comes from Rhombomys opimus, assembly GCA_010120015.1. Classification (NCBI taxonomy): domain Eukaryota; kingdom Metazoa; phylum Chordata; class Mammalia; order Rodentia; family Muridae; genus Rhombomys; species Rhombomys opimus. The sequence goes on from REGO01000252.1 coordinate 1,232,671, forward strand.
AACTGATAAAAATTAAAAAAAAAGAGATGTACCTGATAATCAAAGTTCCTTGCTCTATACCTACCCTCTGTGTTTCTACAGACTGTAGCTTGGTTATCATCGAATTAACAGATAATATTCACATATACGCAAATACATACTATATTTGTCTTTCTAGGTCTGAGATTACTCACTTGGGAAGATTTGTTTCCATTCATTTACCTGCCAATTTCATGATTTCATTTATTTTTTATTGACTGAATGATACTCCATTGTGTAAATGTCCACATTTTCTTTATCTATTCTTCTGTTGAGAGACATCTAGGTTGTTTCCAGTCTCTGGATATTATGGATAGAACAGTGATGAACATGGTTGAACAAGACCGAAGTATTTCTTTGGGTATATGCCCAAGAGTGGTATAGCTGGGTCATGAGGCGGATTGGCTCATATCTTCCTGAGGAACTGCCACACTGATCTCCGAACTGGCTGCACAAGTTTACACCCCCCACCAACAATGAATGAGTGTCCCCCTTACTCCATATCTTCACCATCATGAGCGGCCAGTTGTTTTATTTATCTTAGCCATTCTCACATGTGTAAGATGAAATCCCAAAGCAGTTTTAACTTGCATCTCCCTGATGGCTAAGGGTGTTGGATATTTCCTTTAGAGCATCTCAACCATTTGAATTTTCTGTTTTGAGAATTCTTTGTTTAGATCTATACCCCATTTTTAATTGAAGTTTTTGTTTTCTTGATTTCTAGTTTCTAGTATTTTTTCTAGAATTTTTATTTCTTCATACAGTTTTATATAAACACTTTATTGGACACATACATGGTAAAAATCTTTTCTCATTCTTTAGGCTGTTACTTGTCAGATTGTTTGCTTCTGTGTTAATGGGTTTAGGTCTATTCCCACATTTTCTTCAGGTGCAGTGTTCCTGGTTTAAGTTGAGGTCTTTTATGCATCTGTGCTTTCGTTTGTGCATGACATTATGTATTTACATTCTTCTGCATGCAGATATCCAATTGGACCAGAACTAATTGTTGAAGAAGCTGTCTTTCTTTCTTTTTTTTTCTTTTTCTTTTTTTTCCAGTGTTTCTGGCTTATTTATCAAAAACCGGGTGTCCATAAGTATGTCAATATATGTCTGGATTTTCAATTGAAAACATCATGCTGTTTTTATTACTGAACAACCTGAAAATTGAAGTGGTGGTCACTCCTGAAATTATTTTATTATTCAGAATTGTTTTCTCTATCCTGAGTTTCTATTTTCTACATGAAAGCTGAAAATTATTCTTTCAATAAATGTGAAGAATTGTGTTGGAATTTTCAAAGGTGGTAGCATTGACTCTGTCAGTAGGATGGCCATTTTTTAGTATATTAGTCCTACTGATCCATGAGCATGGAAGATCTTTCATTCATCTGATATATCCTTCAATTTCTTTCTTCATTGTCTTAAACTTCTTCTGTAAGTCTTTCACTCGAAGCACTGGATTGAATAAGTAAGAGGTGACAACCTTAACTTGTTCCTGATATTTGTGGCATTCCTTTGAGTTTCTCTCTATTGATGCTGATGTTGATTGAAGACTGTGGGCTGCCTTTATTATATTCAGATATCCCTTTTATTATCTCTATGGATTTCATCATGACGTATTAAAATTTGTCAAAGGCTTTTTTTTGCAGCTAATGAGATGACAGTGTGGTTTTTGCATTTCAGTTTGTTTATATGGTGGATTGCCCTCATCCAGTCACACTGCTTGAACCGTCCTGCATCTCTAGGATGAAGATGGCTTGTTTGCTGTGGATGACCGACTGGCTGTGTTTTTATATTCAGTTTGCAAGTTTTCACTGAGAATTTTTGCTTCTGTGGTCATAGGGAGATTGGCCTGTAATTCTGTTTTCTGTTGGGATTTTATGTTGTCTGGTTAAGAGGGTAACTGTTGTCTTAGAAAATGAATTGGGCAATATTCCTTTTGTTTTTATTTTGTGGTACAATTTGAGGACTAATGGCTATTGAGACAATTAAAGGAGTCCTTTAATTGTCTGAAAATATTTTTAAATGACATATGTCCCTCAACCTGGCTATCTGTTAAACAGTGGAACAATAACAACTACAACAACCAACAACAAAAACAAAAAAGAACTGACTTCCACCGACGTATGTATCTGAAATCCTCCTGGAATCTCATGATGGGAGAATAGAGAGCCTGACACCTGAGCCTTATAGAACAAAATTTTCTCCCAAAATGAGTTTACAACTTGTCAAAAAATCTTGAATGTGACCACACTGAATATTTATTTTTTCTGATTGTCACTGCTAATTCTGATGTGTGTGTGTGTGTGTGTGTGTGTGTGTGTGTGTGTGTTTGGAGGTATGTGCTCATTTAGCATGAATAACGCAGGTTGGCTTGGTTTTACATAGGTTGTAACCACAAATCCTGTAACAATTCACCCATTACAACAGCTTCACTGGTACAGTTTGGCAGGGGATCTCTCCCTCTGTTCAGAGGCTGATAGCATTGGGAGACTTTTGAGAGGGATCGAAAAACTTTCTCCTGTCAGCTTAATACTTCAAAAGCATATTGAAGAGCTTTTGTTTACACAGCACATTGCTGGGCCCAGGAGACAAGCAGGTGCTGTGATCAGAGAGCAGGAACTCAAGATGTCTTCTTGAAGGTTCAGGTTTAAGCACAGCTCATTATTTGTTAAAAAAAAAAAAAAAAAAAAAGTCAAGGGCTGAAAATTTAAAGCTTTAGACATTTTTTCCAGGGCTGCCATGTAAGTCCCCTTTGGAATAAAAAGTCAAGACAAAGACACTGCACACTTTGGTTTGGTTTGTTTTGCTGTGTGTTGTGTGCATGAATATTTCCAGCACTTTAAAACACACAATTTTGAACTTCATTAACGAGCAATGCATTTGTCCGGGTCTGTGGAGACACGTGGTGATGTCTGTGAAGACAGGTGATTCTGTTCCCTAGAGAACCTAAAGGTGAAAAACAATCAATAATTATAAACAGTTGAAAATTTCTTGAAATGTATTTTCTTTACAAGAAATTACAATAATTCTACATTTATATTAAAGAACAATTGCCTTAACACTTTTGATCATACTAATATTTATTATTACTCTTTATGATAAAATTAATTTGTCTTTCTACAAGTAGCAAAATAAAAACAAACAAACAAATAAACAAGATCTAATGCATACCAATAGTTTTCCTACCATTGTTATGTTGGTAGACCCCTTGGTGTTTTAATATATTATATTGTTCCTTAATACATTTGCATTTCATATCACATGCAATGAAATGGCAGTGGACACAAGAATAAAATTTCTATGCCATGAAAAGTGGATGTGTGAACCAAAATGAGGGAAAATGGTGTGAATATGATGGAAGTGTAATGGCTGAAGTATTAAGGTAAGTAATTTTGAGAGGAGATAAGAGAGCATGTGAGGTCTTCCTGCACCTCAGAAAGGGCAGAAGAAGAAGGAAGAGAACCGTGGAAAACAAAGGGGCCGACCCCAGGAGAGAGGTAAGGTCAGTGCCCTGCTGGGGAAAGTACTTCTCCAGGTAGAGGGTAATTAGGAAGAGTAGCCCAGAGTGCTGGAGAATGCATAGCTGTCAGGAGAAACAAAGCCTGAGAAAAGACACTTGAATTATCTGCTCTTTGTAAAACACCCAGCTGCCATTCAAATCACCCAGTCTTCTCCTGATAAGCCGAAGTTAATGACTGCAGCTATCATCTGCAATATAACACAGAAATTGCTGGATCCCATTTAATACAGTTAAGAAACTGACATTTATCACTCCATTCACTAGAGTGAAGAATTTACTAAGATGAAATAGCCTGACATTGGGAAGACTGAGAAAAATAATATTGGCTGTGAAAGTTCAAAATGTGACATTTATTCAGAAAGTTGTCCTAACATGGTATAGGTACCGGGTTTTTAAAAATGCAGTTTTAAGAAAGCTCTTGTGGATAAGGACATCTCCTACCACAGCTTCAACTGTGAGATGTGATTTCTATTTGAGGAAGGAGGTGAATATTTGCCCCAGGTAAAGTAATGAACGGGATCTTTCTCCTGAGCCTTGCTCAGCTGTGCATATACCTGCCTCTCCATGCAAAAGCACACAAACCTCTTTTATTCCACAAGCCATTGTCTCATTGTAAAGCCTATGGACGCACATCAGAATTCTGGAAAACAGTGGACAGCCTGAAAACTGAGATATAGCATCTTAATCAGACATAGAATTTTAATTTTTATCCAATGTACTTTATTTCAACTATGTGATGTTACTCTTTGTAGCGCCTTTGACTGCGGCAGCTTTCCTGCTCCTTCTCTCTGGTTGTATATTATGTTCTCCAGTGGGTCTTATCTTTTTTTCATTTCTGAATATTTCCAAGATATACTTTTGAACTTCATTTAGTTCCTCACTGTCCTAGATTGCTTCTTTATTGCTGTGAACAAAACAAAATTAGAGGAGAAAAAGCTTTATTTCACCTTAGTATCCCAGGTCATAATCCATCACCAAGGGAAGCCTGGGCAGGAACTACGGTAGAAATGTGAAAGGGAGAACTGAAGAGAGACCAGCAGGAGCATTGTTTACTGCCGTGCTTTCTCTGATGTGCTCAGCTACATTCCTTACACAGCCCAGGACAAGGAGTGGCACAGGCCACAGCAGTTCCTCCTCCATCAATTAGCAATTAACACAATTGTGCTTGCACTGTCATGCCCACAGACCAATCTGAGAGAGGCAATGCCTTGTTTTGAGTTTCTTTTTTTCCCAAGTATGCCTGGATTTGTGTCAAATTGATAAAATCTAGTCAGTACACTCAGACTGTCTCTAAAACGTCCTTTTGAATCTATCTCTATGTTATCTCCCTTACCCATCCCCTTTGGCAAATTTTATTTACTCCAAGGATTTAACTCCATGATGTCTGTCATGTTTTATGAAGAGCTATAGGAAGAGATGACCAAAGGGAATTGCCCTAAGGGGTGCTTGCTTTTTTCTGTTCTCCTTCTACATCCAGTAGTCAGTTCCCTGTACTGATACTTCCTAAACTTATTTTTATCCAGTTCCCAAAGACAAACAAAATCAAAAAAGACAGTGTCTTGTGGGTGCATGAAAAGTTTGGCATTTGGATGTTTCCATTCCACAAACAAGAAACATGACCCAGAGAATTTGTTAGAGCCAATGGAAAGTTAAATAACTTGTGAGATAGAGTTTTATAAAGGTACCATTTTCTGTGATTCTGAATGAGAATGACTCGTCTGTTTGAAAGCTTGGTCCTCAGTACGGGGAGATCCTCCATGTTAGACTAGTCACCATCACACCCAGGGAGAACCAGGGCGGCCTCACATCGGCCCAGGAAGTACCTGTGCAGCGTAGGGCATGGCGAGACTGTGCAGTGTCACGTTGTTGAAGGAGAAAAGGGTGCGGAGGCAGCAAATGTTGCAGGCCCTGGTGGAGCTCCAGTTCAAGGCAGTAAATACGCAGCAGACCGTGACCATTGCAGACGCTAACCACGTCGTAGGGGTCCACGCAATTACCAGCAAAACTACCAGAAGAGCGAGGGTGGGGAAAAGAAGGATCGGGAAGCGCTCCTGAAGGCCGGGCCCAACAGCGCCGGGTCCCAGGTGAAGGTTCCCACCTTACTATGCGGAGACCCTCTGGGCGTCGACCACAGTATTCCAACCCTCCTGTGCGAGAAGTGATGGAGGGTGCTGACAACCAGGGTGCAGGAGAGCAAGGTAGACCAGTGAGAAAGAACATGTATCGGGGTTACAGACCACGATTCCGCAGGGGCCCTCCTCGCCAAAGACAGCCTAGAGAGCATGGCAATGAAGAGGACAAGGAAGATCAAGGAGATGAGACCCAAGGTCAGCAGCCACCTCAAAGTCGGTATCGCCCCAACTTCAATTACCGACGCAGACGCCCAGAGAACCCTAAACCACAAGATGGCAGAGACAAAAGCAGCCGATCCACCAGCTGAGAACTTCGTCAGCTCCGAGGCTGAGCAGGCAGCTTACCATCTCTACCATCTTCCGGTTTGGTCATCCAACAAGAAGAAACGATAGGAAATTCCAGCAGTGAGAACTGAACAAGGATTGCAGCTGAAGACCTAAGCACTTGCTTTCTGTCTGCTGACCAGGCACAGTACAGCTATCGCATTACCTCTGCAACTTGGGGTTTTTATTATTTTTACCTAAAGATGTCTCTTTTTGGTAATGACAAACGTGTTTTTAAAGAAAAAAAAAAAAAGGCCTGGTTTTTCTCAATACACCTTTAATGGTTTTTAAATTGTTTCATATCTGGTCAAGTTGGGATTTTTAAGAACTTCATTTTTAATTTGTAATAAGTTTACAACTTGATTTTTTTTAAAAAAAAGTCAACAAACTGCAAGCACCTGTTAATAAATGTCTTAAAAAAAAAAGAATACTTCTCTGATGGCTTAGTTTGAGGCAATATTCCTACCAATACCTTTTACCATTCATCTCATCTTGGTTTTACCAGAATGATGAAATATGCATAAGTCAGGGCTCATAGAGCACCAGAACAAGCAGATAAAATAAGCATATATTAAAGAAAAGAGTCATTAGCTTGGCTGACACGGGAGGTTGAAGTAGTCTAGCAACAGCTTTATCACCTTGGAGAGTTGGAGACCACAGCAGTTGTTAGTCCATGGAGCAGTGTGTCTCAATACAATTGACATGCCCAACACATGACTGCCCACATGTGAAAAGCTGAGAACCCAGCAGTTGCTTAGATCATGAAGTGAATATTTCCAACCTGACAGTGAAAGCCTGGAGGATTGGTAGAGAGCCACTGGTTCTGTGTTTATGCAAGAAAACAACAACAACAAACAAGAAAAGCTGATTCTAATATCACTGACAAAAAAAACCAAAACAGCATTATGCTAAAATCTACTCAGCAGCAGAGGGAAGGCCAACAGAGCAAAGAGCAAATAAATTCTCCTCCTCCATGCTTTCTTTCATCTAGGCCAAAGGTCAGAAGGTGCTGCAGACAGCAAAGGTGGGCCAATTACAGCAATCAAGGTACTCCTCCACATATTTACTCTAGGTCATCCTGGTGTAGACAACCTCACTGTTGAGTTGAGGATCCCTTCTCCAAGTTACATCAACTTGATCTTTAAAACCAACCACCACGTTGTATATCTAATTTCATCTCAGATGCTGCCAAGTATGGGTCAAAAATAATCTCTAGTTCTTCCCTTCCTTTGGAGGTCCAGAGTTGATAACAGTTCATGGTTCAGCTCTACCACATTGTAGTAAATTACACACGCAGGCTTCAGTTCTCCATCAATATATTTCTCCCAGATTTTGCCAATCCCAACCTATCTCATGTTCTATTTATTCAAATAACAATTTCCAGTGTTCTGGAATATCACCATTTTATTTGAGCTATCATTTAACAGGATAAATAATTTCTGGTTCATATATACTTTAGATATGTACTGAATCTCATGACATTCATCAACTTTCTGTTTCTCAGACTTTCAATACTTTCAATAATCTTCACTGAACTTCAGCTTCTTATTGCTCTTGAGTTCATGCATCCAGTGTGACAGGATCATGCTCATTTAGAGCCAAATTTTTATGACATTTCTGTTCCACAGAAATTGCCTATCTCTGGATTTCCATAACCTAAAGTGACATAAGAAGATAAATAAAACCCAGGTGTATTAAGAGATGAATTTGAAAATAATTATGTATCCTTTTTTGATCTATCACAGAGCAGAATTCTCTCATTTGTAATATAGTTGTGGGACTATTGGAGAAATAAAGGTTAAGTTGCTGTTGTGGTACTTGACACATATTAAGTGATAACACCATGAAGAAAATATTAAGGTCAAACCTATTTTCAATCTGGATATGATCAATCAGTGCTTCAAATAAACCAACCCAGCAGTGATCCCAACAGTCCTCTCTTTTAGCTGGTCTACCATTCTCTAGAGACCTCATTTTGCCATATACACTTCTGATGTCTTTTCTTTAATTCTTCTGATTATTTTAAATTCATCATCTTTTCTCATGTGTTCAGGAATATAAGTTACATCTCTGTGACTATAATACAAAAATATAATATTAAGAGTAGTGGCTAATATTAACTGAAAAATTACATTACAATAAATCATTCTAAGAATTTTCAAATAGCAACACACACTGCTTTCTTGAGATACTCATAACTCAAGCTCATCTTTGCATCTATATCATTGCTCCAGCCATGCCAGTCAAATGTCTGTTTGTCTGGGCTCCAGTGCAATCAAAGCATATGCCAGGCAACTTTACAGCAGGATTTGGTCCAACAGTGCTCACAGGTTTTTCCTGCCTTGCTTCCCTGGACAAATGGGCTTCTCTCCAAGAGAGATATGTGACAACTAGAGTAGTCTTGCTTCCCTGGTATCACATCTCTTACTATGCAATTCTTTCAAGATGCACTTTCACAGTTTCACTCTGCCTGTGTCACTTCCAACTCAACCTTTCTGTTTTATTTTATTAAGCTACTATAAAGTAATGAGTTTCACCAATGCATTTATATATACATATACACATACTGAAATACACACTCACATGCCCACACACACACACACACACACACACACACACACACACACACACTATGTTCTTCTCTGTCCCATTACCATGGTGGCCTTACCAAGGCAAGTATACTTCTTTCCCTGTAAGAATCACCTTCTGGTTAATGTCTCATCCAATCCATTACTCTATCTTTCCCTTCCTCCTCCTTTTTAAAGATTTATTCTTTCCTTATAGTATTTTTCTTATTTTACAACATATAAGTTTGCATACACACAACACACACACAAATAAAACATATCAGTAAAAATTCCAGTAATGGTACATATGATCTTCAAGTAGAAATTATCTGTGTTTCTGTCCTCATTTATGTATATTTTTATGTCTTTTATGTTGCTGGTACAAGGAAGACTTTGAACACAGTTCTGAGTAAGAGTAGAGAATGTGAGTACCATTGTGACATTAAAAATTTTAGAGGAAATAGTTTTAGGTTTTTTTCCAATTTAATATAATTTTGGTGATAGTTTTGCTACACATAACCTTTATTATCTAAAATATTTCCTCCAATTTCTATTTCTTTAATAATTTTATCATGAAAAGATGTTGAACAATGTTCAATGCCTTATCTACATCCAGGAAGAGTATCATTTGAAGTTTTTTTTAAATCTATTGACATCTGAGATGATGCTTATTATTTTACATATTGCATTCTTGACTGAAACCAACTGGATTGTGATGAATGACCTTAAAATTTTCTTAATAATGAATGACAACTATTTAACTGATTTTTTTACCTCTACATTTATCAACAAAACTGATTTATCCTTTTCTTTTCTTTTTTTTTTAAATCTGTAGTTATCCTTTTCTGTTGTGTTCTTATTTGGAATTGGCATTAGAGTACCACTAGAGACATAAAATGTTTGGTATTGTTCTTTCCCACTCTATTTTGTGAAACAGTTATAGAAATATTGGTAACAGCAGTTATAGATGTATTGTTTTGTCAAGATCATCTGTGAATCCATGAGGTCCTGGGATTTTCTTAGTGAGGAAATAAAGGCCCAGACTTTTCCTCTTGTGGCTCAATTCCCAAATAAAATACAGACAGATAATGTAATTTACAAACACCTATGTCATAAGCTTAACTTATTGTCCCTTTTATTCTTTTTTAATTAATTAATTCACTTTACATCCTGATTGTAGCCCCTCCCTCCTTCCTTCCTGGTATCTCCCTCCCTCCTGCTTTCCCCCATTCCTCAGAAAAATTGAAACCCACAACCTAGCCCAACTCATCAAGTCGGTTCAGGACTGAGCGAGTCCTCTTTCCCTGTGGTCTGGAGAGGCAGCCCTGCCAGGTGGAAGTGATCAAAAAGAGGCAATAGAGCACATGTTGGAGACAGCCCCTGCTCCCTTCCCTTACTAGGGAACCCACAGGAAGCCAAACCTGCCCATCTACTACATCTTAGCAGGCCTAGCCCCAGTCCATGCATTGTTCTTGGTTGGTGCTTCCGTCTCTGCAAGCCCCTCTGGGCCTTGGTTAGTTGCCTCTGTTGGTCTTCTCATGGAGCATCTGTCCACTCTTGATCATTCTCTCCTTTCCCCCATTTTTCCACAAGACTCCCTAAACCATGCCCACTGTATGTCAGCATCTGTTTCAATTGGTTGAGGGGTGGAGTCTCTCAGAAGGCAGCTATGCTAGACTCTCCTCTGCAAGCATAACAGGGTATCATTAAGTGTCAGGGATTGGCTCTCTCCCACGGGGAGGGTCTCAGCTGGACCAGGCTTTGGTTGGTCCTTCCCTCAGTCTCTGCTCTATCTTTATTCCTGCTCATCTTCTAGGCAGGGTGAATTTTGGGTTGAAACTTTATAGGAGGGTTGGTGTTCCCCTCCCTCCATTAGAGTCCTGTCTAGTTACAGGGTGGCCTCTTCAGTCTCCATTGCCCCATCTTCTAGGAGTCTCAGCTAGACTCACCCCCATGTCCTCCCAGGAGCCTACCCTGTCTTGGGTCTCCATCTTGTCACAGAGATGCCTTCCTATGTTTTCTCTTCTTTCTGCAGGCCCTCTGTCCTCCCTCACCCCTCCCCAGGTCTGATCACCACCATCATTTCTCTCTTTGCTTCATCTCCTACCTTGTTCCCTCTCTTCAACCACCTCTGTTGTCTATTTCGTTTCCCCTTCTGAATGAGATTTAAGCATCCTCCCTTAGGTTCTCCTTGTTACTTAATTTTGGGGTGTCTGTAAATTATAGTATGTTTATTCTCTACTATGTGTCTAAAATATGCTTATAAGTGAGTACATACCATGAGTGTCTTTCTGGGACTGGGTTACCTCACTCATGATGATCTTTTCTAGTTCCATCTATTTTCCTGTAAAATTCATTATTTTCTTGTTTTTAATGGCTGAATAGTATTCCGTTGTGTAAATATAGCAGTTTCTCTATCCATTCTTCAGCTGAGGGACATCTAGGTTGTTTCCAGATTCTGGCTATTACAAATAAAGCTGCTATGAACATAGTTGAGCAACTGTCCTTATTGTATGGTAGAGCCTGAGTTCAGCTCATGGCTGATTTTCTCTCTTGGTTTCCTTATGTTTGTCACCTTGGCTTCTCCCCTCACTCTCTCCACTTCTGGATGTGCTATCTTCTCATCCTGCAGTAGTTTATTGGCCATTAGCTTTTTGTTGTTGTTGTTGTTTTGTTTTTGTTTTTTTTCCAAATCTAACAGAGCCCATCAATAAAACTATGTAACTCAGGCTGGCCTCGAACTCGTGATCCTCCTGCCTATGCAAATCCTACTGGTGTGTGCCACCACCACCTGAGGCCATTAACTTTTTATTGAAAAGTGATACTTCCACACAGAACACAGATTATCCCTACAAGGAAACTTTTAATTCCTCATTGTCCTTTCTTGTTTTAAATTTCCTGAAGTTCTTTATGCCATTTTGAGTTAACCTTTATAGATTACATGTGTTTCGGATTCTACCTATATCATCTAGATTTAAAAGTTCTGTTAGAATATTCATTTTCAAAATAGTCCGACATGATTGACTAAATTTTTTTGGAATCTTTGTGACTATTTTAATCTCTATTTTAAAATATATGTATATGTGTGTATATATATATATATATATATATATATATAATCCATTTCTTTCTTTAAGTTGGTTTTGCTGTATGAAGTTGTCTATATTACTGATATTTTAAAGAAAGTTTTGATTGCCTATGTTTTATATATATATATATATATATAAATAAATTTAATTTTTATTCTCATCTTTACTATCTTTCAGCCTCCATATCACTTGGGTTTAAGTGCTATTGTATTTCGTAATCAAAATGCATGCACAGATTGTGATGGGAGAGTCAGCTAGTTTTATTATTAATTAATTCAATTTACAATTCGGTCATAGGCCCCACCCTCCTTTCCTCCCATCCTGCCCTCCCCCCTGAATCCCTTCTCCCCTATTCCTCAGAATAAGGGAGCCCCTCTTCCCAGACACCCCAGCTCATCCATTCCCATGAGGACTGAGTTCAGCTTCCTCCCCTGTGGCCTTGTAGGGAAGTCCCATCAGAGGGAAGTGATCAAAAAGCAGCAACATAGTCCATGTCAGAGATATCCCCCACTCCTCTAACTAGTGAGCCCACAGGAAGCCTAAGATGTCCACTGGGCTTATCTTCTTAGGGTCTGAGCATTGTAGAATGTATATCCTGTTCTATATGACAAAAATCAGCTTGTAAGTGAGTATATACCGTGTGTGTCTTTCTGGGTCTCTGTTACCTCACTCAAGATGATCTTTTCTAGTTCCATCCGTTTGCCTGCAGATTCCCTGATTTCCTTGTTTTTAATGGCTGAGTAGTATTCCATTGTGTAGATGTACCACAATGTACACGTGTTTTTGTTTTTTGTTATTGCTGTTGTTTTTTAATGTCAGCATTTTTGGCCTGAACCCACTTTTAAAGGGCATCTTCATCCTAGCTGTGTCTCGGGGACTCTGCTAACTCATGCCATTATTTTTCTTTGACTCTAGTACATGTCAGTTTACCTTCCAATTCCATTGACCACAAGTTGTTCACTAAAATGGTTTTGTTCACCAAGTTTTTATAGAGTATCTGTGATTTCACTTGATGGCCATTTTTAGCTTTATTCCACAATGGCATAATATGATGATGAACTACACTGATTCTACAGACTTGCTAAGGCTTTAGGTCTGCCTACCGCATTATTAACTGTCTGTTGGGTGAATATTCTGTCAATATCAGTTGATTTCTGGTGTAATTTACTTTGTCTTGTTGATTTTTAGTAATGAATATTGTCTTATAATGAGAGTAAGAAGTTAATGTTACCCAAAACTGTTGTTTTGAGACATGTCTGGCCTTCTGTGCTTTTTGGTGTTTGTGTTACGAAAGTGGAAGCTGCTATGTTTGACACATGTATGTTTGCAATGGTTGCACCCCCTTGATCAATTTTCACTTTCATTAACATGCAATGACTTTCTTATCTGTTATGACAGGTTGTAGCTTGATGTCTCCTTTATTAGATATGAGAAGAACTACATGAGCTTGTCTCCAGTCTGAAATTCATTAAAAGGTAGACTTCTATCCTTTGCCTCTCAGTCTGTGGCTATTTCTCAGTGAAGTCAGTTTCTTGCAGTATGTGTCTTGGAATATTGACTACGAGTGGCAAAGAAATGAAGAAAAGACAGCCATATAGACAAAAAAGATAGCTTGAGGAGGGCATGTGCTCTGGTGGAACCACATCTCCTGCCAACAGCAACCCCTAACCTCAGCATGCTTCTTAGGTGTACAGCACAGGGACAGGCAGAGTTATCTGATATCATGAGACATGTATCCATATGGTGTCTCCTAAACCAGGTAAGCAGTGGGAGGCAAAACAGGCACTATCACTGAGTTCCAACCCTGACAAAAATATGGAGCTTGCTTAATGACAGTGACTGTCAATGGATGTCTACAGATGGATGGGAAGAAAATAAAGAGCTTCCAAATGGACCCGTTCTGTTATGCAGTTAGGGCCAGAAACAGTCAGGAACCCTTTTCTCTCTCCCATCTGTTATGAGTTTTTGAAAGCATTTACCTCTCCATCTGGACCCACTGATAAGAAGAAAAGCATGCAATGCCTGAAAGACTGATCACTCGTGCAATGCCAAACCGCTGGACTTACATCTGGCTGCAACTAGCTGAAAATTATTTGTGGAAAGAATACTATCAAACTATACCCAGTGAAGAGGTTTTCCTTTTCCCCCAGTGGGACAGAGCTTGAAGGGTAAGCCTAATGAAATGCAGAATATAAAACGTTTCACAGCATTTCCTCTGTACATCTTAATGTAAATAGTTCCCTGACACTAGTATGACGTATTCACATTATAATATGCTAGGAACGTCTTGCATATAAAATGCATCCAATAAATATGTATTAAGTTGGTCCATAAAGGATTCTGCAAATGCATCACATTTCAGCATATTCTCAGAATAACAATATATTAAGAGCTATCACCACCAAGATACATTCAGATAGGTCAGGACACAGATTCTTCCGCATTTGTGGGACATCATCACATTGAACTTTTGTGATTACGTGGATCATGAGGAGGATACCTCCACGGCCTCTACCTCCATCTACTGGGAGGTTCCAAGCATGGCTTCTGCTGTTTGTGGTTCCCACCTGCTGCACCAGGTCTTTCTTTGCTGTCACTGCTTGCCCTTCAGTGACAATGACCTCAGCTGCAAATGCCAGACTGAGATTTCCAGCTTCCATTTCCAGAATGCTGGCTGTTCTAACTTGTGAGTGCATTTTCCTGTCTCACAAAGGAAGTGCCATCTTTGCAACAGAGGAATGTCACATGACTCTGGCCAAGTTAAGGATAACTCACTGCAACACCTCAGTTCCAGTTTTGAAACTTAGTAGTTTGTCTCAAAGTTAGAAAATCATTGGCAACTTCTAACCTTGGACAGAGGTCAGAAACTATTCCATATGTGAGCTCTAGTAAGATACTGAGGTGCCAGTATTTTCTCTGCATTTCTTTGACTTTCTCAGTGTGGGTCACATCTCTATCTCCACTTCCAAGAGAAAAGCATTAGATAGATGCCATTCATTTCCTGATGCAAGGACTCATGTGGAGCAAAAGGACAGTGGTCTGGCAGGCTTTAGGAATTAGTATTTATGGCAGTTGGTCTATGGTAAATTCCTTCTGTTTTGTTCGCTCCTGGTGACTTCTGATTGTGAGAACACAGCTTTCCAAGCATATGTCAGTTCAGGGACCCTGACTCTCAGATCCTGTCATGACGCTACTGAGGCAAAATAAAGAACGGTTCCATGGAGGTGGGAGTTTCTCTGCCGGTTGCTCTATCCTTGTCCCTGAGCTCCAATCAGACCCATGATTCTGGGCTCCTACTCTTTGATATGCAGTAAATTATAAGTCACAGAGATTCTTATGTTCTATTTCTCATTAGTTAAGCATGGATATCACAGGATTTCTTACCTGGATCACAAGTTCAGAGGTCACCCAATTAATTCATTCTATGCTTCAGTATTACCAAATATTAAGAATAAGTTACAGTTGCAAGATCATTTTCTAAATTTTTAAAGCCAAAGTCACAGATTAATGATGAATACATAAGAGAAAGAGCAAGGTCAAGGTATTGCATCCCAGAATATATCCTGTACAAAGAAAAAATTATATAAAAATGCTAGCTTACTCTAAAGCAGGCGCCTCACTCCTGAAAATCATGTACAAGTGAACAAAAAGTGAAAGAAAGAAGGAAAGAAAGAAGGAAAGAAAGAAAGAAAGAAAGAAAGAAAGAAAGAAAGAAAGAAAGAAAGAAAGAAAGAAAAAAAGAAAGAAAGAAAGAAAGAAAGAAAGAACTCATTGAGTCCCTAAATACTTAGGTTGAATGCAGAGGTTGTGCCCAGAGATGGAAATGAACACAAAAGGAGGCACTGAAATTTCCTAGCGAGGGAAATGAGCATTCTAATGTTAGGGCTAAAATCAGTGTTTGGGGTAGATTTTTTTTTCAGCCCCATGGTCATGTCCTAAGTTAGTCTCTGTAAGAAAAGGTTAGGGTGAGGAGATAGATGACAGTAAATTAATACTAATTTTCCGAGCAAAAGTGGATATTCTTCTCCATGATTATTTCTCCATTGACTTGAACTTCGATGAGATCTATACAGATTTTAAAACCTAAAATACATCACAAAAAAGGGCAGACGTGACTCATTGCAAATGTTAAACCCTGTACACAGCCAAGTGGCATGGTTGCATTGAAACCCTGAAGGATCCTCACGCCTAGTTACCGTCACGTGTTTTCAGATTTAACAGTGAGCACCACGTTACCTCCGTGTGTGCCTCCTCGTGAGCCCCTGGGTCGCCCTGTGACAACAGCGCTTTACACCTCTCCATCAGAAGTGAAGACCCTTGAGGGCATTTATGGCGTCATATATGCACAATAAGAATCAGCTGATCTGGTTTAAAATATGGTGTCAGGTTGGCGCAGTACCTGCCATTTGGGGGAAAACTCAAAGAACAACTGCGGGTGATGAAGGTCACCCCCCTAATACTAGTTCAGGGCGGAGAAGACAGGAAGGGCCAGACTCTGCAAGTGTTTAACTTGTGTCAGCACCACACAGCCTCCATCAATGCAGTTTAATGCAAAATCAGGTTGGTGTCTGAACGCTGAATAATTCATGTGGAACTTACATAAATATAGTCCCATTTGTGCTACATTGTGCGCAGTTTAGATTAACTTGGGTTTTGGTCCTTAACCCTTAAACACTCATTAAACTAAGTACAAATGTGCAATTTAAAAATGGGCTTGCTGTCCCATAGGGGAAAATGTTGTCGTGCTGTGACTATGCATCTCATCAGGTTGTTTAATTTAGATGATTAAGTGTTGCCTTAAAGTCATGGGGTATGGTTACTGTAGAAGAAGAAAAGAAATTATTGCTGATCTGGGAAGAAAGATTATTTTTATATTAAGAGGTTATTCTTCCATTATTTGAAAACATGTTCTGCCTTTTTTCTTGATTACATTATCTTCATTGAGAAATAATTCATATGCTATAAAATTAATTCTTTTTTTAAGTTTTATTAATTACACTTTATTCACTTTTTATCCCCTCATAAGCCCTTCCCTCCTCCCCTCCAGATCCCACTCTCCCTTCCCCTTCTTCAGGCATGCCCCTCCCCAAGTCCGCTGATGGGGGAGGTCCCCCTCTCCTTCCAATAAATATAATGTCATGCTTTTTACATTTCTCAGAAACCTGTGCCCATCACTGTGACTCAGGTTAAAACCTTCCCAGCAGCATTCAGTGAAAGTTTGCCTCTTGCGGTTGACACCATGTTAATCCTCTCCAGACCAACGCAACTGCATGGCTAGTCTAATTGGTCCAAATGTTATCTCGGCCACCTCTTAGGAATAGAATCCCATATTTGCGGTCTCTCTGTCTCGCTTCTTTGCTTAACATATCTCCGTATTTCATCCTTGTTTTCTCATTATATCTTGCTTCAGTTCTGTATTAAAAACAACACATGTTGCAGGGATAGACCACATTTGATTTATTCACTCATAGGCTTGTAGACACCTGAGTAATTACCGCTTTCTGTCTTGTAGTACCACAGAGATGCTTTCTCAAGTACTTTGAAAGTCTGGTTTTGGATTAACATCACTGAAGTTAAAAGAAACAAAACCAAAAACAATCTAGTCTCGTTCTATCCACCGTCCCAGACTGCCGTTTCAACCTCTAAGGCTTTTGTCATCTAAGAATGGAATCCCTCTATTTTTTCTTTGTCTTTTTATTGAAAAAAATGCTTCCTCCATCTTTAATTAGCTGTGCCCACTTTACCAATAAAGTATTTAAAATATAATAGGATAAAAACTAATATTTTCCAAAATCGACACAAAAATCTTTGATGTGGCAGCTCTCTCTCCTTCTCTCTTTTGTGTGTACATGTGTGTGCATTGTTCTCTGACAACACTCACTCATTGTTTCTGTGGAATTGGTTGTCTATGGTAGGAATGGGTGAGCAATCAGAATGTAAGTGTGAGTTATTTTCAGATTAAGAAGCAAACTGAAAAGCTGCATAGGCAGCATTCATGAAGGGTTGCTTGAGAAAAGTATGAACTATCCCTTTTACAGCAATAGTACAGAAAAATGAAGATATGAATATCACACGTTAGGAAAAAGTTCTTTTCTATGACAAAAAAATCTAAGACACTGGACAAATACAAGAAACATGAATATGTATAAATAAAGCCAGAAATCGGTCATCTCTGGTCAATGTGGAGGCTACTCTCTGTCCTTGATGGTCAAACTGTAATTGTGTGATTCACTCACCTTAACTGCTTTTTTCATCATTCAGATCAATTAGTGACACAAACTGTATGCCAGATTTCCATGTATAGTCTAATCAATAGTAATGAAAAATGCAATGAACAGAAATCAACATGCCTTAAACTGACAATGCTCTACCACACTTCCTAAATACGTTTTATTAAATTTTATTTCTCCATAGTTCTGTTTTTGTTTGTTTGTTTGAGGTTGGGTTTCTTTGTGTTGCCTTGGCTCTCCTGGACTTGCTCTGTAGACCAGGCTGGCCTTGAACTTACAGCAATTTGCCTGCCTCTTTTTCCCTGAGTGCTGGGATTAAAGTTGTGGGCCTCCATGCCTAGCTCATAGTTCTCTGTTTAAGGAGAGCTAAGCCAATTTTGTTTCTTGAAAATCAGGTTCTAGCAAATACTTGTAAAGTAGACTCAAAGCATTACTCACACGAGTATACTTGGCACGTTTATGTATTGGGAATAGTGCCATCAGAAGTCAAAGCAAATATCATTACATACTCAACTCAATGCCAGCTGTCTGTTACAGTACATGCAACCTTGGGCTTCTTATACTCTCACTTCTCATACCAAGAATGAGTAAATAAACTTTTCAGGTCTAGAGTCAGGACCATAGAATATCTATCATTCTTATGCTAAATTAGTAAAACAATAATCTATTTTTGCTAGCCTGTTTCTGAGCTGGTAAAACAAACAAACAAACAAACAACAAAAAACATCACCCTGACATACGTAATTCTTAATTGACAAGGTTAAATTAGGTGTCTGTGACTAGAACAAAGAAGACAAGATCTTTATGAAATTAAAATCAGTAGGTAAATGATGCCTATTCATGAACCGTCTTGTTACAGCTTCTCTGTACCTGCCTACCCCAGGCTCACAGCATTGTGGTTGGGCAAGAGTCTCTGTCTCACAGTCTGGAGCAATCCCGTACAGTGTTTCCCTTCATCTAATCAGGGTAGACGAGGGCAGGGTCTGTGTTGGGGAGTACAGGATGTAAAGATTTCAGCCAAAGGTCTTGGGTGTGTGTTCTAGAATAATGGCTAGGAGAACCGCCCCGGGTGAGGGGAGGAACAGAATGTGCTCTGTCGCCCCACCACCAACCTTATGTTCTCGTCTCGTTTCTTCATATCCCTGTGAAATGTTGAGGGTTTGAAAGCTCGTTCCTTTGCCGGTCACGCTCTTTTGAGAAACGTCAGGGGCTGGGTTCTGTGGGTAGCGGGTGGAATGCTCACAGGTGAGCTAAGAGCCCCACCGTGCCTCTGCTCCAGGCTTTCTGTTTCTTTCTGTGCTGAGACGGAAGAAAGCGGCCTCACACTCTGGCTGCCGTAGCCTGGGCTACCCATCGCTACACCTTCCCACCAAAATGGCCAGTTAATTGGCAGTCAAAAGAAACATTTCCTACTTTAAGTTGCCTCTTCCAGGCACCTTACCATAGTGATGAGAAAGGCAGCAAAGCCATCCTCTCTCACATGAAATGACTCAGCCCATATGGGAAAAAAAATGGTTTGAGAGAAACTTGTGAGACAAAATGTGCTGACAATTTATAAGGATTATTTTTTCTCCCTCTCTTCCATTTTCTCCTCAATGCCTTTTTCAATTGTGTGAGGTGGGTGGGAAAATGGATTTAAGAGAGAGACAGTTGTCTTGGAATAGAGAAAAGGTATTAAGAACCCACGAGAAAAAGCTGATTGTACTCTTTTAGCTAAGAATCTTTAAGGTCAGAGTTAACTGGTCTCCATTGGCATTATTTCTTTATGAAGTTTTTTAGAAACATACATTTCTCTCTCTCTCTCTTTTTGCATGCCACTTTAGTCAAGTAGGCAAGCATAATATTGATTTAATTGGAAATTCAAGGGAATTTCAAGTGAATGAAATATTAATTTCCCTGAGAACTAAACATAAAGGTCAAGTTTAACTGACCATCATCCTTCTTTACTATGTTATTCTCCCTGTTCTAATAATGTAATATAATATGCGAACAATTCCTGTGTGTTTGTGTGTTCATGAAGACTAATACACAACACACTCACACACACACACACACACACACACACACACACACACACCAACTTTGAAAAGGCATTGTTTAAGGTCAGTTAAGTTTTCTACTTAGCTTAGTTTTACAGGTAGATAGTATAGAATTGCCAAGGAAATCAAGTCTAGCCTTTTGATTATGTGCTTTAAGTAATGTGCCCATGTGAAGTTCAAAGATTGTAATTTTTTCCACCCATCCAACTCGGTAATTTTTTTAAACACTAGATACATTTTAAAGGGATACATTAAGGAAGAGCAATTACTCCAGAATTGATTCTGTCATTCAAAGGGCTTCTCACTTCAGAGAGACAATTAAAACTTTTATACTTCTGGGCCTCAGATCCATGGATAATTGGGTATCAACATTCACCAGCTGTGCTTAAGTGGCTGAGGTGGAGCTACGAAAATGGGTCAAGCACAGATATCTCTTTGCTGCTCTCCTTGGCCTCTTGTAGTGGAAACTGAATTACAAGACACTGTGTGGCAGTCAGAGCCCTGCTGGCTTTGATAGTCACATGCACGTGTCTACCTCCAGTGTGTCTTAAGAAGATGTAGGAAAAGCCACAAATGCTGAAGACATGAAGAGCAAACAGGGCACAGAGACTGATTTCCCATTCTGACGGATGCAGGGTAGAGTTGACAAAGGCATTGCTGAACACATGAGCCAGCAAGATGTTGAACCCACACAGTGTTATCCCTGCAGCCTGTCATTTTAAAAATATTTGGTCATTTAATCCATCCTTATTGGTTTTACCTAGAGTGTGTGCCAGATACATAAACACTCATCAAGGGAAATGTGTGAGTGAATGCAGGTATTATCCAACCACTTAAGTTATTAGAGATACACCACATGCAGGAAACGTCTGTCAATGACGTTATTTCTTCATCAAAAGAAATAATGATAAATGAATTACTAAATATAGTCCAAGAGCTTAATTTCCAGCTCTGGAGTCTGGGTGAAATCTGAAGGAAAATGAGTTCTTTTTGTTTGTAATTTACTTAATTTTATGATAGAAGGACCATAGTAACTTTTTATCATTATTCTCAACCAATAGATCTACTGATGTTATCCACTGATCATATGTCACATTCTCTACCAGAACAAATTCTTTTCCAAGCCTATGTATCAGCCTCATTATGCCAGAGGACTGAGCTGTCTCTAAAACTCCCCATCAAGGCAACGGAACCATGAGATGCAAATGAATAGTTATCATTAATTTAGCACGATGGGATGCTATGTGTGTACCCATTACTGGCCATTATTCCTTTCCTTTTCTCTCTCTGTCTGTAGGTAACAAACTTGAAGGATCTACCTAGTTTAAGCATTAGGTTTTCACTTTCCTAGAAAATATGAGGAGACTGAAGACATCCAAGATGGTGATATTTTTCTTTATAATCAAGACAAGGCTAACTGTGTCCAGAAGGGACTTCTAAGAGCTGAGCTGTTTTGTCAACTGGAAAGATAATCATGCATGTTCACAAGCGTTACTAATAGAGTCTTCGTCAAGCCGCACCTTACAGAGGAAGACCAGAGCAGGAGGGTCTTGCTGTTGTAGAGTTGTTTAGGAAACCTGGTGCACTTTCTGAGTTCTTTATGCATTCTGGATATTAGCCCTCTGTCAGATGTAGGGTTGGTGAAGATCGTTTCCCAATCTGTAGTCAGTCATTTTGTTCTGATGACAGTGTCCTTTGCTTTACAGAAGGTTTTCATTTTCATGAGGTCCCATTTATTGATTGTTGATCATAGAGCCTGTGCTGTTGGTATTCTGTTTAGGAAGTTGTCTCCTGTGCAATCAAGTTCAAGGCTCTTCCCCACTTTTTCTTCTAATAGTTTTAGTGTGTCTGGTTTTATGTTAAGGTCTTTGATCCACTTGGACGTTAGTTTTGTGCAGGGTAATAAATATGGGTCTATTTGCATTTTTCTACATGTAGATATCCAGTTGGACCAGCACCATTTGTTGAAGATGCTGTCTTTTTTCCATTGTATGGTTTTTTTGGCTTGTCAAACATCAAGCATCCTTAGGTGTGTGGGTGTATTTCTAGGTCTTCTGTTTGATTCCATTGATCCACCATTCTGTTTCTATGCCAGTACCATGCAGTTTTTATTACTATTGCTCTGTAGTACAGCTTGAGATCAGGGATGGATCTGATCTGTTGTGGTACAGAATTGTTTTAGCAATTCTGGGTTTTTGTTTTTCCATGTGAAATTAAGAATTGTTCTTTCAAAATCTGTAAAGAATTGTATTGGCATTTTGATGGAAATTGCATTAAATGTGGAGATTACTTCTGGCAGGATGGTCATTTTCACTGTTAATCCTACCAATCTATGAGCAAAGGAGGCCATTCCATCTTCTGATATCTTCTTCAATTTCTTCAGAGACTTGAAATTTTTTTTCAAATAGTTCTTTCACTTGCTTGGTTAGAGTCACACCAAGTACTTTATATTATTAGTGGCTATTTCAAAGGGCGTAGTTTCCCTAATTTCTTTCTCAGTCCTATTGTCTTTCATATACAGGAGGGCTATTTGTTTGTGTGTGTGTGTGTGTGTGTGTGTGTGTTAATTTTGTATCCAGCCACTTTGCTGGAAACCTGTAAAGCTTTGGTTCTGTATTGTACCCAGTGGCCCCAATGTCATTAAGAATACAGTGAATTTTACTCTCCTGCATGTGTCTATGGTCCTCAGCAAACATTTCCTGAACCCTCTTTGAAATACTTTCTTGACAGTTTCAGGAGACATTATTCTCCAAGTTTTCCTGAGATTTCACTGTCTTTTCTTTTCAGGAACAATGTTTGGATTCTCCTCATCTCTCTTAATCCTGTATATTTTGAATGGCAAATGACCCACATAGATTTTTTTCTGCTTTCTGCTGTTACTTTCTTATGAAACCAAGCCTTTGTCATGACTTTGGAGTCTTCACATACTGAACATTTACATACACCTCTAAGTTTTTTATGCCTTCTGTAGTTCAGAGTTATATGTGCACTGCTAAAATGTTATATGATGTGAGATACCTGAAAAATATCAAATACAATATATGCCTGATACTAGTAGTTCTGAAATCTCTCCATCATTCATCCCTTTGACTTCCTTAAGACAAATCTGTTCCTGTATCAGGCCAAAGTCTGTTGATTCCTTCACAGTGCTTGCCTTGTGACATTCCACGCCCAATTTTGCATCAGACAACCACTCTTGCTCTTCCTAGTAGAAGGGACCCTTAGATTTCCTGTTCTGTCTTCACCCAGAGTCCAAGACTTCCTCTCTCTCCCTGTTCTCATTATCGGGATATTCCACACTGCCATCGCTCCCTACTCCCAACAATGCAGACGTTTCTATGATTCTCTCTATCTCTCACTGTCTCTCTCCAGATCTGCTTTCTGCCATGTTTTTATAAAATTATCTTGCTTTTGTGAGGTATGTGCTATAGCTGAAAAAAGTAATACTTGTCATTTTGAAATTTCCGTACACGCATGTGAAGTACTAGGGCATATGCTCTGTTCTTCCTCCTTGCTCTACTCGTCTTCCTCTTCCACAGCCTTGTTTGCCCTTCTGTAACCTTCTTGTCACCTTTTCTTGTTAATTCCACATATTTCACTTTCCATAATGATCTACAACTC
>REGO01000252.1:1259415-1279026 GCA_010120015.1 Rhombomys opimus
CACACACACACACACACATATGCATCACTGTTGGAATAGAAGCATGGAAAATATGTAACTTAAAATTAATGCTCTGTATTATCGTAGGTTGTAGAACTCGCTACATGGACTATAAAAGGCAACTAAGGTGGATTGTTAAATTGCTAAAGGCAGGTTAAAAACACAGCCTGAGGACACAACAGGATATCACTCCTGAGTCTTGACTTACCTCGGGGTGTGAGGCCCAAGAAAAGTTCCATCTTTTTGACTGGGTGATGATGGTGCACATCTCTAATCCTAGCATTTGGGGGGCAGAGGCAGAGGCAAAGGCCAGCCTGTGCTACAAAGGAAGTTCCAGGATAGCCAGGGTTACCCAGAGAAACCCTGTCTAAAACACAAACAAGCAAAGGAACAAAAAGACTCACAAACAGTGACAACTACAACAAAAAGATACTTTCATACAATGAATCTCTACAATTGTTATTCTTAAATGTACAAGTGTGCGTGCTGTGCATTAGTGTGTGTACATGGCATGTATGCATGGTACATGTGTGAGTAAGCCTGTGGCATATATCTAGAAGCCAGAGTAGGATATCAGATGCCTTACTTACATTAATCCCACAGGATAGACTCTCTCATTGAACCCTGAGAGAGCACAGCTAGAATGGCAGCCAACAAGCCACCCAGCCTACTGTCTCTTTCTCCCTGAAGAAATGGGTGTATGGGCATGAAAGTAGCCATTCTTGGCTTTTTAACTGGGTGGAAAGAATTCAAACTCTAGTCTCCAACTTGCTCAGCAAGCACTCTTAACCCAACAAGCCTAATGCTTTGATTTCTGTGTCTCTATTGTCATTAGTGATGCTCACTGTTTAAAATAACTTTGCTTTATTGATTCAAAAATCAGACAGAAATTGTAAAGAAGGCATCTAGTACACTGAGTATATTTAGATATGATATAATCATAGCTAATGTTTCATTAATGTTGCCAAATAATGGTTAGTAAGAAGAAATCAGGAAAATGTTAGCATTAAATTGATAGTAATGATAGACACTCTATTAAATATGTTTGCCCCACATGCTTGGATATCGTGTATTTTTTATCCTCATTGGCAGGTGAATAACAGAAAATTATGCTTTTTAAACGTGAAGGTCATATCCTGGTCAAATAGCTTTCTATGAGGGGCTGGGTGTTTCTCTCTTAATTGACACATGGACACTCAGTTACTTACTAGATAATCAATCCTTAAATGTGCAAATATGTAGCTGGTCTTTCTGTGTTCTGCTACACATAGGCCAGGATAATCTATTTAGAACTATGCTAAAGATGATGAATTGAAATAAGGTCTGCTTGGTGAGTTTCAATGCAACACAGAAGCCATTAGGACAGGTGTTTGCTAGCTACTGGCATATATGATCCACGTCTGCTTTATTTATTGCAGTTCACACTGCAAACTCTTACGGAATCAGTTAGTTTGTTAGTTCCATTGCCTGTGCAGTCCATCCTATGAATTTGAAGATGTTTATTAAAAACTGTGAGGTTATTTCTTTTTATAATCTCTACATTAAAGAAAGCAAAGAGAGGATGTATAGACATGAAAATTAGAGAGGGTATTCGGCTTCGGACAAGTGAGAATAAAGGACACTTTCTCTAACGCAAAAACATGTTGTGGAATAGAAGCTAATGATTTTTCCTTGTCATGAGTATTCCTACAGCCCCCACTGTACTCTTTAGACCTGATATATCCCCAAAGGTCATATGCTAAAGGATTTGTTGCCAGCTTGTGGTGCCAGCTGGCTGCATTTAGAAACTGGCTGGCAGAAGTAATCATTGCTACTGTAGCCAGGAGCCACATCTTTAAGGCCCAGGAGCAGTGCAAGGCCAATAACAGAACTTTCTCAGGTGATGGAGACAACTGTACTTAAATGTGACACATTGTGTCTCAAGACTTAACAGAAGCATCTCTTGTTGCTGACTCCTAAAATTTAAGCCTTGAGAATGACTGGTAGTCTTTCTAATTTTCATCAGGATAGAAATCACAGAGAATTGAAAGTGTGTGGTGGAAGGGAGTCCTCTCAGAATGAGATCATAGCTTTTCCTTAGCCTCAGTCTCTTCCTTCTCCTCTTCAATCAATTTATGCATTCGTGTGTTATTTTCCAGAATATTTTATTTTACTCTCCCCCAGGTTATTTACCTTTTCTCAAAACAAGTTATTCTGTGCACGGTTTGTTGCTGCCTCCTCTCTCAGAAAGGTTAGACAATGACAAAGAGGTGATGCAGTAGATGCCTATTCAGCATCCACAATTTGAGCCATATTTCCAAAACACACCACAGAAAACTCTTTATCGTGTGTCAGAAACTATAAGTAAGTCAAAATGCTAAAATTACTGTCAAGCTGTAGTATCCCTATCATTTTACATATTAAAAAGTGGAAACTCAGACCATGTGGTGAAGGCGCATGCCTTTAATGCACTAGGGAGGCAGAGGCAGGCAGATCACTGAGTTGGAGACCAGACTGGTCTACAGTGTAAGTTCAAAGACAGCCAGGGCTACACAGAATAACCCTCTGTTGATTAACAACAGCAAGAATAAAGTGGAAACTCAGAAGACAGCTCTGTTTCCAAGACCGTTATGCGTACTTTGGGATGGGCTGTGATTCTGGGCTGTTGCTCTGAAGAACGCAACTGTTAGTTGGCTCCAAGACATCTACTGAGTTGTCCCTGAACATCTCATCCATTTTATCATGACTCACACTTTCCATTCTCCATTTCCACAAGGGAGTTAGGAGCCATCCTGTTCTCTATGCACCCTGATGCAGACCAAATGCAGTGATTTAAGTAAGAATGGCTGCCACAGGCTCATGTATTGAACAATTAGGTAGTGACACTATTTGTTAGAGTAGGCGTGGCACTTTTTGAGGAATTGTGTCACTGGAGGTGGGCTTTGGAGTCTCAAAAGCCCAAGAGAGGTAGAGTGTCTCTTTCTTCCTGCTGCCTTTGGCTTGGGATAAGGAAGTTCCCCAGGACCATGTCTGCTTCTGTGCCACCATGCTCCTGGCCATGATGATTCTAGATTAAACCTCTGAAATTGTATGCAAGCTCCAATTGGATGGTTACTTTTAGAAGGCTTGCTATGGTCATGGTGGATCTTTGTCATAAAAGAACACTAAGACACCAAACATTTGTGAAAACCTCTCTACCATTCTATGGAGAGATTTTTTGTTTGTTTGTTTGTTTGTTTGTTTGGGAAGAGGTTGCAGGGGCAGAAGGCAGATATGGACGGACAGTGGATTGGGTGATATTGGGGTGCATAACGTGAAGATCACAAAGAATCAATAGCACGTGAAAAGAAGAAATGTTATATCCTGTGATGCCATTAGAGAGGGAGGCCTTTTGAATGTCACTAGGTCGTGAGTCATGAATGGGGTTAGAACTCCTTACAGAATCCCCAGCACTACCTTGGCCCTTATAACACACGTAAACATGTAGCAAAAGAGTGCCACTTCCCATCAAGGAAATGCCATCGAACATGGGCATCTCCACGACTAGAAGTGACTGTTCCCTTGTCTGCAGCCTCTTGGTTTATGGTGTTTCTATTACAGAAGTGCATGTATACTAAGACAACTGTTGTGCTCTTTTTTAAAACTGTATTTTGTTTAGGGTTCCTTAAAGCCTCTCCCTTCCAAACCGCAACCCTATGTTAGGAGAGAAAGGATCAGTGAGAAGAGGGGGTGCAGACCCCTTTACTTCTCCAGGCTGTTTAAGGTAGATGGGTTCTTTACTAATTCTCTGTCAACAACAAAAGCAGCAAGCAGTCTCCTCCATCTCTCTCCTCCAAGCCACTGTGCCACAAAGCATGCCGGGCCTTTGCAAACAGCCACGGTGTCTGTCTCTGGTCTCTCCAAATTGCCACTGGTCACACACCACATTTTCTCTCTGGACTTCCCTGTTTATATCCCTCAGAGCCCTGAACCATGCCTCTCTCTGTGCAACAGAGGCAGGCAGGCCTTTAGCAGCTGGTGAAGACCACATCCAGCAGGAGGCAATTGTCATCTGTGGACAAAAAACAAACAAATGAATAAAAATCCCACACTTGGGATTAAAACAAAAACATATTTACATAACTGAACTGAGTTTTTAAAGAAACCAAAACTTCCATTACAAACAACCATAAGCATTGTTATAATATATAATGTTTCTGTCCAGAATCCTGAGTGATGTTGGCACACAATGGATGAGTCGATAGAATATGTTTACTTGCGTTCATATACCAAAGAGCTCTATACACATACTCAACTATTTTGAAATTAGCCCATCAAATGTGTGTGTGAAATCAAGATATGTTTAAAGTGACACATTATATGTACTTGTGTGCAAGCACATTGTTTAGCAGAAACAGCTGATGCTGGCCTTAGTTAATAAGTTGTGGCCCTGAACAAGCTTTGCTTTAATGATTCGCTATGAAAGGGTCCATTCATTTGAATCATCAACCCTGTAACTTTCGTTTTCATGGCTCTGTCTCTTGTTAAGAAAATATGAGGTCATAACTCTGCCCAGATCTGTTATGGTAAGAAATTAGGCCCCGCTCATGTGCTGGGTTCTATAACCCTGCTGCTTCCCAGCATGGCCCCCCGGCACCTCCCAGGGACTCAGTCTCAGAGAACCTCATTGCTCATGCAGCCTTCTATGTTATGCTCAATGACTGAGTCCTAACAACAAAAAGTAGTGGGTTTTATTACATTTTTTCCATTGGCTCAATAGATAAAGTTATTATAAACCTCCCTCCACTTTAACATTAGTCCGAAGAAAGAAGAATGGATTTTCAAAACTTTGTCCCATAATTCAATCATAAAACTTACACACTTTCAAGAAAACATGTTATGTGGAAACTTACTTTGGAGATACAAGTAAAATACTGGGTTGCCGAAAGAAGACAAAATAAGATGCCAATGACAAAGAGCTCACATGACTTAGGGGTGAGTCTGCAGAAGGCCAGGTACCTGAGCAAAACACAGTGACAGACGTTGAGGAGGGCCGAGGCTTCTGGAGAAAGGTGGTGACCTCACACGGGAGCCCCCTGTCACCAGTGTGGACAGATGGAGGTGTCACGCTGCTTCTGTGGGGATCCCTCATGACTGTTTTGGGAAATTGCCTTGTTTTGAAAAGTTGTCCTTTAGAATAAATCATACATGATGCAACCATTCATGCCTTCGTGAACAGTGTGCTCATGATGATCGAAGCATGACGGGAGCACAGAACACCTCAGGCCACTCTACTGATTCTTCCCTAAAGAAGTACAGACATTCTGTTCTCTTGAATGTGAGTCAGTACGCGTCTCTTGGGTACCCCAAACAAATAAAGTCACATGTCTGCTTCCATTATTGACATCCAGTTTTAGTGAACTAAAACTTAGACTGATAATTTCACTCCTCTAAAATGACAAAGCAACTGAACGTTTAATCAAAGCAGCAGTTTTTATTGAAGACTTTAAATGTGACAGGTGCTAAAGATCCTCTTTGATCATTAAACCACAATGAGCTCATTGCAGCGTGCAAGTTTTGTAAGTGCAAGCAGTAAGTTTTATAATTTAGGTCAATCATGACCTTTGCTCTACTCTAAATTATAGAGTTTTATCATTTTTTATTATGAATTATCATTTTATCTTACTTAATGTGAAACAGCCATCTACATAATTCTGAAGGAAATTTGATTTCATATTCAGCCATCTTTTTCTACATTTCCCATTTAATTTAGATGTACACTTAAAATGATATTTTCACTTATTCTTAACATGATGTTTAAATCCATTATATGTCTCTAGAAAAAAACTTTCATATACATATCTTAACATTAGATCTTATTAGGTGTTGATATCATAATGAAGTAAAAAACATGGGGACTAAAGAGGTAGCTCAGCAGTGATATTTCCTGGTTCTTCCTGATGTCCTGGGTTTGCTTCATCCTGCTCAGCAGTTTGCTCACAATGATCTCTGAGTCTAGCTTCAGAGAATGCAACATACTCATCTGAACCCCAAAGGCCCATACACCCATGCATAAAACCAACACACAGACACACACGTGTAATTTTAAAAATAGCAAGCTCACTTTTTCAACGTTGCAGGCTTTATTTTATTTATAAAATAAAACCATTATTTGGTAAGCACACAAGCTGAAGTAATTCATAGTGTAACACATTCATAAACACACAGACCACAAAATCTTATATATTTTTTCTTTTTTACCATATATAAAATATATATGCCATATATACATCCCATATATATACATATACATATATATATATATATATACACACACTTATGCACAAGTATACACATGCATGCATAGATACATACACACATACATTCACATAAGAATAGAGGCTTTACCCCTAGGTGTACATTTTCCATCTCTCTGCACAAATAGAACTTCTTGATGGCCTGTTTGCACTGGGACTTGAACAGAGGTTGACTTGCCACAGCTCAGAAAACAGCCAGCAACAAGCCCTCCTCTGTGCTCTACTCTACTCCTCCAACCGCCTCCACTCGGAAAGGCAACCCATAGCAGGGTGTGTCAGCAGTAAGAAGTTAATATCTCTACACACTTGAAGGAGGAGTTCAATATGACTCAACAACAGGATGCCATGGTGTATTTTACAATTAATGTTTTGTTTTGTTTTATTGCTTTTCAGGATCTAGGCAAGTGTGAGCAGTGCCTGAATTTCCATGTGTTTGTGTCTGGGCATTTCTTCCATCACTATTCATCTTTATCTCTTTGTCTTTTCTGCGGAAGGTACCAGAAAGCAGAGACAGACATTGGAATCAGGCAATCTTATGCTCAGCCTTTAATCATAGTTTTACAAAATCGATACACCTTTTTAGAATTTTACTTCACTGGATGAAATTCAGAGATCAAAGATTCCAGAGCCATTGTGCTTCAGAAACAGGTCCATGTGAAATTCATTCTCGCCCTCTGGTGGCCGTACGGCAGCATGGCATCACGTTGCAAAGAATTTTAGTGAGTCCTTAGGTTTCTATTAACTAGAGTCATTTGGAAGAAATCTAAACTATATTCTTTTGTAGCAGAAACACTTCTTAGAAGTTCATAAAAATTTACATTCATTCAAATATAAATGGTGCATGTCTACATGTCCAATAACTTTGATAGATATGTCAGAAACTACTAAATCTTTTATTTTATTTTATTTTATTTTTTAATCATCAGCAAACCTTGGGACAGAAACACAAATATGTCAGTGGCCATTTCAAAAGGCCAAATGGATGAGGCTGACATGGTGAGACAGGAATCCTGCCTTTCTGGTTCCAAGCCAGCCAAGCAGAAGCTTACATAAACACCCCCAAAGCACTCAGACAGAAGGGCACAAAAGACGCACACTTCACATGTTACATTCTGAAGGGCACAAGGGCAAGTTTTCACCGGACCTGAGGCGTCGTGTGGCCTCGTTCTTCTCAGCCTGCCAGTAAGGACTGGAGACTACAATATGGAGAATGTCACAGCTATTACCTTCAATGGACACCAGAGCACCCAGCTCAGTGAGGCGAGAAGCTCTGGGATCCTTCAGCAGCTAAGCAGCGCCAACATCGTGAAGACGGCCACAGGGCACATAACATCCACAGGTAGACATGAAACGCTGACAGCACGTTTGCAAGTGATGGTGAATTTTCAGCATCAGTTTCTGGCCTCCATAAAGGTTCCTCAGAGCAATGGCAGAGCCTTTACAATGGGCTGCGACAGCAGCTTTAGTAATTTCTTTCTAACCCGATACAAGTGTTCTTGAAGGGATTTCCACCGGTGTGTAGGACGCATGAGTAAGTCACTGTTTATCAGGGCCGAGCCGTGGCGATTTCTGATATTAACTGAATAGACTAGCTAAAATCCAGATGTTCTGTGTTTTGAAGCTCCCACTGCACGGGGGCCCTCTGCTCTTCACTTCTCGCCTATGAGTGAGCGCCACACACAGGCTCTGTATCTGGGTACCCAGGCTATGCTCAGATACCTCAGAAACAAATTTCCTGGTCAGTATTCTCTATCAGGATGATTAGACGTGTAATGCAATCAATGTCTATTGAATGAAGTAAAAACCCACATAAGCATTTTTATCTGCATTCACATGACCACCCCTCATAGCCAAGGAAGCATGGATTCTAGGCAAAACACGCACTGGGAAAAACTAATGAAATGATTCAAATATACGCATCCTGCACATTTGTACCACATGTGTCTGATTTCTGCACCTGTCTAATGCCCAGATCTACTGGAAGCGTGCTGGACAGGCTCAGCAGCTTTTCTGCTACTGGCTCAGAGAAGTGTTGCTGCTGAGGTGAACGTGGGCCATTAGAGCCTAGAAGGATTGAAAATGGAGTTGCAATTTTGTTTCACTGCTTACATTTATCTTCCCATGTTGCCTTCCAGAATAAGTAACGGCAACATCTATTGATAAATGCATCCCAGATCCTTCCAGCTCTTAAACTAATCCAACACCCCATAATTTCCATCCAAGGTGATAAGTCAATGCAGGTGCTGTTGAATACTGAGTATTCAATGTCCATGGACACTGTGCCTCCTCTGATTCTTGATCTCACACAAGGATTCTCTTTCAGCAGCTGAAGAATTTCATAAGGTGACAGTTTTCCTCCTCTGAGTTCTTCAGCCTTAGTGCCTCAGAAATTAAGGAATTCTTCACCTCACTGCACTGAGCAGCTTTACCTTTGGCTTTGTTTCTGTATTTTTCACCCCCATCAGACACTCTTGTCTCAAAGAAACATATTTCATGATATGTTCTGCCTCATATAAAATTATCCATATATTGTATAACTTATTTTTAACAAATAGCACCCTGCATTTTTGATACCAGGGTTTACTTAGTGAAGTTATATTTCATTTTCAATAGGTAGAAATTAGTAGTTTAAAAAATATAGTGGGTCTTGAAAGATGGCTCAGTGGTTCTAGATGATAGCTGGAAGATGTGTTCCCCTGACCTTAACACTGGAACCCACACTGTAGAAGAACAGAAACGAGTTTCTCATGTTGCCCTCTGACCTTCTCATGATTATCATTTGATGCCTATGCCCATTCCTTCACCCTGACACGTTAAGCAGATGCTTTTAAACACAGTTTTGAAAGATTTCAGCAGAGGCGATGGCTCCATCCCTTCCTCTTAGAAGAGAAACTGCAGCTCTGTCCCTGGACAAGCTGTACAGAAACTTTGAAGAGATGAAAGAAGGGAGGAGAGTGTCTAGAAACCTAAGGATACAAGCAACATTACAAGAAGGGATTGATTTTCCTTCTGATCTCCCCAAGCTCCAGACAGGACATTGCCAAAGCCTGGATCACGGAAGCGCCAGCTGGGACAAGTGCATTTGATCCTAGAAAAGTGTAAGTCTCTAAGTGACAATGCCAGGAAAGGGTGGCTCAACAACAGAAAAGCCTTCTTAGCTCTAACCCATTTTAACTATCTTACCTGTCCTTTCCTCAACCAGCTATCACTGGGAATAAACACACACTGTTTCTGAGCATCGGGAAGTGAGGAGGAAGCATATTTTCCACTGGGACAAGGGTCAGCACTTGAATTTCTTTACTAAATGGCTTTGGTTGATGAGGAGTTAGCTGCCTGCCATTTCCTTTACATGGAAACAAAGGTGATCTGATTGCTAGTGAGGTGGAATCAAGCAGTTCACAGGTGAATATGATTCATTCCCATGAAATGTCAAGGAATAAAGTTGAGTGGAAATAATGTGGTCACAACTCCAAGATGCTCTGCCGTGTTAGGTTAGGAGTCTAGAGAGGAGCTTCACATCTTCCTATTCTGTGCCCATGATGAGGAAGGAGGCATCCAAGGCTGGGATGTTCACCCACTCCTGTCTTGGTGCTCAAGGGACAGACAGGCTGACAGCTACCCAAAGGCCACACCATCACTATGAATGGTGCTACTCAGGGCTATGCCTGAGAAGGGAGCGTGGCACAGGCAGGACCAAGAGTTCTCTCTCACACACACACTCGACTCAGCAGCAGTCGTGCTGCGTGAGGACGTAGGTCAGTGCTAACACTATACCCCAATAGGAAGACAGGCACAGACACAGACCTGAGCCCGCCACGCTCAAGCAAGCCACACCCAAAGAGTATCAAACACAAACAGGATCCAGAGTTCTGTGGCACAATTCCCTAAACTTTCTGGATAAAAATAAAAATAAAAATAAAAATCCA
The DNA here is from genome assembly GCA_010120015.1 of Rhombomys opimus. Classification (NCBI taxonomy): domain Eukaryota; kingdom Metazoa; phylum Chordata; class Mammalia; order Rodentia; family Muridae; genus Rhombomys; species Rhombomys opimus. The sequence goes on from REGO01000252.1 coordinate 1,269,617, forward strand.
CTTGTCATATTAAGAACCTGAAAAAAACAGAATATAAATAACATGTGAGAAATGTTTGGTGACACCAAGATGGTAACCACAGAATGATTGCATCAAAGTAGTTGAAAATATTTGTCCTAAGACTGCTACATATGGAAACAAATGAAAGAAAGTAGAATCCTTTTGCAAACACATAGTAGTCATCAGAAAAGGGCTGAATAAATTATGAAATTAGAAAATATGATTACAGTAAAAATCTCAGTATAGTTTCTACAGTAAAGTACAGTATGAGAATTGGGTTAATACATGTGTTGAGATCGAGGCAAATTTCTTGTTCTATATTCCATAAAGGACCAGAAAGTGGTTCTTGCTGTGTGAAGATTTTTCATTTTTATCTCCACAGAGGTAAAAAAGAAGAGGAATATTTAGGTTCTAAGATAGACTTCTTGAAAACCACTAGCTGAAAATGAAGACATGTTTTGTATTCTTTCTTTCAAAAACTGAGGAGGCATTTTGGAAAGGCATTCTTTGCCCATTTAAATATTCCACCCTACTTGGAATTTGCACATTTGCTCACAGCATCCAACATGTCTTTAGTAAGAATATATCATATAAAGTATTTCCATTTATGGTGAAGAATCAAAAATATGGGTAAACAAACTTGGCATGGAATAATTTAAACTATTCCAGTCAGTTCTAAGTCCCATGCATGTGTTAGAGGAAAAACGATAGCCTTCTGCTAATCTCATTTAATATAGAAATCACCTGCTGTCAGAGCACGAAAAGAACATCTGAAGATGTGAAGATATAACAAGATAAACTTTCAGAGCCGCCAAGCTCAGCAGGGAGGCCAGGGAAGACTGAGAGGATCATTTTAGCCTTAGTTAACTCTGCTAATCTTTCTGTCTCTGTCCTCCCTGTCTCACTGTCTCTCTCCTTCCCTCTCTCTTTCTCTATCCATCTCTGGCTGTCTTTTTGTCCATCTCTGTCTCTGTCTTTTTACTCTTTGTGTGTGTGTTTCCTCTAGTTTCTCAGTTCCTTTCCTCTATTCCTTTTGATTTTGTTTGTAAGGTAAATTTATCTCTCTCCCCTAAGCAGCCCCATTTTCTCTGCAATGCTCCAACTTCTGCACCCCCTTTGGGTTTCCTCTGTTCCATGAAATGAAAACATGAAAGAAGTCTCCAGATTAACTCTACCCCTTGCTGTTGTTTTCCTCTGCTGTCAGTTTCCTTTTCTTCAATCCCCTTTACACATTTAACAGATTTATGAAATGAAAGTGGTTTCCATAAGATACCCCAAAGAGAAGATGAAACTAATGAGCCTGATGGCCCCTTCAGTAATAGTAATGATTGTTAGTAGAGAGTTGACAAATGAGAAGGTGCTGTTCAATGGAATCAGTTACTGCAGTCTCTCAGAGCACATTTGCCAAACACAGGTAGAAACACAAACACGCGTGTGAGTGTGCACACATGCACATGTACACACATACACACACACTAGTTTACATACATATAAACTATTTCTGTTTACTAATTTTACAGACTCTTGAGGCTGGTACGAGAAAAGACCTTCATCCATCGACTGTGTCCTCCAATCCGGACAGAGCAATGTCAAACATTTCAGTTATTACCCTTCTCTGACATTCAGTAAAGATGACAGCAATGCCCCAGTTTTGGCAAACATATTAAATAAGTCTACATTCCAAGAAGATTGTTCCTCCCTACAAAAGTTCTTTATCTTTGAAATAACTACTTCCTTTTCAGGAGGGAGAAGGGAGGGAGTCAGAAGGGAAGGGGCGAGAGTCCCTCAGGGTTAAATGTCAAGATTAATCACCAGTTGGTTTCATAACTGTATTTGGGATTAGAGCCAAGAACTAATTGTAAAAGTCATTTCAGGGATCATTGCTGTATACCTGTGAATTGTACAACAGTTATGATGCATTGAGGAAGAAACCTCAGGTGATGGTACAAGCTCCATGACTGCTCAAGCCCTAAGGCATCATTCCTCCCCCAGGATGCTAATGTTGGCCAGAGGGACACAGAACTTTCAGCCCAAGGGAAGAAGGGAGACTAACTAATGAAAAGGATCAAGGAAACAGAGAAGTCAATCACAGATCTGTCAGGTTTAATTTTTTTTTACATTCATTCAAATATAGTAGACATGGATTCCTATATACTAGTTCATAATCTCCTACCTTAAGTCTCTTATATCCTGCCAGAATAGAAGAAAAACCAGAAACTTTACAGATAATTGTCATTCCTCACTCTAACACACAGTAGTTGCAATATTTTTCATTTTATTTATATTTACAAAGTCAGACCCAGAAAGACAAGCATGGTATATACACTCTTATAGCCACACAATACAAGATACACATATAACAATCCACGTACCTAAAGATGTTAAGTAACAAGGAGGACCCTGGGAGGATGGTTAATTCTCATTCAGAAGGGCAAATAGAATGGACACAGGAAGATGTTGAAGAGAAGGAACAGGACTGTAGCCTACCATAGATGTCTTCTAAAAGACTCCACCCAGCAGGAGATCAAAGCAAACGCTGAGACTCACAGCCAAACTTTGGGCAGAGCACAAAAAGTCTTATGGAAGAAGAGGGAGATAGAAAGGCCTGGAGGGGACAGGAGCTCCACAAGGAGAGCAACAGAACCAAAAAATTTGGGCCCAGAGGGACCTGCAGAGACTTATGCACCAACCAAGGACCATGCAAGGACCTAGACCCCCTGCTCAACTGTAGCCCACAGAAAGCTCAGTCTCCATGTGCGTTTCCTAGCAATGGGAGCAAGGGCCATCTCTGATATGGACTCTGTTGCCTGCTCCTCAATCACTTCCCTCTGGCAGGGTGGCCTTGCCAGGCCACAGAGGAAGAGGATACAGCCAGTCCTGATGATACTTGATTGGCTGGAGTCACTTGGTAGGGGAGAAAGGACTGACCCTTTCTGAGGACTAAGGGGGAAGGGTTGGGAAAAGAAGGACAAAGGGCGGAACCAGCATGAGATGAGGGAGCGGACTAAGATCGGGATGTAAAGTGAATAAATTAAAAATAAATAAATTTAAATAAAAAGTAAGATCAGTGTACAAAGGAAAGAATTTCACCATGAGGTTTCACATATATGTGCTTGATATTGCTGATCGTCTTCCCCATTTCTCTCCCTAACCACCTTGCCCCCTTCCTGCTATTGCCCTTGGCAGTCCTTTCACTACTCTATGTCAATCATCAAATTCTTCTCCTTCTAACCTCCCTTAAGAACTCCTCTTTCTCTTCCTCTCGAGACCTCCTTTCTATTTCCATCATACACTCCCCATGTAAACATAGGTTCACACAAATGAATGTAATTAATACTAGGCACACCATGAAGACACATGTGGCACATGTGGGTTTCCTCTTGCACAACCGCTGTTCAAACATCCTCTGTGTGACTGGGGCAGACTTTGTGAAAACCACAGAGAACTTCCCTAGATGGAGGTTTCCAAAAGAAGACACTGAGAGTGGACAAAGTAGCTGCCTGCCCCCTGGGCTCCCACTGCCCGCTGCGCAGTGGGGTCCTCGTCTCATGCTCCTGATGATCTGTTCCTTTCTTTCAGATCTTGCAATCTTCCATAGTCATAGAAACGAATTCTGCTTTGTCCTTAAAACATTTTCAAACTCTCTCCTTTTCTCTATGGTTTGTGTCTGAGGCAGTATTAGTTGAGTTTTCTAAAGATTCTGTATTCTCTTTCACCGATCATATAATTGCAGAAAATTGTGGAAAGAGTCTGTGATCCTTGCCAAATGTATATTTATGGTCTACTGAGAGAATGACTCAAGGCACACCGCACAAACACCTATAGTGAAAACTTTGACAAATGCTCTGAAGACCAGTATTGAGCGTTGGAAAAGTAAGTTCCATGCATTATCATGTCTAATCTCATGACTAAATGAGTGATCATTTAAGCTCATGTCACTTGGTGTGAAATGTGAATAAAATGTTAAACTGGAGCTAGAGAGGGCATGAGGAGAAGGATATTAGAATGGGGTTCAGAAGGAAAGAAGAGAAAAGTGTAGACTATATCCACTAGAATATTGTTCAGTCCTAAAAGGAAACACACGCTCTCATCTGCTACCTGAATAATACTGGAGGCCATTACGGTAAGCGGCACAAGCTAGAAAAAAAATTTGTTTCTCACCCAGTCATGAAAACTAAATTGTCTTACTATTTTCCTAAATTGTCTTAAAGACAAAAAGAGTATCTGTGGGTCAGGGACAAAGCAGAGTACAAATTAGCCAGACACAGGACAAAACAGAGGAAAGCTAAAACCATTTTGTTTTTTTGTCGACATTATAGGGGGAACATTAAGACATCTATAATATGTTTCAGAGACAGCACATAGGAGTCAAAATTCTCCAACACATAGAAAATAGTAACAGCTGACAAGACAGAGCTATTTATTGCCCTGATTTCTTAATCATGCACCCCAGAAATGTATCAAATTACAAAGCATCTCGTATAAAATATATAGAAATTATAAAATGCAGTAAAACAAAATAATAGGGAATATTTGATATGAATGAACAGAAGAAGATAGGGGAGAAAAAAACTTAATCAGAGTTGAGTGAAAGGGGTTAGTTGAAGCAGGAAACAGGTTGATGTAAACTAAGGATCTATGAAAAATTTTATAAAACACTATTTTGCAAATTAATCAAAACTGTAATTTTGTAAAAAGAAGTTTGAGCAAAAGTAACCTACATTTGTCAACAGGGCTATTCTCAGAAAACATGTAAAAAAATGTGTGTGTGCATGCACACATGTGAACGAGTGTGTATGTATGTACATACATATGTACGTATATATGAATATACGTGTTTTGTATAGATATATACATAATCATTGGATCCTAAAGGCTCCAGAGGCATCTATAACAACATATCTTATTGACATTGTTCTTGATTGCCCACCATAACAAGATGATAGGGTACAACCATATAAGACACCATACATTTTGCTTGAAGGATGCAGGGACATTAATCTTGACCTGACCAGGAAATTCTTCCTGCTGGCCAACTATCATGGTGCTGGAGAAGAAAAGACATTGGTAGTCTTGTCTACCAGTGGACCTTGCATGCTACCGCACTCCCTACAGGCAGGGTGGGATCACTGGAGCAATAGTGCAGGACTGTTTGTAGGTAACCAACTACACTTTTGATTGAATTTGAGGCAAGCTCTACAGAAAGAATTAAATGCTTCACTGTAAACACGGCAAAAACCCGTAAATGGGGAACTTATCAGCCCTACGATAAGTGCTGTTGTTGTTTTCTAAATGGTCATGTCAGCAAACTGCCTTCTAAATATTGATGTTTATGTTAATATATCTGTGCTGTTTCCAACCTTCCATAAAGATTTTTTTAACTTATTCACTTTATATTCCAATGGTAGTCCTCTCTCTTCTTCTCTCCCTGTCCCACTCTCCCTTCCTCTTTCCCTTATTCCCCCTCCCCTTCTCCTCAGAAAAGGGAAGTTCCCTTCACCTACCCATACCAACATATTAAGTCATATCAGGACTGAGCATCCTATACCACAGTGGCCTGTGTCCAGGCAGCCTTGCCAGAGGGCAGTGATAGAAAAGCATGCAAGAGAATCCTTGTTAGAGATAGCCCCTGCTCTGCTTGCTACGGGATCAACATGAAGACCAAGCTGCTTAGAGGGTATGTCTGTGTAGGGTTCCTAGGTCCAGTCCATGCATGGTCCTTGGTTGATGTTTAAGTCTCCACAAGCCTCCCTGGGCCCAGGTTAGTTGGCTCTGTTGGTCTTAATGTGGAGCTCCTGAAGATGTTTTCATTACAATGGGTAGTACTGTTCAAAGTGCTGAGAAGGAGGCACTGTAGATTATCCATCTATATCAAGTACTCATCCCAAGGCTCAGCTAACAACTGTGAAGAGTGGATGAAAGAATGTAACAGGCAGAGGGTGAGGAGAAGGTTGTGAAATGCTGTCTTCTGGATATGACACGTCTGTAGCACACATGAACTCACAGCAGCTGTCAAGGATTTTAATCCAGTAACATGGCTGCTCTGGAAAGAGATCACATTCGAAGACTCTCTAGGTCTGTGTGATCAAGCTGGAATACAGATATGCCATACACCTTTAATCCCCATGACTGGAATACAGACATGCCCTTAGTACACATTTTTATTCCTTAACATTGAAAGTGAAATTAGGTTGTAGAAAGAAGCATCCATGTTTGAAAGTGACACCAAAGTGAAGGGGAGACAAAGTGATGAGTTAGAAAAGGATTTGACACAATGAGTCAGAGATAGTATATACCCAACTCTCAGGACAACAGACAGGAAAGAGAGGCCACTCAAGAGAGCAGTGCAGAGAGGGGAAGTTGAATCAGTTCAGTCAGTTTTAGCAGTTCACCTGAACCATCAGCTTTGTCAGTCCATTGGCAGCCAGTTGAGAGACAACAGTTGGGAGTCAGTTGAGAGGCAGTGGAGTTGGTGATAGTTCAGTCAGTGGAGTTCAGAGGCAACTTTACCAGCACAGTTGTACAGAGACGGGTTGCAGAGAGGACAAGCTAGACATAGGAAATGACAGAATAAGCTAGAGAATGAGAAGGGCTCAGAAGTTAGTTTGAGGCCAAGCAGAACAAGTCAGTCAGAAACTGAGAGAATCAAGTTTGAATCAGTCAGCTTGAAGAGGACTTTGAGCCAGAACAGCTGAGTTGAACCAGCCAGGGTTCAGAAAGAACTAGAAAGTGTGAGCTTATTCAATAGTAAGCCTCTAAGATGAAAATTACATCAGGCGAATAAAAGATAATTTTACAAAGCTAATTAAAAATTCCAAAATGAAACGTGGAAGTATTCCTGATATCCTATGCTGAATGAGTTGCTGCTAGGGGTTAAAGAATGCCAGGAGAGGGAGAATCACTGGTGAGTTGGACACCATAACCCAGAGGATGATACTACACCTATTTGCATATAAGCAGCACTAGTTGAACTCAGCTGGTTAAACAATTATAAAACAAGGACATGAAGTTAGGAAGGAGAAGAGATGAGGTGTCCTGGGTGGGGGGGTAAGTTGGGGGTGAGGGGTGGATATGGTCAAGACATATAGTACCAGTACACATGTATGAAATTTTCTATGGGGGGCACCCAAGATGGCGGTGATCAGCGCACACCATTTATGAAAGGCAGAGGATCTGAAACTCTGAAATTGGTGAGTGGAGGGGCAACTGAAATCGGAAAATCGACATTGTGACTCCCTGAAGGAGGGGGGACACTACAGGAGCAGAGAACTTTTTGATTCAGGTCAGATGCAGACTTCTCTGTGAACTAAGAGGGACACTTCCTTCTTGGGGCCTCCCTCCCCCTCGGAGGAGCAGAGCCACAGCACCAGTGGCCCAGATCTTACTGCCTGAGAACCGAGGCAGAGGTGGGAATACTAGCACCGCAGCCTCAGCAGCCAGCATCACCCACATCCCAAGCCCAAGACCCGCTGTATAATCCTGCCTGGGTCCCACGCCTGCAAGAGGCCAACCTTACTAATTCCACAGAGCCTGACTGTACGAGCCACTCAGTCCCTCCGTGGTGGACAGCACAGCAGGCTGTGCAGCTACCAAAACCGCCCAGGATCACCAAGTGCCCAAGCCACTGCAGTGGCTACACAAGACTTCCCGGCAGGCACCTAGACACCCCATTTCTGCAGCCGCAACTGGATTCCTGAGTATAGCAGCTGCAACACCACTGAGCTGTTTGAGGGCATATTTGGCTCAGCAGACTCAAACCTGCCAGTAGAGAACAGGAGGAACTCCTGTGCATTTTGATTTGACCTGGTAGAGAGTGAGTGCACTCTCAAGTGCCTGCAGAACCCCAGATACAGGGTGCTTCTAAGCTAGCAGCCAGACATCAGAAATCTCCCACCCACACATCCATGGTGGGAAACAGAGGGTTTTTTTGGGACAAGGAAGCCCTGACTCTGTGGAGCTACCAGCAGAGTTTAGGCAAATAACTCCTAGAGCTCAGTTAGAGATGAATACCAGTAGCCTGTAGGCCACTGACACACTCAGAGAATTTGCACACTCCAATCATCACCAGAGCATGTGATAACTTCAGTGCCCACAACCCCTTCGGTGACCACAAGGTTCCCTTCCCTCACTGAAGGCCTCTACATTCTCTAGCACCCTGTACCTCAAGTAAAACTTACGCACACATGCACACGCTCTCTCACATTTGTCCTTCTGTGCCTATGAACTTTCCTCCCACAGGTAGAACTGAAGCACGAATGCACACGCTGAAACCATTGGACCTCTCTCATCTCCCTGAAGAATTCTCCAGACTCCAGAGAAAGACAGTACCAATCTGAACTGCAGAACCCAAGAACAAACAGTGAAGGTTATGGTTAAGCAAATGGCTAGAGGTAGGCGAAAGAACACACCCAACAAAAATCAGGAAATCATGGCTTCACCAGCAACTCCCAAAATCAATGGATACTCCAATTCATCAGAAACACAGGAAAATGACCTTAAAGATATGTTTATCCAGTTATTAGAGTCATATGAAGAGGAAACAAAGAAATCTCTCAGAGAAATAGCCAAGCAAATCCAGACAGTTAAAGAGGAAATGAACAAATCTGTCAAAGAATTGACCTCCCAGGTGGAGGCTAAGAAAGAAGATCTGAACAAAGTTCTCAAAGAAACACAGGCAAATATAGCCAAACAAATAGAGGGACAAGAGGGGAAAAATTAGTGGCATATAGAGAAGAAATGAACAAAAAAATAGAGGCCGTCATAAAGAGATCGTCATAAAGCCACATTCAAACAGATGAAGGAAATGGTGCAAGACAGAAAAATAGAATTAGAATCAATAAAGAAAACAAAAACATAGAAAACCCTGGAGCTGGAGAACTTAGAGAAAAGATCAGGAACCACAAAAGTAAGCATCAACAAGAGATGGAAGAGAGAATCTCTGGTGCTGAAGATATAGTTGCAGAAATTGATACTTCTCTCAAAGAAAAAGTAAAATCGGAAAAGTCCCAAACACAAAACATCCAAGAAATCAAAGACACCATGAAAAGGCAAAATCTAAGAATAATAGGAATTGATGAAAAAGAAGATTCCAATCTCCAAGGTCCAGAAAATATCTTCAAGAAAATCATAGAAGTAAATTTCCCCAACTTTATGAAAGAGATGCCCATAAATATACAAGATGCCTACAGAACACCAAACAGACTAGACCAGAAAACAAAATCCTCATGTCACATCGTTGTCAAAACACTAAGCATACAGAACAAAGAGAAGATATTAAAAGCAGCAAGGGAAAAAGGCCAAGTAACTTATAAAGGTAGGACTATCAGAATCACACTGACCTTCTCATCAGAAACTATGAAAGCCAGAAGGGCTTCAGCAGAAGTCATGCAGACTTTAAGGGACCACAGATG
>REGO01000252.1:1301396-1318005 GCA_010120015.1 Rhombomys opimus
GCTGTCAGTCCTGAAGGCCTTTTATTGCTTCTGCTGTATGCTTCTAAGCCCCTGTTTGGATAGTATTACTCTTCTGCTGTTATTTGTTCTTTTACTCAAAAGATACACCCGAGGAAAGATTGTAGTTCTTCCTGTAAATTTCTCTATTGTGAACTACAGTTGACTGCATTTAAAGGACTTTCCTAGATACTTTCTGCTGAATATTTTTAATGCCTGAGTTGATGTGTTGTGACCTATCACCTATATATGTATGTATCATCAATCTATCTATATCTATCTGCCTATCTATTATATATCTCTATTTATCTATCATCAATTGATCATTCATCTGTCTCCATATCTGTCACTTATTTATTTTTTCATATCTATCATTTATATTATCTATCTATATCAATATATATAACATCTATCTATATCTACCTATCTATACGTAGCATCTATCTCTTATCTATCATCTACAATCTATGTATCTATAATCTATATCAATCATCTATTTATCAGTCAATATATAACTTGACTATCATCTTATCTATCTATCTACTCATTCATTCTTTAACATTAGCTTGTTGCATATTTAATCATTAATTCAAAACCAAATATGTGGGGCTGGAGAGATGGCTCAGAGGTTAAGAGCACCGGTTGCTCTTCCAGAGGTCCCAAGTTCAATTCCCATCAACTGCATGGTGGCTCAAAACCAAATATGTATATGATTGTATATATCATATTTGGACTGTTAATACCAGTGGCTGATTGTTACTCAAGATTTAACAATGCATTCCATGCTACTCCTAGATGAAGAGAAGATACTTGAAAAGATCTGAGGAAGCATAAGAAAACTAATGTCTAGTTACTAACAAAATTTAGCAAAAACAGAAATAATTCTAAAGATTGAACAAATGTTGAGAAGCAGATGAATGCACAGAAAACTATGCCAAGAAAAATTATAATCAAGTTTATGAAAACAAGACAGATAGAGAAAAATAAGAATGCTGTAACACTGAATTTCTTACAGGGACAACTCTAACTCCAGGGAGCTTGTTTACAATTTTATTAGAGTTTAAAAGAAACAGCTGGGCAAGAAAGCTGTAAATCTCAGTATTAGCCAGAAGTAACTATGCAGAGAAGAGGAAGAGAGAAAGCCGAGTCTTCTGCATTAATCTGGCATGTCCAGGAATAAGGTCAGCAAGCAGACAGGTAGCAAGGAGCAGCAGCATGAGCAAGTACCTTCCGACACAGACTGAGAAAGACCAAGATGCCGGAGAAAGCATGTCCAGTGTTTAGCCAGAGTCTGAAAAGAGGAAATGGAAAAGAAAAGGGAACCCTACTTCAAATCACAAAATTTAGAGTGAATTTTACAGAATTGAAAAATACAAAAGGCCAAACAGGTATGAATCAACATCTTTGCAACAGAAATCCATTAAGATTATTATATGATTATACAAATTTGTAGTCATCATTCTTTTTAAAGAAGTAATGATTGCCATTAATAACCAATATTTAAGGAACTTCTTGATTTATTACTTGTGAGATTGGATTAAAAAAAAATCTACCAAGTGAGAGTTCTGCATCACAGAATTCACCCAAGTACTAAGAACCTGTGGGCAAATGGGTGAAGAAGCCTTCAGCAAAGAGTTATGTGGTGCTAACTTCGTTGGTGAGCTGTCGCTTGCTGTTTGCATTTGGTGAATGTTGACTCTGAGAAGAAAACAACCTTCCATGCATCAGATTCGAGAATGTTTATCGTCTGAGAATCCTTATCCACACGCGGTCATGAGTGACAAGCAGAAAGCAGGTAGTAGATAGTTAAGGGTATTAAAGACATTTGCCCGTGAGAATAATTAGAAGGTAAATGATTTCCATCTGAGATTAGTATTATTTATCCCATGGCTTAAATATCTGTGGTGAGTGGGAACCCTGAGCCAGAAGCTTACCAGAAGTGAGACCTCTGCTCTGCCTGGAATCAATCTCTCAATTGGGAGCTTCAGCATGATCGCTCAGGCAGCCTTCCCCAGTCATTTCTGCTGGATGCATGCACACAATCTGCTGTTTTGTGCCTGTCTTTTGTACAGAATTCTTCCATTTGGAAGCCTCATTCATGGGGAATGTGCTGGCTTACACCAGAGTCAATAAAGAATTCCAGATTGTTGCCTCAATGGGGCTTCCAAAGGCAATTTCTGCCAGTTCTTAGAAGCGCCAGTTCGATGATGTTACTTTAGTTTATTCTGTCAGAACCTTTCCATAGTCATTTCTACTGGCTGCTGTAGGTTTCTGACTTTGTGTGTTCTCTCTTTTCCTTTCTCTTTGTTCTTTTATATCTGCTAGCTACGTGCTTAATACACTCATTCATTTGAAACTAAAAGTGTAGTTAGCATAAACCAAACTCCAGAGAACAGGTACTAGCGTCATGTTACGTCACGACTGGTGGCTTTACGGATTGCTGCCCAGGGCCTACAATGTATAGGCCTTTAGTCTTCAAGGGAGCAATTCCAATAAGGATCCTTTCATTTCATATATCCAAGGAGTTCTTGGTATAATTTTTAAAAATTACTTAAATATTTAAAATATTAAAACATCATAAAACACTGAGTTCACCTTCCAGGAGAGACTTGCAGAAAGTACATTTTTACCTGTAATATGAGAGAAAATCAAAGCAAAGTTGTTTCAGTTGAAAAACAAAACTCTGGTGAGTTTGTGCAAAGTCTGATCAAGATTAGTACCTGACACATCTTCATTTATTACATGATAATTAACTTAAAATTCAGCTCAGACTTGCTATAAAATAAAAAAGTGAAACAAAAAAATCTCAGATGTTCTTTGGGTTGTCAAATGATCCACAGGAACCCCAGTTATTAGTGTTGATGTAAAATGAGGAAAGGCTGTCAGGCAGCTCCTCCTGACAGATGAGACACACTTTAAAATATGTGTAAAACTCATCAACACTGTGCATAACTACTGCCAACCTGCTGCATCGTGTAGATAAGACAAAAGCATAGGCCACACAGGAACCCCACCAATAAAACTCATCCACGACAGCAAAAACCAGCAGCTTCATTTCTCTGCTGTGCTCAAAGACTAGCGATGAAACTCAGCTTGAAAGAGATGAGGAAGCAGAGTAGAGAGTAAAGAGAGAAGGATGGATTAGTACATTAATTTATGCACTAAAATAGTTTACTTGAAACCCAACAATATACTGAGGCAAACACATTCCAAGTGAAGTACAAACCACATCTGTGGGTTAGAGGGATCCCAGATCACCTCACTTCATATTTTTACACCCCAGGGAACAATGAAATTAATGGATTTTCCCAAGGGCACAGTGAGTCAGCAACAGAACTCGTAGCAGATCCTGCCTCTGTCTGAACAGACTGTTTATCCATCTTTCTAGGTTGCTAGTATCTAAAAAAGAACCCATGATATTTTCTTTCAAGTTTGAATGTGTAAGCTCACACTTCTGTGAGCTGACAGTAATCCTGGGTTGTCCATAAGGAATGACCAGCAGTGAGGAGGCAGCTGTAGGCTGACCGGGACACAGAGAGTTGTCAAGTCTGTGCAGTAAGAACATCGCTATGTTGAGAATGAGAACAGATTATTCAGAGGCCTGTGATCTCGTGAGTACTGTGGCAAGAAAGCCAGGGCTATACAGGAGGGGAACTGTTACAGAAATATGAAGACAAAGCCTGGTTCTTTTGATGACCTGAGCAGTGTGAAGCTCTTGAGAACTCAGTTATAGACTTTGGTAGGAAAGTCAGAAAAGAGTTATTTATTTAATAGGAAAGTCACTTCACCTTTTCCTACAATTCCATAGCCAAAAAAAAAATTACTAGATGTGGTTTTGTTTTTATTTTGAAAATATTTAGACATGTGTGTAACACCCAGGAAGAGTGACTTCTGTGCATCTGTTTCCTATACTGCTCATTGTGAACTGTACTGATGACAAAAAATCGGCAAGTGTTATAAGATTGCAAAGAGGGATATTACTTTCTGGACACAACACTTTCTTCACGAAATCCTGGGCTATTGGTGCTATAGTTATGGGAATTCAGAACAGCAGTGAATTCACAGGCCCCACTGTGTACCTGCCATAAACACCTGTGTATAGATTCACTCATACATGCTTTTGAAGATGGAACTAGTTCTGCTTAATGAAGTAGGTTCTTCCTCAACAGCACATTTCTGTGTGATAAGTTAAATCCCATTAGCCACATCCTCCTGCAGCTCTGCTTCCACATCCCTATTCTGCTGTAAAATCAAGTGGAAAAGTCCATAATCTACTAGGAAACAAACCATTAAGGAAAATGAAGTGTTAAGGAAAACCAAAACCTAACACAACTAAGCACAAGTGGAATCCAGTGAGAAAACTAAGAATTAAGTGGAGTTTAGTGTCCCATCTCAGATGTCCACACCAACTCCAGGAAAGCCGCTTAGGGCCATAGTGTCTTTTTACCTCCATGGGACAATGCCACATGACCTTACCATGTAACATTCAGCTGTGGATATAAGAAAACAAAGCAGAAAGACAGAGAGACATAGTTGTTCTCAGGGTGTTCTTACTGTTTCCCCACACACCGGAACACTTCCAGGTTCAAGGTTCCTTGAAATGCTTTGCAGAGTAACCCCCTCAAGCCTTACAGTGGTTCTGATATCAGTCACATGTGTCTTCTCTTGAACCGTTCTTCCTTATCTTCTCATTGCTCGCAAAACACAGTGATCCTTAGCATGGCTACAAAAACCTTCTGACTCTCAGGATCCTGGCTCACCGTGAGCGACAAAAGCTGCCTGTTAATAAGTTCTTGCCTTACTAACTTCGTGTGACACCTTTTCAACTCGACATGTAACTCCCTGGTCACATGTATCTTTCTGCTTGTAGAAATCTGTATTTATTTTGCTGGGACTCAAAGGGGCAGCACATCGCACCATACTGTTGTGATAGCTGGGGATGATTTAGTAATGAAAATAAACCTGACACATTGATTTTCTCCTGGAAGTTTTATATTATCTTGAATAAATCCTGAAGAGTGGTCTAACCAATCTCTCTAAAATAATTTCAAAACCTATCTAAAGTTTAATAAGGAACTAGGGATTTGACAATATCTAAATTCAGGTGAGGCCATAGCTCAAAAAGGAGCAGCAACATTAAAAGGAAACATATTTCAGACTTCTTGAAAACAGAGATTTCCCCAAGTGTCTTTAGAATATCAGATAATGTATATTGAGTGTTTGAAGGCCATCACACTACATAAAATGAGGCACAAATTGATTATTTAAGTTTTTGGAGAGAAAATTTATTTTTGTAGCAACATCACTGAGAAACCAAATTTCTTAGAGACTAAATCAACAACAGCAAATTGATATTTCAGGACAAAATTACATTGTTTCAAAAGTTTGTTACAGTACTTTTTAGAAATTATAAATTATACTTTGATTAGTAGATAATTCAGTTAACAAGTTAAACAAGTAATTCTTATACATATTCCTGTAATATTTTTGCTTAGTAAAATTTATAGATAATAATTACCAAATATATATGGAAATAGTCATAACCTGGTTATGAATATATAGATAGATGATAGATACAAAGAAAGATAGATGATAGGTAGCTGAAGATACATCCCAACATACCTAAGGTAAGGAAAGATTCTAGTGAAGTCTATGAAGAACAAACAGTCTATCACTACATATAAATACACTATTATCATTTGAATGCCGGTGTTTCTTGGGGTCAGACAGAGTTTTTCCTCATTGGATGTGGGTAATCGATTAAGTCTGCTAGCATCTAACATCAGTGGTTGACTATGCTTCACAGACAAGCTGCAGCCCCAATGCTTAGCAGTCATCAGAGGCTCCAAACATCCCCAGCAATTAGAAATGCAGATTCACACACAGAAACAGGTGTGCCACCTGAGAAATGCAAATAAGGAAAAAAATAACTTGTGCGTGAAGAGACGGCTACATCGATGCAATTAGAGAAAACATGCAGGACCACTCCACTACTCTACTTTAGGGAGTGTGCATTTGCCTTTAAAGTGTACATTTTGACAGTTGGTGAGTTTTCGGTTGGTTACAGAGGGATGCTGAACTCCACGCCATGCTTTGAAGCTTTGACTGGCACATCAGTGTGTGTTTGTGTGTGTGCTATGTGTATGCTGATGCCAAAACCTACAGGCTTAGGGGGTCTGCAGGCACGTTACAGAGTTCCAGTGCTAAATTACACTATTTCATAGGCACAGAAACTCTGTCAGTTCTATTTCAAGTGTGGAATTAGACGTTCACATCCGTCTCAGTTAGGGCTTCCATTGCTGTGAGGAGACACCATGACCACATCAACTCTGATGAAGAGTAACATCTGATTGTGGCTGCTTACAGTTCAGAGGTTCGGAAGTGTGGAGACACACAGGCAGACACGGTGCTGGAGAAGCAGCTGAGAGTTCTGCGTCCACAAGCAGCAGGAAGAGACAGTGACACTGGGCCTGGCCGGAGCTTCTGAAACCTCAGAGCCCAGCCCTAATGACACACTTCCTCCAACAAAGCCACACCTATTGCAACAAGGCCACATCTCCAGTAATGCCAGTCCCCATGAGTTTATGGGGGCCTCATTGAGTCAAACCACCAGAGTATCTACACAAGGACATAAAATATTGATGAGAAAAAATCAGAAGGCAAGCAATACTAACCCTTTGAAGTTACTGACTTTAAGCATTTCAAAATAGAAACAATAAATAAAAGATTAATATTTGGCATAGGTTGTGAACAACTTATATTTTTCTAATTTTGTTAATGATTGTTTTGTAATACTATTTTTATTTTTATTCTCTCTTCTGTGAAGCAATAGAAGATAGGAAAAATTACCTGCATGTAAAAAGCATGTGCTCTAATGAGGAAGCCCTGGAGTACCCAGAGAGAATGAATACTAAACTTTTGGTGACTTGACCCTTTATTTTTACTATAAATTACATAAACAAATGGCTATATACTCATGCTCATAGTATAAATTATGTAAGTCCATTTTACAGTGGACATTAATTAATGATTTTATAACATCATTCATTTTCTAAATTAATGTACCAATAAAGGCTTCCACAGTGAATAAACCATGAATATGCATAATATTTTACAACAATATTAAATTTCTGTATATTGGGCTCACATATCATGGCAGTTATTTCTCTGAAATAATTCATCACCAAAGAAAATTTTTGCTGTTTTGTAGGGTGCATATATTTAATTTATTTATATGAGAATGCATGCATGTGAGCTTGTGTGTGACTGTCTGCTGCATGTGTGATGATGCCTACAGAAGTCAGAGGAGGGTGTACAATACACTGCAGGAGGAATTACAGGTGACGCTGAGCTGCCTAATGTGGGTGCCTAGAATGAACTCTGGTCCTCTGCAAAAGCAGCAAAGCCTTCCCACTAAACAGAAGCGTCTCTCTATCCTGCTTTTTTGTTAAGGTTTCTATGTATTTGTGTGTGTGTTATGGGACTTTACGTTTTATTGTGTTTGTTTGTTGTACTTTGTATTTTGTTGTGACCTAATCATTTTAAATGTAAACAAATATCCCAAATGAGATAGAGCATAGAGTATAGACAAAAAAAAAAAAAAAAAAAAATCAACTCTACCCAGGTTCAGGTTGGTGAACTCATGAGCTTCTTGGAGTTATTTCTAGAGGGCGGATGGCAGAAATGCAGCTCTCTTTCAAGAAGCTCACTCCACGTTGTTCCCTTAATGTTTTTGTGCTGAGATCTGAATGAGTCTGCCATGCTGCCCCAACAGACTTTTCTCTTTAAACTCTTTGTTTAAATAAATAGATCATCAAATATCACCCGCCCAATTACATCTGCTCTAGTTTCCACCTGCCGCTGACACTGTTCCCTGTCAGCTGCAGGAATGCTTTTCACCTCTGGGGACCCATGAATGCCAGCAGATGCCCGCAATTCTGTGGATGGTGGCGTTCCTGAACAAATGTACAAACAAACTTCAATTAGCAACTTCACAATAATAAAATATGCTTATGGAAAAATGAAGCCCATGTCAGCATCAACACTACCTCCAGAAAGCTGCCTCCCTAGGCTCCTGGCACAGCGTGCTATGGGTTTCTTGGCTCTCCTCTGGCCAGCACTTGCTTATTGCTGGTATAACTCTGAGAATGGACTGTGTGTTGCTACCCTTGTTCATCCAAATGCTGATTTCTCTCCCCTTACTCTCTGGTTTCAATTCGGATATTGCATTGTGATACTAATTTTAAGCATCACCTGTCTCAACTTTGTGCAAACATACCAAAATAAAACAACCAGCCACAATGTTGAGCAATAGAGAAGGAGGAGCCAGAGGACAGGAAAAGAGTGGGAGGCAAAAGGGCAGGGGCAGAGCTAGGAGAGCAGAGCTGGAGGACAGATCTTGGAACGAGGAAGAGAATGAACCAGACCTAAGATTTCACAAAAAGCAAGTATAATGGGTAAAATCTAAATTTTTAGGAATTTTTAGGAAACTATGAGGGCTTGGAGGTTTAAGGAGTAATTATTGCCCAGCATAGTGTTTTAGGTTAATTAAATAAACTCAGTCTCTGTGTGGTGATTTGGTTTTACAGCTGTTTGGGATTAACAGCAAGCTTTATCAGAAGATATATCAATAGTAAATATTAACAATACTTACAACAACTGTGTGAACAATTTATGCAAAAGGATCCAAATATAATCCTAAGTGGAGTCTGTCCTGACACTGCACTCAGAAGTGACCTCTGTAATTAGTGTCCTTGTGTGACAGAGCCGAGCTTTCTGTCTGAGGTGGATAGCAGCCTCCCAGGAGTGGAGGTCTGTGGTTTTAAGTCTCCTTACAAGCTTGCAAACTGCTCACAGCCTTTGTGAGTAGTTTTCACAAACTTTTTGCTTGTTGTAATTGATAATGGTTGCTTATCTTATGAGACATCCTCCTGCCTCCAGGAGAGAGCATTTCACTGCAGAGGAAAAATCTCCACAACAGTTTCATGATACAGCCCAAGCTAGCATGAACTCACAGGACTCTCACCTCAGCGTTGCAATGCTGGTTGCAGGAGGGTGTCACTGTTATACCCAGTTCATGAGCCCCCCAAAGATCTCCAGGAATCGACTCCATTGCAAAACACATGAGGGTCTTTTTATTGTAAAATTACAAGCTGCAGCTGGGGCCTACACAGCCCCGACAGCCGAAGCGGTGGGAGCTGAGCGCACCGTGCCCAGGTTAGTTGGGTGATATATAGATTCTGGTCCCTCCCAGCATGCCCAAGGCAGGGGTGATTCCTGCCTGGCAAGCATCTATTGGTCAAGATGTTACATTTTGAATTGATTGGCTATAGGAAGGTCCCCAGACCATAATGATCTGATGTCCCTCCCTAGGGGGATGGGCCAGTTTCCTAGCAACTATTATCTCTAGTAGGTGAGGAAAGAATGCAGTAAGGCAGTCCTTCCCCTCAGGGCATTACTAGACTTCTCCACCCACACAGTTCAGGCCTTAATAGTTGTTAATTTTTAATCTTTTTGGTCTCTCATCACTAGCCTGTGGAGACTGTTTTCAACATACACACACTCACATGCATGAACAGAAGTGTGTATGGTGAGTGTGTGTGTGTGGTCTGCACATGCTAAGGGATTTTCGCAGACTTTCTAGGTTTTGTATGCTGCCCTATTAACAAATAGGATTGATTTGACATTTCTCTTTCCTATTCATGTACTTTTCCTTTTTTTTTTTTCCTCTAGCTTTACTCATCTTCTTCCACTGATTTTAAGACATATCAAATGGAATTGGAGAGAATAAATAATCTTGTCATAAAACTTTTCTTTTTTTCTATATATATTTTTTATTTTTTTAATATTAATTACAGTTTATTTACTTTGTGTCCCAGCTGTAGTCCCCTTCCTCATTCCCTGGATTCCCTCCCAATCCCCACCCTCCCAACTTTTCTTTATTGCCTATACCAGGAGGTGATAGACATGTAAATGCCATGAGGTAAATGCGCAGACGTACTTACTGGAGCAAGCCCACCCAGGGGTGAGAAGTTACAGCAGTGGCAGAAGCAGATGGAGGACACACTTTCAGAAAGATGAACATAGAAATCTCCTGTCGAATGAGCGGCAAACATATCCCTGAAGTGAGTGAGCCAGCTTCCTGGGATGTCTTAGGGAAGAGCTGACCAGAGCAAGGAGGGAGCTCTCCTCTTCCAGCAACAACAGGGAGCTTATTCTGGTTGAAGACAGTACGCTAGGATTCGAGAAAGATTCTGTGGAGTTTCTAAAGAAAACAGTTTTTATTTTTGAGACACAGAACTTGAGTCCACAGAGTGAAGGCTTCTGAGGACGCTGTTGTCAGGCCTAGCAATCCCTTTGCCTTCCTGTGACATTCTGCCACTTCCTGGAGTAGCGCACTATCTAAGGGTGTACTTGCCAGTCCTGGAATAATGAGCTCATTTCATGGACACATGCATCATGCAATAGAGGGAAACAACGAAATTCAAGACTGTAATAGAGAATCACGATGTAAAATCTGGCTTTAGTTTTAAAACACAAGCTACAGTTCTGCAGTGCAGAATGATTTGGCATCATCCTCAATAGAAAATCACCGGTAGCATCATCCAAAAACTCTACAATATGATGATACTTTTTCTCTGTTTAAGGAGATTGTATTTATAGTTACATTGATGATTAAGTCAGGTAATGACAGGGTATTAAGCTTTCTGTTTAGGATGCACCATAATGCAACATCTCAACGGCTTCAAAATCCTTTGAGAGTTCATTGGTACTTTAAGATCTATTTCCAAAAGAAGATTGTATCACACCTTTGAAGTAAAAATTTACATTCTCTATGTAGTTTCAGTATTTTATAGGTAATCATTTACACTAATATTTACATATATTTCTTTAGTTAAATTAAAGGAAGAATGCTTATGTTTCAATATATTATGTTGACCTCCCCAGAAATAATAATTTTTGAAGATGAACAATCAATTAAATTTTAGTAGACAGCAAATGTAGAAAGCTTGGCTCTGCTTCAATGTTAAGCAAAATCTTCTCCCAAGTGATAAGGTGGAGGGGGCTTGATTTAAGCTCTCAAAAGTACATTTATAAGAAAACAAGGAAAAAGGCTAGGAGATGGATGAGTGAAGGAAGAATCCACAGGAGAACAGGACATTTCCATTCATGGAAACTAAGAAATTACTGAGAAAACTAAAACCTCTGTGATGTGATGTTTGGATGCATTCAATAATGAGGACTGTGTTGAATTCTCCAGTAGTTAAGTGGTCCACTTTCTTATCGAGGTCATGTGGGTAGAATTTTGGACATGCCGAGAGAACTAAAGAAGCTGAATTTTTCCCACTAGTATTTTCATGATAGCAGGTAAACTTGTTAATTCATGCAGGTAAAGGGGACCAAGAAAGCATGACTGTTTAACAAGACATTACTACAGACAGGGCCTTCCTCAGATACTCACGAAGCTTGGAAATCAATGAGATGTGCACTCAAAAAGGGCTTGGCAGTATTTGTCTCTGGGTTTTGCACATAGCCATTGTATCTCACTTGTCAGTTTAATGGTTCTGTGACCTCATAATCAGAGCCGTTATGAAGTCAAAATAACCATGTCCTCCTCAGGCTTCAAGCCTGAAGTTCGCTCAGTGTATCCATAATGGTACCCACCTGACCTTGATTAAAAAAAAAAAAAAATGGACTATTTAACTCCTGGACAACTCCGAGAAGTTCTTCTCATTGAACACATTCAAATCACAGAGGTTCAAGTAGGAAGTAAGGAAAAGTTTAACAATGTGGTTCCTGCAATTCTCTTTCAGCCAGTGTATGCACACCCGTGACCAGAGGTGGTTCACGGGCAGCACTCAGCTGGGAAAGGGAAGGCTTTGCTGGGCATTCTGTACTCTGAACACAATTTGACTTTCTTTGTGAAGAAGAAACAGTAGCTCCACTCAAGTCAGGGCCTCCTGTGGCATTGGAAATGGCATTTTTCTTTATTGCTTTTTTATCTTGATAAGAACAGTAGTGCATAGAAATGAGTGTATCATCATACTCCGAATTTTAAGAATCCCCTCAATAATCCAGTTAGCCATTTCATAGAGTGCATGTACATGGGACTTTCTTCACTTTTTGGATGCAGTGAAAATAGACCTCAGGCTTTCAGCAAGGAATATAAAATAGCAGACTGTTATAGACACTGTTGCATTAATTAGAGCCCATCTGGCTTCATGAAAGAGCTCCACACTGAGAAAGGATGTGTTTCATCTGTTATGACAATAGCAACACCTGAGGCTCCATGCTAGTGGATTTGATAATGAGGATGGCAAGGTGGCTGAGCACAAATTTCCTCTGGGCTCCCCAAGCGTTTTGCATAATGTGTATCTGCAGAAATCATTAATGTCTATAACACTGGAAAAAGATCTACTTCTAAGAAATCAGTATTAATTAGACATTCTTAGTAATGAATAAGGTACAGTCTTAGAATTGAAGTCACTTTTGTAGTTGTATTGGGACATATAGTGATTTATTGACATAGTTACTTTGTGGATTCCATGAATCCTTTCTTAAGGGGCTCTAATGTGACAATAAATGAATAAAAATATACCTGGTATAGTATCATAGGCCTGTGACCTCAGTATCTGTGAGTCTAAGGCTAGAATGTTCATGAGTTTCAGGTCAGTTGGGTATCAGAGTAAGACTCACAAAAAGGAGAAGAGAAGGAGGAAGCAGAAGGAAAGATCAGGATAACCAGTGGAAGGAGGGGGAGAAAAAAGAATGAGAAGAAAGAGGGAGAAGGAAATGAGTAGACGAAAGAAAGGAATAAGTGAAGGAAAAGGAGGAGGAAGAGGAGCAAAAGAATGAGGTGGTACCTTTGACCTTGGGGAAGACAGTGGGGAAGGACAATGTCACTTTCACCCCCCAGTTCCCATGCTATGAAGCAAGGAGTTTTGCATATGTGACTCTCAGATAACATTGAGTGAGTCAGCTCTCTCCTCTGATTGTTTAAGACCTTGACCATACAAGTTGAAATGCCAACCTTTATACTCTACTGAGTATAAATTGGAGCTCCACAAGAAGACCAACAGAGCCAAATAACTAGGGCCCAGTGGGGCTGGTGGAGACAGAAGCACCAACTAAGGGCCAGGGCCAGGCATAGACTGGACCTAAGTCCACCAGACAGATGGACAGCTCAGGCTTCTTGTGGGTGTCCTAGTATGGAGAGCTGAGGCTGTCTCTGTCATGGCCCCTGTTGCCTGCTTTCTGATCACTCCTCCTTGATCACTCCTACTTCGCCAAGCCACAGAAGAAGAGAATGAGCTCATTCCTGATGCAACTTAAACAGCCGGGGTGGGTAGGTGGAGGTCCCATTTATCTGAGGAACAGGGGAGGGGGAAACAGGGAGGGAGGGAGAGACTGGGAGGAGAAGAGGGAGGGAGGGAGCTACAATCAGGATGTAAAGTGAACAAATAAAGAAATTAAAATTAAAAATAAAAGAAAGAAAGCAGCTGTTCTTTACTCTAAACATTCCCAGTGAAGACTGGAGGTAAGGAGACATCAGCTAGGGACTAAAGTAAAACACAGGATTGGGGTGTGACCCTGAGGGGGAGTCTGATGTGATCCATGTTCTATGTGATTCCATGTTCTGTGTTTTCAGTTTTCATGATTAGATCACCCTTGTTATTTATAAATTATATAAAGGAATTATTTGCTTATATTAAAAGATAAAATGTGCCATATTAAAATGAATTAAATAGAAACACTATACAGGTATTTTTAAGTACAAATGTGGTAACTTAGAAGTTAAAGAATCGATGGCTGGAAAAGAGAACTGTGGGGAGAGAGACATGAAGTACACTGATGTGGTAGGAAAAAAAAACTTTACAAAAGAAAATAATGACAAATATGAATGTCCTTAATAATGTAAACTAATAATGCAAAATATTGTGAAAAGTAACCATTGCCTTTTAAAAATTAAATGTTGAGTTCTAACAACAGAATTTCATATCTGAATACATAGGTTAAGGTGAATATTAGACTCTACCAAAGAAGACATTACTGAATCTTTATATAAAGAAGAAAGAAAAATCAAGATTGAACAGAATGAGGGACAAGGTCAAAGGAAAGTGCCAAATATAGGGAACAGAAAGATGAGACCACTGGAAAAGGAAACAGCCAACAGCACCATACAGGCAAAAGAAGTCAGTACACTAAAGAAAGATGTTTTTGAACACCTAGCAAGAGAGAAGCCAAACAGCTAGAGGCAGAACATCATTGCAACAGACAAAATTAAAGTGATGAATGTATCTAAAGAAATGATAAATTAAATTTAAATGTAATAGAATTACATTAATAGCACCTAGTAAGCACAAGGTATGGAAAGATGAAGACAGCTTAATGCATTCTAATACAGCAAAAAGAAAGTTGATGAGTTTTAAGAAATCAAAATGTGAGGCAAACGTGATAACCACTACACTCCCGAAACCACACAAGGGTCTTTTCAGAGACTGATACTACAACCAAGGACCATTCATGGAGATAACCTAGAACCTCTCTACACATGTAGCCCATGGTAGTTCAGTGTCCAAGTAGTTTCCATAGTAATAGGAATAGGGACTGTCTTTGACATGAACTGATAGGCCTGCTCTTTAATCATCTCCCCCCTGAGGAGAGAGCAGCCTTACCAGGCCACGGAGGAAGACAATGCAGCCACTCCTGATGAGACCTGATAGACAAGGATCAGAAGGAAGGAGAGGAGGACCTCCCCTATCACTGGACTTGGGGAGGAGCATGCATGCAGAGGGTGGAGGAAGAGAGGGGTTGGATGGGGAGAAGGGAGTTAACTACAGGGGGGATACAAAGTGAATAAATTGTAATTAATAAAACAATAAAAAAAGAAATCAAAATGTTAAGAGGCAGAGACCTGGAGAATCAGCTCAGTAGATAAAATGTTTCTTGCATAAATATAAAGGTTTGAGTTTAGATCCCTAGCACTGTTATAAAAAGTAATATGTGGCACTTGACATTGACTCTCAGTGCTGGGAGCAAGAGACAACAGGGCTTGCTGGCTGTAGATCTAACCGTTCAGGGAACTGTTTATTAACTAGACCCCTTGTCTCAAAACAAACAGCGAATTGTGGTATAACTAACATCTTATGCCAATCTCTGGCCATTCTACATGAGTTTACGTACCTGAACACATACATACACAAACACGCACATGCAAAAAGATGTTTTCAGGCAAATAAGAGCTGAGAAAATTGAGCATATGCATACAGAGTAAGCAATAGAGGTTTTTTTTTTTTTTTCCACTCAGAAAGAAAAACGACATCTGATTGCAGCACAGAAATGCAAGAAACAGCCCAACATTTTTATATATTAAGCCTGCGCCAACTTAAGATCTAGCAATTCCATTCAAGCTTTTACTCAAGAGAAACAAAATCATTTGTCCACAAAAATATGTTTGCATGAGTTTCATGGCTAAATTCTTTTAGAAATGAAGTATGCATCCATATCTTCAGGAAAATGAAAATATGAACTGTTGTGTATTCATATAAAGAAACAAGGCTGTACCAGCCTTAAAAATAAACTCATGATCTGATACAGGGAGAAGCACAGAGAACCTTGAGAACATCTAGTCCCTTAAAAATGTGGTGTGTGTGTGGGGGATATACCCTGTGTGAGCCTGTTTCAATGAAATCTAACAGGAAAATGCTCAGTCCATTATTTCAGTGGGGTAGACCTCTGCCAGTAGTGAATTTATAAATACTATATAAAACATTGTTATAAATATAAATTTATCAAAGGCAAAACTATTTTTAAAATGTGTGCATTCTAATGGCTTTAAATTTTATTTTCATAAAACAAATATGAACTAAATAATATAATATATTACATATTATGCATTTTATTATAATATATGATATATTAATTATAACATAATAGATAATGTATTATATATATATTTAATATGTATTTATTTATGTCTTAAATATTATATAATCACATTTCATGTTATATATAATACATATTTATATAACATATATAGAACATTATAGAACATATATGTTATATATAACATGATATATGATATATAAATATATAATATATTTAATATATAAATAATGTAATATATGCATTTTTATTTATATATTATTGTATTATTATTATATATGATAAAATAAATATATCATATGTTATATGGATATATTATATTAGATAATATTACATATTTCGTTAATAATATTAATAGTTAATATGATTGATATTATTACAATGATTGGAAAGCCAGGAACCTTATTATATACCTATAGAAGAGCTATACTCATAGTCTCATTATAAATAAATAGAGACTCTGTATAATGACTACAAGGTCATCCTACTGAGGACATTATAGCAATGTAATTTCTATGATAAAACATCTAAGCTACAAAGATATAAGGTAAAAAGCAAAAAAAACCCAGTTTTTCCTTACAAAACCAAGAAAAAAACCGTAATATTTTAATAAACAAAATTGTATATAGTAATATCAGAAATAATAAAGATTTGTACATCATTATTAAACACAACTGCCTTCAGTGTAATAGATTACGTGGGCTTGAATTTTTATGTTCAAAGACTC
>REGO01000252.1:1318140-1355924 GCA_010120015.1 Rhombomys opimus
CTTTATGTAAGCCTAATACTTTATCCATTCTCCTCTTATACAGCATGTGTACATGACTTACTTGGTTCTTTTGCTCATTTGTTTGTTTTATTCATAAATGTTGTTTACAT
The DNA here is from genome assembly GCA_010120015.1 of Rhombomys opimus. Lineage (NCBI taxonomy): Eukaryota > Metazoa > Chordata > Mammalia > Rodentia > Muridae > Rhombomys > Rhombomys opimus. Next base: position 1,318,251 of record REGO01000252.1, read on the forward strand.
TTATCTATGAGTTCAATACAAGCGTGCTTCAAAATGCTTCAGTTCTCTCAACCCTGAGTTATGAAGGAAGAACTAGTTGTTCCTTGACTCCTGGGTCATAATCTTTGAGCCTCAAAAGTATCATTTTGTTCTGCATGCTTTTGTACACAGCCAGTCCTGGGTCAAACCGCAAGACTAGCTGTTGTCTATGAGACCACTCCAGTCCTTCTCCATCCCACACTGCCTTGCTCAACCTGACTACACTCCTAGCTTCCTCTGGTAGTACTTGCTTTGTCTGAGAACAAAAGGATGGACAAAAGTTAGATCATAAGGATACATTCATCGTAAGCACAACACTTCACATTTATGGGACACAAAGAAAGAAGTGCTAAGAGGAGTGTTCATAACAGAAAACGGTATCTCATACTAGAGACTTAACAGCACACTTGAAACCTCCAGAATGAAAAGAAGCAAACAGAGCTAAGAAGAGTAGATGACAGGAGATAATCAAACACAGGGCTGAAACCAGCAAAAGAGAAAGAAAGAGAGCAATATAAAGAATCAAGGAAACCAAGAACTATCTCTTCGAAAACAAAATCAACATAATAGACAAAACTTAAGTCAACCTAACTAAAAGGCAGAGAGAGAGAGACAATATACAAATTAACAAAATCAGAAATGGAAAGGGGGACATGAAAACAGATACCAAGGAAATCTAAAGAATCATTACATCTTACTTCAAAAGCCTGTACTCCACAAAACCGGAAAATCTAAAGGAAATTGAACAATTTTGATAGATACCCCTTGCCAATGTTAAATCAAGATCAGATAAACAATTTAAATAGACCTATATTCCCTAGGGAAATACAAGTAGTCATTAACCACACCCTCCCCCCCCCAAAAAAAAGCCAGGATAGGACAGTTTTAGTGTAGAGCTCCACTAGACCTTCAATGAGGAGTTAACAATGACATTTCTCAAATTATTCCACAAAATAGAAACAGAAGAAACTGCCAAATTAATTTTATAAGACCACAAATCAGGGACATAAGGCACATGTTACCTAACAACAATAAAAGCAATATAGAAAAGCCTATAGCTAATAACAAATTAAATGGAAAGTAACTTAAAGCAATGCCAATAAAATAAGAGATAAGATAAGGCTGTCCACTTTCTTCATATCTACTCAAATATAGTACTTAAAGTTTTAGCTAAAACAAGAAGAAAACTAAAGCAGATGGGAGGTGCAAATTTGAAAAAAAGAAGTCAGAATATATGCAGATGATATGATAATATACATAAGTGACACCACAAAGTCTAACAGGAAACTCCTACAGCTAATAAACATATTCAGTAAAGTGACTGGATTCAAAATTAACAACAACAACAAAATGAGTAGCCCTCCTTTATACAAATGATAAATGGGCTAAGAAAGAAATTATGGAAACCACACTCTTCACAATACTCACAAATAATGTAAAACATCTTGATATTACTCTAACCAAGTTAGTGAAAGATTTGTATAAAAAGAATTTCAAATCTTTGAAGAAAGAAGTTAAAGATATTTGAAGATGTAAAGATCTCCCATCCTTATGGATAGGTAACATAGTAAAAAAAAAAAAGCCACTTTACCAAAAGCAATCCACAGATTCAATACAATTCCCATCAAAATCCAACACCATTTTTTACATACCTTGAAGAAAACAAGTCTCCACTTCATATAAAAAACAAAAACAAAACAACAGGGGGAGGAGAGAGTACTAGGAGAGAGAACTGGATGGCGGTGGCATCTCTAGAAACCTAGGACAGTAGAAAAATCACTAACTCTGAGGGTGACTGCCAATCAGAGAACATGCAAGGGACAGAGCTAGGCTCTCTGCACATGTCTTCGTGTGGAGTGCCTAAACTGTGAGCAGGGCTGTCTCTGACTACAGTGCCTGCCTTTGGATCCCTTCCCCCTCACTAGGCTGCCTTCTCTAGCCTCAATAGTAGAAGATGCAGCTAGTTCTACTGCAACAAGGTGGGATGATATCCATTGGAGGCCTCCCCATTTCTGAAGAGAAGGGGAGGAGTGGTGGAAGGGAGAAAGAGGAGTCAGAGGGAGGGATAGGAGGAGAGGAAGGAAAACTGCAATGGGAATGTAAAGTAAATAAATAACTCAATTAATTAAAAAAAAACAACAAAGTACATGGTACCTTAGCTACAGGGGCTTTGCAGCCTAGTGGATAATTGTTTTATATAAATTATTGATATGTTGGAACAGTACCAAGGATGGTGATACTGTTAATCTGAATGATCTAGAGTTTGCTGAAAACCATTAAAACAATGAGTGTTATTTCAGCCAATATTAAGTGAAAGTAATGAGAGAGAACAATACACACAGACATTACACAATGTTAAAAAACTCACACAAGACTCCTGGGAGGTAGCAACAACTGAGTTTTATGAAGGGGTTGTTTTAGTCCCAGGGTAAATGTATTGATGTGTGTGTGTGTGTGTGTGTGTGTGTGTGTGTGAGAGAGAGAGAGAGAGAGAGAGAGAGAGAGAGAGAGAGAGAATTATGAAAGCAAGATCTGACTTTCAGGTGAGATATCATCTAAAGACTCAGAAAAGGACAAGCAGCTTCTGACTGGTGCCAGTAGTATCTCCCCCCCCCACACACACACACACAGGCACAGAGTGTATCTCCAGGTATGAGCTTTGGGACTTGTCTAGCCTCCCACATCCTCAGGCTTTCAGAATTTTACTGAACAAAGCTTCCCACATGACCAGCTCTCCAGCTTGCATACAGTCCATTAGGGATATGTCATAATCTTTAAAATACCATGAGCCAAGCCCTTCATCATTCCCTTTTCTGCCAGAAAACTTTGCATCCATATATCCTATTGGTTCTATTTCTTTGATCCTGAGTCAGAAATATTCTTTCCTGGCCATTATAAGCGTTCTTGACATAACCATGAGGCTATTTTGCACTATTTTTATAATGCAGTTATTTGAAGTAAATTAAGTAGTGTCTTTTACCATTGCCAAAGCTCGAGTGTTCATCAAGCAAAGTCATTGTCTGTGATACAAAATGAGAGCATGTTATAACTCGATATCCACCATATAAGCAGACTGAAAGACATAAACTACATGATCATCTCGTAGGATGCAGAGAAGCTCTTTAACAAAATACAGTGCTCCTTTCATGATTCAAGTCTTGGACAGATTAGGGATACAAGAGACATATCTCAATATAATAAAGGCAAATTATAGCAAGCATGTAGCCAACATCAATGTAAATGGACAGAAAATTAAGCAACTCCACTAAAATCAGAAAAAAGTTAAGGTTGCCCACTCTCTCCGCGACTATTCACTTTAGACTTGAAACCTAGAACAATAAGATAACTGAAAGTTACCAAAGGGAATACAGATAGAAAAGGAAGAAGTCAAAGTATTTTTATTTGCAGGTATAATTGTATTCATAAGCGGCCCTGAAAATTCCTCCATAAAACTCTTATAAGAGACAAACACTTTCGGCAAAATAGTAAAATACAAAATTAACAAAGAAAAATCAGTAGCCTTCCTATATAAAAATGACAAATGGACTAAGAGAGAAATCAGAAAAGCAACACATTTCAATAACCTCCTCCAAAAAATATAAATTATCTTGAGGTAAATTGAACCAAGCAAGGGAAGGACTTGCATAATAAAAACTTTAAAACACAGAAGAAATAAATGGAAGAGGTGTTCAGAAGATGGAAAACTCTTCCATGCACATGAATCAGTAGAATTAATAGAAGGAAAAAATGGCCACTCTCCCAAAAACAATCTTCATGAAATTGTAACATAATTCATGACAAATCTTAAGAGGACATTTTCAACTTCATATGAAAACACAAAACCCAGGAGACACTTCAGTGTACTGTTGTGTTACAGTAATAAAAACAGCATGTTGTGGCACAAAAACACACGTTGATCAATGGAGTCGAATTGAAGAACCAGCTAAGCATCTTCAACAAGTGGTGCTGATCAAAACTGAATGGTCGCATGTAGAAAACTATCAGTAGATTCATACCTCTCACCCTGCATAAAACTAAACTCCAAATAGACCAAAGACCTCAACATGAAACCAGATACAGCAAACCTGAGAGAAGGGAAAGTGGGAATTAGCCTTGAACTCATTGTCAAAGGAAAAGATTTTCAGAACACAACACAGCTATCAAAAGCGCAAAGGGCAACAATTAATAAATGGGACCTTGTGAAGCTGAGAAGCTTCTGTACAGCAAAGAACATACTCATTCAGAAAAAGCAATAGCCAAGAGAATGGAGAAATATTTTTACCAACTATGCATCCAAATGAAGGATAATATCTAAAATATATAGAGAACTTTAAAAAAATCTAGGACACCAGAAAAAAAAAATTTAAAAATGGCCATACTGGTTCCACGGGAGCTCTCAAACATCCCAGGCAATACCAAAGGCCATTGGCTGCTCTATACAAACTGACAGGAAGGTCCTACAGCTAGAGACCATACCTACACAGTTTATTGAAAATGCAGAAACTGCTGGGTGTGGTGGAACATGGCTTTGACCCCAGCACTCAAGAAGGCAGAGGCTGGCACATCGCTGTGAGGTCAAGCCAGCCTGGTCTACAAAGCGAGTCTAGAACAAGGCTACACAGAGAAACCCCATCTCAGAAAACAAAACAAGAAGAAATAAAAGAAAAGAAAAGAAAACGGAGGAGCTGAGCTGGTGTTTACCTAGAGCCTTCACCCATATGGACTAGTGATCGTGGTGCAGAAGGGTCCTCTGCACACCACCAAATGAGAAAAGTAATTCCAACCCTGCTACAAACCTTCGCTCTACAACAGTAGCTTCTCTGGAAGAGACACTGCTGTAACAGTGACACAAAGCAGCAACTCATACCTGATTGAATAAAGGTCCATTCCATGAGATAGCACCAATACTGCATGGATGGGCAAGAGCCTGAGACTAGATAGGCCATAGACCTAAGGGAAAACCAAACGTACTGTTATGCAAAATCAAACCAAACCATGCAGGGTAGCAGTAAAGTGACTCCTCATGACTTTCTGCTCTTCTCAGAGCTCAGTGCAGTGCTCATTCATTATCAGAGAAGATTCCTTCTACACAGACAGGAAAATATGAGGACCCTCAGCCAGAGAACATGCACAGATGAGGAGACCTTGGAACAGTCACCCCCTATAGGGGATGTCTCCATCTAACACCTTCGCTCAGGGCTCAGAGCACTCTGAAAGAGAAGGCAGAAGAAGAGTAAGAGCCAAAGGGGAAGGAGGACACCAAAGAATCACAGCCTTCAGGATATAACAAGGCCGGCACACATATGCCCTCACAGAGACCAAGGGCACATGCAGGCCTGTACATGTGTGCCTGTAACATATGGGGTCACCAGCTGAAGGGACCACAGGATGCAGGCCTCCTCTCTCTAGCCCAGAAACACTCTGCAGGTGATAACCACTTCTTTGAAAATTTAGTTTCCTCCAAGGGAGTCCTCCCTGGAACCAAACCACTCTCCATGTCACCCTCATGCCCAGCAAAGATGGCCGACATGAAAAGAACTCAGTGGCCTTTTTGGAGTGTTGGTGTTTAGTCATGTGATGTGGAATGGGGCTTTCTGTTTTCTTCACCTCATGGGTCCTTTGATTATATATTTTGGTTCCAGGTTTGGTTTTGTGGGATTCCTCTGTACATGAACCTGTGCGTCTGCATCTGTATGTGTTTCTCTTGCTTTGTCTTCAGATCCTTCTCTTTGTTTGTTTTGTCCTGTTCAGATTTGTTTGTTTTCTATGGGGAGATGGAATGGTTATGTCTCCAGAATGCAGGGTTTGTGGGGAAGAACTGCAAAGAGTCAGTAAAGGGTAAACAGTAAACAGAGCGTTTTGTATGGAAAAAAAATCTATTTGCATTTAAAAGAAAGAAAACGAGATACAGAGCACAGATCCTCTATTCATCCACTCTAGGAGCCAAGCCAAGCCTGTAAGTTGCTGTCTTCAGTACCCAGTTCACTGGCTGTGAAACAGAGACTATGATAAACTTGTTTTAAGAAGTACAGACAGGAAAAATTTCAGACAATTAGTGCCAGAGAATTGTTTTATAAAGAATGCTTACTTTAAAGAAAATTGTCATCTTCATCATGAATATATAGTCTCCTTCAGAAATTAGATACCTAAGGAGTCTGAATTGGAAAATTTGGGTTTGGAATTGCTAGCCTCTGCAGAAATTATGGGCCCACAGAAAGAAACAAAGAAAACGGCAATGGAATATTTTTCCTAAAAGCATTTGCTGTGGTTACATCACTGATTTGAAACAAGCTTCTGAAATATATTTTTGAAATCATTTAAAGCATCTTTCAGAAAGTGACAGAAAGATCCAGCTGTCGATTTACAATTTATGCACAACTGTACCTAGAAAATATATTGGCATCTGAAAAAGTTCAGAGGCAATTTTCCTTTATAAGCATCCATAAGGATGTAAATGTCTAACCTTTTACTCATTAAGTCTTTCAATCACAAGTAGATGAAAGATTAAAGAATTGCTCGATAAACACACACACACACACACACACACACACACACACACACACACACACCACTTCCTTCCCCAAACAAAAACTGAACTAAATTAACTGAGGAAAGGAGGAAGAGCCAGGCACCCTGCCCGGCTGTCCCCTGCCCGCTGTCCCCTGCCCGACTGTCCCCTGCCCGGCTGTGTGCTGCTGAGGACCAGGATGGCATTTGGGACACATGTTAGCATGAGGGTCATGAAGATGTCCATAGGCCGTGTTGCTGTCTGGGGCCATACTGATCTGAATGGCCTCTGATGCCACCTTAGACCACAGTGATGTTCAGGGCCTGGGCAGCCTCCGAGGGCCTGGTCTATCCATGGTCCTACTGCAGCTGGGGTGATGTTTGTGGTCTGTGCTGTCACGCCAGCCAGATGGAGGCCCTTGATCAGTGCTCCCACTGACTTCGGAAAAACAAGGAGGCTGCTTTTGCTGTGATGGAGATGAAGGCAGATTCACAGTCGAGAGGTAGGAACAAGGACAATTTCTGAGACAACGCCTTCCCTCCCCCTTCCCACAAAGCAACAGCTTAGACAGAAAGCCATTGGAGAGAGACCTTACAAAGTGAGATGAAGATGCTGAAGTGCAGCTTTCCACAGTTGGTGGCTTCTGGCGGGATGGAGGACTTACGCAGTTCTGCTTAAGCAGCAGGCCACTAAGGGTTTGAACATAGTCTATTGAGTATATAGATAACACAAAGTAGACTTATTCTTTCTTATTATTTCTGCTTTTCACATCTTTTTATTATTATATTTTTATTAATTACAGTCTATTCTCACTGCATCCCACTTGCTGACCTTCCCTCACCTCCCAATCCTTCCCTCTGTCCCTCCTCCCCACCAGACCCCTCCCCCAGTCCACCGATAGGGAAGGTTCCCCTCCCCTTCCTTCTGATCCCAGTCTATCAGGTCTCATCAGGAGTGGCTGCACCATCCTCCTCCTTGGCCCAGCAAAGCTGCAACCCCCTGCGGGGTCGGGGGGAGATGATTAAAAAGCATACCAAACAGTCCATGCTAGAGACAGTCCCTATTCACATTACCAAGGAACCCATTCAGACACCAAACCACCATGGGTCACATCCACGCAGGGGTTCCAGGCCATCTCCATGAATGGTCCATGGTTGGAGCAACAGAAAACACTCCTGTGTCTAAACCCCTTGGTTCTGTTGCTCTCCCTGTAGAGCTCCTCTCCAGGTCTTTCTTTCTCCCACTTCTTTCATAAGATTCCCTGAACTCTGCCCAGAGTTTGGCTATGAGTCTCAACATCTGCTTTGATACCCTGCTGGGTAGCTTTCAGAAGACCTCTGTGGTAGGCTTTTCACATCTTTGAGAGAAAGGTCAAAAGGGGAGGAGAGACAGCTGTAGGAAGGGATTTTGATCAGAGTGCATGATGCTAATCTTCCATGAGATAAATAGAAGTGTTATGTGGGGGAAAATAAAATTATATTTAAAAACAACAACAACAACAAAAAAGACAAATTAAAAAATCGGTAAGATGATCAATCCTCATTCAGAAAGAAAAATGGGATGGACATCGGAAGTGGGAGAAAACAGGGAACAGGACAGGAGCCTACCAAAGAAGGCCTCTGAAAGACTCTACCCAGCAGTGGATCAAAGCAGAGGCTGAGACTCAGCCAAACTTTGGGCTGAGTGGAGGGAATCTTATGAAAGAAGGGGAAGATAGAAAGACCTAGAGGGGACAGGAGCTCCACAAGGAGAGCAACAGAACCAAGAAATCTGGGCTCAGGGGTCTTTTCTGAGATAGATACTCTAACCAAGGACCATGCATGGAGCTAATCTAAAACCCCTGAACAGATATAGCCCATTGGCAGCTCAGTATCCAAGTGGGTTCCTTAGTAAGGGGAACAGGGCTGTCTCTGACATGAACTCAATGGCTGGCTCTTTGATCACCTCCCACTGAGGGGGAGCAGCCTTGCCAGGCCACAGAGGAAGACAATGCAACCAGTCCTGATGAGACCTGATAAGGCCAGAGGGAAATGGAGGAGGACCTCCCCTATAAGTGGACTAGGGGAGGAGCATGGGAGGAGATGAGGGAGGGTGAGGAGGGTTGGGAGGGCATGAGGGAGGGGGCTACAGCTTGGATACAAAATGAATAAATTATAATTAATAAAAAGTAAATTAATAAGACTATAAAACAGCACGAGATTCTCAGATTACAGAAGTAATCAGCAAGAAAATTTATTGTGGATTCACAAAGCATAAAATGTTTGTGTAATAAAAAAAGGAAAATTAAATGATACAATCGGAATGTTTTACAGGTGTAAATAATTTTTGGTGTAGAAATTTTATATAGCACTCTGTTTCTTCGCCGTGCATTTGCAATTTTCCCAATAGTGAGTACTCAAACTTTTTACTCAACCACATGTATTCATAGTACATCCAATATAATCTTGAAATAGTGCTATTCTAGGGATATTAAAAAATCTCCACATTGGCTTTAATTTTCTTACCAACAACATTTCAAAATCACAGCTCCATCATCACTTACCCAGACCACTGCAATAACCTTATGATTGTCTTTGATGGTGCTTTTCTGACATTGTCTACTATTCTCAACAGAGAGACAGACACTAGCAAGAACTCACTGCTCTTCTAAGCCTTTCAGTAGCTTTCCACTTCAATCAGAAGAAACTATTTTTTAATGCAATACTCACTCTCCTCAGGTGACTCCATCCCCATCCACATGCTCCCCACTCCCCATAAGCACTCTCTTATTCTGTTTCTAAAATCTGGCTTCCTTGGACATAAAGGAAACCTGATCCTTTTCTTTGGAAATTTCTTAGATCTTCATGTCTCACCATATTACTTTACTGACAATTTTGTAAAACATTGCATCCTCAGATGCAAACAATGACTCCTTCAGTTCTCTACATTCATAGTGCATTCTCTAATGTGCTTCTTCTTATAAACCAGGACACAGTAACAACATGACATATTTTTATTATCTTTGCTGTTGGCATACTTTTTATTTGATTTCTTTCAGTCAAATTACATTAACTAAAAACATTCTTTTTGCAATTAAAATGACTTTATGCAAATAGTCTATACATATGCAGTAAATATTTATTGAATGACTTGCTGTTTTTTATTAACATTTTTGGAGATGAATTTACACTGCTGATGTAAGCACCAAGAGAAACCAGAAGAACTTGTAGTGTCCTCTTGGAATTCCAAGATGCTTTCACTGTTGGAAAATTACTGATTAAACAATAAGAGCCTTGCTCCTTCATCAGATTTACAAAGACCACGTAACTTGCACAGGACAAGATTACTGCTGACTGAAAAACACAGAGGATGCACAGGAAGTGTGAGGAACATGGTCCATACTCACTGCCACATGAGGCAGGTGCGAAGCATGCAGAGTACCACTTACCCAAGAGGAAAGATTTCAGTTATACTGACAGTACCGCATACTGACACTTCAGTCCAGAGGCTCACCGGCTGACTGGCATTTCATTTCGGCCTAAATTACAAGCGCACTTAGAATAACTAACCGATGTGAATCAAGTATATCATACTAAAATATTCTGTTATGATACTATGCGGAATTGGTATTATTGTTTTTACAGAAAAAAAAAAAACAGTCTTTATTTGAAACTTTCTTTATTTTTCTATCACACTTGTTCCTCTGCACTTGCTCATGTGGCGGTCAGGGCTGAATTCTGGCCTCTCTCCCATTCTAACTGAAGAAGGGAAATGCCAAGAGAAGCAATCCAGCCATTGTTAAGTCTAAACTTTCTGTATCCACATGTTGAAAGTTCAAATATAACCTTAGAATATCTAGAGTCTATGATACTGGAAGGGTTACTAAATTGTTTCAGGCTTTATTTTTTCACTTTCAAAGTAAAGCTGAAGGGTTTTCATGAGAAGTAACCAGATGTTTGTGAACTAACTGGGCATAATGCAGACATAACATTTAATAATATGTATTTATTTATTTACCTAGACAGGACTATTTGCTCATTTGCCTATAATTTGAAAACAATGATTATTTGTTTCCTTTTGTGCCTGCAGAATTAGCTAAATTTACTATGATTATTTACTCTGGGAATTATATCAATGCTAATGTCTGTAAGAATCTAAGGTTTAGAAATGTTAAAAATATTTTTGTATAAACGGAATTAATGAAAAGAAGCTATAGTTTCATTTGATTAAGCTTAAAAAGTTAATCTTCCCCTCATATATTCTCAGACTGTGGAAAATCACAGTTTTAAACAGACCACAAACAGAGTCAAAATCACTCAATTCTATCAGCCTCATCCAGTTGCCTGTTTGCTTAAGATAAAAGTTCAGTAGTTTGACTCTAAATAGATTAAAGTACTTATCATCAGGTGATTAGATTTAAGTTTGGTTCCTGGGAAGAATTGAGGTTATGTATTTTTAAGCTGTTCAAGCTCTGTGGTTGATTAGGTAAAGTCAAAGCTATTAATCCCCTCAGAGCAGCCTCTCCAGGCTACCTTGAGGGCAACTGCAGGCTCCTCCCAGGCAACAATTTTGAAGTGAACTTTATTTGTAGAGAAGAGTAAAATTTAACAGAAAATCTTCTGTAGAGCACAGAATGTCACCATTGCAGTGAAGCCACAACCTGCTGAATGGGAAAAAAAAATTGTCAGCCATAAATTTGACAGAGGGTTAGTGTCTAGAATAACAAAGAACTCAAAACACTAAACCCCAATTAAAGAGAAAGAAGGGGGAGATGGTAAGACCTGGGTAGGACAGCAGCTCCACAAGGAGACCAACAGAACCAAAATATCTGGACACAGGGGTCTTTTCCGAGACTGATACTCCATCCACGGACCATGCATGGAGATAACCTAGGACCCCTGTACAGATATAGCCCATGGCAGTTCTATATCCAAGTGGGTTCCATAGTAATGGGAACAGGGACTGTCTCTGACATGAACTGATTGGCCTGCTCTTTGATCACCTCCCCCTGAGATGGGGAGCAGCCTTACCAGGTCATAGAGGAAGACAATGCAGTCACTCCTGATAAGACCTGATAGACTAGGGTCAGATGGAAGGGGAGGAAGACCTCCCCTATCAGTGGAATTGGAGAGGAGCATGGGAGAAGAGGAAGGAAGGGTGGGGTTGGGAGAGAATAGGAGAGGGGCTGCAGCTGGGATGCAGAGTGAATAAGTTGTAATTGATATAAAAATAAAATTTAATTAAAAAAAGAAAAAAGAACTCAATTCTAAATTGGGGCATAGGACTAGAGAGAGAATTCACAGAAGAAAAATAGCTGGGGAGTATTTAATTTTTTTTCAACATCCTCAGCCATTATGGAAACATAAGAAGTCAATTTCATTTTACTCCACTCAAAATGGGTATGAATAAAAATACGGTTAAAAAATGTTGTACAAGTGCTGGTCTGGTAATACTTATTCACCCTTGGTAGAGGAACAACCAGATATAACCATTATGAAAATCAGTGTGAAATTTTCTCAAAACGCTGGAAATAGATGTGCCACATGGCCTTGCTATGCCTCTCTGTGCACGTGCTGAAAAGCTCTCTAGTTTATTAGAGTGACACTTCCTCATCCATCTTCAGCATTGCTCAAATGCTTAATAGCCAGGGAATGGAAACATTCTAAATGGTCATTAGTTAATGGCAGAAAATGAAAACGTGTTACATATACATAATGGAATAGTATTTAGCTTTAAAAAGTTGCAAATCACAGGAAAATAGATAGAGCTAGAAATTATCATTTTGAGTGAGATAACCCAGATCCAAAAAGATGAACGTCACATGTTTTCTTTCAAATATGAATGCTGGAAAGAATGTGCTCATAACCTAATAGGAAATGGTCATCACTGAAAACATACATACACTTAATATTTTATAGACTGAGCAAGTAATATTTTAGAATTTATGTGTATACATATATGCACGTAAGAGCAATTAATTTAAAGCTAGCCAGTGAAGTTGAAAGGTGACAAGGAGGAGTATATGGAACCAGGAGGGGAAAAAAGGAAAATGATCTAATTATGCTATAATCCAAAAATAAAATAAATAATGAAAAATGGATTGTTAGCTTTGACCCTTTAGCTGTGTATGTGCAGATGGAAATTCCCATAGAAGGTATGGAATGAGTAAGGGGGACAGAGGTGTCGGTTTCCAGGGAAGAAGAATGGAATGTAGGCGGTAGAAAGAGGAGAAGGAGAGTAATGGACTAGAACTTCCTAAACGGGATGGGCAGTGGGATGGCTGCACAGGAAAGAGTATGTGGAGAGCCAGCTAACACTAAAGACCTTTGAAACGCTGTACGGAAACTCACTGTTGTAAATGCTTCCCAAAATGTGTAAGCATACATATAAAAAGGAGCGTAAATGGTGTTACCCTATTGTGGCATCTCCACGCACAGTAATTAAATGTCCAGTGCCAGATACAAGTTATCTCTTTACAAGCCATTGATCATTGGGGTCCCAAAGAACACTGTTCCCCAAAATAAAGATTATAAGCTGTTGCCATTGCTTTTAGCTACTCTTCAGATCTTGATAGTAAGTCGGTATTACTGAAGACAGGACATAGCTGAATCACAGAACATGGAGAAATAAAACTGCTACTTATACAGAAGCTTCATCCCCACCAGCTTCCATTCACCCTGCTGAAACTCTGTGTACCCCACCAGGGTGCAAAACGAGTCAATCCTCGTACCCAGCTGTGGACACGGAAAAGCACAACAGTGGGTGAGCTGGAAAGATGTGCACACTGGCATGAGAACAGCACGAATGTCTCACGTAAAAGCAACTGCTTTCTAATTGTATTGAAGGTCTATTTCACAGGATGGACCTTGTGCCTGATACTGTTAACTGTGCCTAAACCCAGTGGCTGGTCAGCGTGGCAAGTGATGGGTTTGGGGTGAAGAAGATTTATGTGACCTCGGAAAGGCTGTCCACACTCCAGTCGAGAGTGCTTTCCTCCTGCACATGCAGGGAGTACTGAGCAGATGAACCGGCTTTATAAACCAAGAGCATGAACCTGGACAGGGAAATGGCTGGTGTGGAAGAAACTGAGGGGAAGAAAATGGGGAGATATGGCCAAGACACTGGTGAATGTATGACATTCTCAAGTAATAAAAACATCATTAAAAATCTTCCACATGTCTGAGTTAGGAAGGGCCTTAAAGCAGACTGTAAGGGAGAGCAATGGAGACAACCCTCTTCCACAGGAGTGCCATTTCAGTACACATGATTTGTGCCTAAAAACGTACATGAGAATTAATTTACCCATAGGAAGAAAATGTGTATTGATTATAGATATATGTAAAGCATCAATAAATTTCAAGGAACACAGTTAATGTTCCATAAATAGTTGTGTCAAATACTCCATTCTCGTAGGCAGTTCAGCTAGGCAAAGTTGTCGTAAATTAAACAAAATTTTCTCAAGAAAGAATTTCAAAATGCCCTCAGGAAGAGAAAAGGAAATCAATTAAGATTCACTGTTAGTTCCATAGTCTTTAGAGTATAAAACACATCAAATATGGCAAAAGATTAATGGCAGTGATCACACAGGCAGGTTGAATGGAAAAAACAAACAGGAGGTTTGCTTATCATTTAGAGATAATTTGTCAACTTCATTCCACATCTCTTAGACTTGAGGGAACAAGGAGGGCAAGAACGGCCCTTCCAGAACCTACAAACTTGGAAAGGGGTCTTGTACAGTGCTTCAAGGACGTTACTCAACTTGGGAACAGCCAGGAGCAATGTTCAGGGTCAGAGCTAAAGTGACAGGGAGCCAGCAAGCAAGCAGACATCGATGTTCTCAGGGTGTCTTTAATATCCAGTTCCTGAACTCTGACGAGCCTAAAGTGAGCTTTCCGAGGGTCAGCTGATCCTAATCTGGTCATCTGGGAGAGAAAACACCTGGCAGAATTATAGTTTTCAAAGTAGGGTACGTTGAAGTTGATTTCATATGTGGTCAGGCAGCCTAACCCTTTTAAAAGTGGTTCAAATAGACAAGAGACTATACAATGAACCTCTGGCCTACTGTATATAAAATACATAACCATTGGGATAACAGAAGGAGGACACTCATTTTAGTCAGTAATTCACAGAGATACAAAAGCTTTCTACAGCTGTGTAAAGAATAAACTGGAAAAACAGAATACCAAAGCATTTTATCTGCTGCCTGTGTTCTCATGTTTTTGTTTGTTTGTCTGTTTGTTTTTGTTGTTGTTCATTTTGTTTTTGTTTTTTAAGCTTTTTTACTCATGCCATTGGTTGCTCTTCTGGGAACTTTCTTCAATAACTTTATCCTTTTCTGTGTTTCAAGGTAAAACCGAGAAGCTTGCAAAACTATTTAAGAAATACATGTAATAAAAATTGCGATTAAAATTTGAACTATTGGAAAATATTACTGGCAGTGTACTTCTTTTCATCTTATAAATATGATTATGAGACTAAACCTAGCTTCCTATCTATTTGTCTGTAAATAGATGAAGCAATTGCCCACAATTGATGATAACATTTCCCTTCACATGTTTTTGTCCTTGTGCACAAATTTACAACTTGTCACTGTGGTCACTTCACAGCCCTGAGAGTCACTGCTGCTCATGTTCACTAGTGATAAAGAGCACTATTTTTCCTTTTTTTCTTCTTATTTTTATCATTTATTAGAATTCATTCAATCTGTGTCCTGGCTATGGCCCCCTCTCTCCTCTGCTCCCAATCCCACCCACCCTCCCTCTTCTCCCCCTGTACTCCTCCCCTTGTCCACTGATAGGGGAGGTCCTCGTCCCCTTCTCTCTGACCCTAGCCTATCAGGTCTCATTAGGAATGTCTGCATCCTCTTCCTCTGTGGCCTGGCAAGGCTGAACCACCCAGGGGGAGGTGACCAAAGAGTCAGCCACTGAATTCATGTCAGAGACAGTTGCTGTACCCCTTACTAGGAAACCCATTTGGAGCCTGAGTCTATGGGCTACATCTGAGCATTGGTTCTAGGTCCTCTCCATTCATTGGCCTTGGTTGGGGTATCATTCTCTTCAGGGGCCCCACAGCTCAGTTTATTTTGGCTCTGTTGGTCTCCTTTTGGAGCTCCTGTCCCCTCTAGATCTTTCTGTTTCCCCCTTCTTTCATAAAATTCCATGCATTCTGCCCAGTGTTTGGCTATGAGCCTCAGACTCTGCTTTGCTACCTAGATCAGTGGAGTCTTTCAGAGGCTGACTGTGGTGGCTCCTGTCCTGGTTCCCTGGGTTCTCCTGCTTCTTATGTCTATCATGTTTGCCTTTCTGAATGAGGATTGAGCATCTTCTCTAGGGCCTTCCTTGTTGTTTAGCTTCTTTAGGAGTATAGATTTTAGCATGTTTATCCTATATTATATGTCTGATAACCACTTATGAATAAGAATATGCCATGTGTGTCTTTCTGTTTCTGGGATACCTCATTCAAGAAGATCTTTTCTAGTTCCCACCAATTGCCTGAAATTTTCATGATTTCCTTGTTTTTAATAGCTGAGTGATATTCCATTGTGTAGATGTACCACAAATTCTGTATCCATTCCTCAGATGAGGGACATCTGTGTTATTTTCACCAACCCTATATCTGACAGGTGGCTAATATCCAGAATATATATAGAACTTCAGACGCTAAACACCAACAAACCAAGTAATCCAATTAAAAGATGGGGTACAGAGCTAAACAGAATTCTCAATAGAGGCATATCAAATGACAGAGAAACACTTAAAGAAAAAAATGTTCAATGTCCTTAGTCATCAGGGAGATGCAAATAAAAACGACCCTGAGATCTCACCTTACACCCATCAGAATGGCTGAGATCAAAAATTCAAGTGACAACATATGCTGGAGAGGTTGTGGAGAGAGGGGAACCCTCCTCTATTGCTAGTGGGAATGTAAACTTGTACAACCACTTTGCAAATCAATCTGGCACTTTCTCAGACAATTAGGAATAGCGCTTCCTCAAGATCCAGCTATACCGTGCCTGGGCATATACCCAAAATATACTCAAGTATACAACAAGGACATTTGCTCAACCATGTTCATAGCAGCTCCATTCATAATAGCCAGATTCTGGATAAAGAGCACTTTGATATGAAGATGAAAAGAAAGATGCCCTGGAGAAAATGACATCCAAAAGATATCATGGTCATTAGCTTCTGGAAATCACATCTTTTATCCCGACAAGAGAAGTCAGCATCTTTCCTTTGCTGTTTTTATAGATGTGTAGGCATCATGTCAATTATAAAATGGAGCTTACACACAATTTAGGAAAAATGGTTTATTTTTACAATGCATCATAGAATATAAAAAATATCTCCCAGTGCATGATCTTTTGGTCTTCACACACTTTCATGTGAAAAGAAGCTTTTATAATACACATTTTACAGATGAGTAAACACAGAATTATGGGTAATATGGGCACGTTTCAACTTCTCCTGATGGAGTACACTAACAGAGTTACACTTGCATATTGGCGAGGAACACCAGCAGTTAGTCAGCTTGGTATGAGAAATGAACTCATCGTACACGACTTACAAAAGTTATAAACCAGTTCAGTTTCCTTGACTGCACAAACGTAACAGCATACACTGCAGTAGTTTTGTTTGCAGAATCACCTTTCTCGTGACCAAGGAAAAGACTCCACGTGAATCACTCAGAATGGACTTTGTCATGTGATCCTTAGTCATATTTTCTCAATAACCATAAGCATGGAAATAACATTTTGTAGAAAATAAGTAGAACCCTCCAACAGTCTGTTGTCTTTAATGTTTTATTTCTCTGATCTGCTTAGTGCACATACTGTTTGCAGAGAAGACTCCATTCATACCTTTCCCAAACTAGACCAAGACCAAGATCTTTGAGCAAAGTGCGAATTCCTGGGCAAGCACTCAGTGTGCAGAGTCGGCGCCATGTACTCGCTGCGGTATGTTTTCTGTAAACCTTCAGTACTTACCCTTCAATTCAAGCAAATGGTCCCTAGGCCTGTATATGACCTAGTTACTCTAAACATACATGTTTCCCTGTACTACGTGGCAATGATCCTCACCATCTTCTGAGGAAGCCTATGCTTCACAGGGCACTTTGGTGCCCTCAAGAAAATACTATTCTCATATTTCAACTTTGCACTTCTTGATCATACAACATGATCTATACTGTATTTGTTCAACAGTCAATTATGCTTTGTATTCTACAGATGATAGGGACTCAGGAAAATCTAATTAGTATTTCAAGATGGGTCACATGGGAAAAAAAGTGTGAACAAAAGTCTCTTCTGTAGTTCTAAGCACCATTCCTCCAACAATTTCCATCATTATTTTCATCCCCAGTGCACTGAAGAAGAGGTTTTGATGTACACAATGCACAGACCAAAAAAGGAAAAAGGAAATGAAAAGAAAAAAAAAAAACAAGCAATGTTGATATAAAGTTTAAATCAAGGGAAACTGAGTTAATAGTACAAGTTTAATAGTATGCTATAAAGGAATATTTTATTTTAAATAACTTACACACCAGACCTCCTGGTCAGTTGTAATATTTGTCTGAGTGTCAGTGGCTATTAAGAAAACCCTCCAAACAATTTCTCGGTGACCCACTGGGATATGGCAGTGGAAGAGAAAAAGCTGATGGAGACAGAGAATGTGCTTCATGCACAATTATCATGATTGCCAACAAGAAAAGTGACTGTATATCACACTGGCTCCCGTGAATACAGAACTTCTTAATTTCTCCAAGCACATGACAGAGGCATGATGAAGGCGGCATTTATTTTTTTGTTTCCTAATGGAAGGAAATGAAGGTTTGTCAGAAGAGAGCTTCCCTCTTTAGGAAAGAACAGGAAACACAACCCGCTGCCCCAGGGAAAGTGGGGAATTACGTGTTTGACATTGGTTACATATATTTCTTGTCTTTGTTTCTCTGCTGGATTTACTCCAATAATATAACACAATTAATTTTAGAATAATCTGAAGTCTTAACAGAATGGATAATTATAATTCTTAATTAAAAGTTACTTTGGATTTATTGAGCTGACTGAATTCATGATAAAAAAAATGTCTTTTTATTTTTGCCGTGTATTTTTCTTTCTCCAATGTTTAAAAGGGATAAGGGGAATGTTAACTTAAAGAAATAAGGAATTACTAATTAACTTAGGTTCCATTTATTGTATTCTTTCACCTATCTAATTATTTCTTGGCTGCATCTTTCACATCGTGCTTTGATAAAAAGAAATTGTTTATTGGAGGAAAGTATGCATAGCAACCAACTTTTATGCTCATTAGGCAATTTAAAAACTCACTGTCCACGTCATATCCCATTAAAGATAACACATAAATTTTATACAATTCATTTATTTCACTTTCCTCCAGAATGGGAATTGCTATCATTCAAATTAGGTGGCACCACTTATTTCACTATCAAACACAGATGTGTTGTTTTTGTTGCTTTCCAAAGTTGATGAGACTCAGAATGATAGTGTTCACTTTGTTTTAATATTGTGAGTTCTGGGAAATCCATTCTTGATTTTAAAATGAAAGGAATTCAGAATGTGTAAAATGTGTAACATGAGAGGAACCCTTGACTTTTTGTGGGAAAATATAGAAGGAGCTAATGCAAAGTTCAAGAGAATATTTATATGATGCGGAAGACCAAACTTAAAATATTGGGAAGCAGAATTTTTAATGCAGTTAATGCCCTGAAATATTTTTAACAGGACAAAAACAAGGAAAAAAAAACCCGAGCATCTCTGGCACAGGATTGATTCTCATTTAAAGACTGTGTGACAGTGATCTCCAATTATGTTTATAGCACATTTTAATTATCTGACTAAAGTAAGCTGTGAGGAATCAAACGCATGTCTGTTTTGTGAAGTGATGCAGAAAATCTGCATGTGTATAAAAACAGGTTGAGAAAAGTTCAGATTTCAAAGTCAGAACATCAGCTCTTAGGCAGAAGCACAAATCTCAACTCAAGTCATCATGAGATGAAAACATGGTCGGACACCAAGCTTCCAAGAGCTGAAGCCAACCCATCAGCTTCACCAAATTCACATAGTGAAGTGTCTGAAAACACCTCATTGAGTCAGTACAGCTCTTCTTATGCTCACTTATTTTAATTTGCTTTGTGAATAAAATATTGTTACCTGCCAACCCTGTTTGAGTTTCCTTCCATTGCAAGCGTCACCCAATTTTCAAGACTGTCCAGTGGTTGATATTAAAGGGATAAAGTCTGATTTAAAAATAATTTTTAATACTGACAAATCTCCATAATGGGTTTTATAGAGGCACCTGTAAGGATTTCTGATAGCTTTGCTGACCTCTCACTCCAAAGGGGCGAATCCCAGGCCTCCAGGACTCTGGGCAGGAATGCCAGCACCTCCTGGCCTGCTCAACCAACACCTGCCAGTTAGTTAACCATGAAGAGGCCCATCTTCTAAGGGAGGCCATTTTCCCACAGAGTAATTATATGTCAAATATATAAAGCATCCATTCTTAATTCAGTTTGGTGTCAAAAGGTGCCTGTTCAGTGGATTGGGAGTACAAGTTCCTTTAAGCAGAGAATGGGCAGATCAGTGGCACGTTTAGATGTGGAAAGAACTGGAAAATTCTGTGAACTGCACGACAGGTGCATGGTGACCTCTGCACCTAATTTATCTTCTTGGCTTCATTGTCAGATAATGAAGCGCACTGTGGCATTGAGATTACTCATTCAAAGATGATGTGTGGTGAGGGTTCCTAAAGAGATGCAATAATGCAAAATACGGGGACTAATTTATGTGATAATCTTAGAATGTCGGCTTTGAATTAATGGGCACACCGTTACATGTGGTAACGAATAATTTGCTGAGTCAGACAGAAAAAGGTGAATTTTATAGTAAGTGATATCTATAAAGTATCTATCGTGCTAAAGAAAGATAGTACTCACGTCGCTACATTTTCTTATTGGACAATTTGTCAAATTAGTTCAGGTGAATGATTCTTTATTACTTTTCATGCATGTGTGTCTTTGTGTCCACCTGTGTGTGCGTTGTTCCCTCTCTGTCTTTAGCGAGCTGGGATTACATGTAGGCCACCTGACACTTACGTCCTTGTGCCAAAAGCACTACGCGGGCAAGTTGATTGTATTTTCAATATTCAAGAATTGTGTAATTCTTTAGTTAACTTTTCTATTACACTTTACTTTATCTCCATTTACTTGTTGATGTTTTCTTTTGTTTATACTTTAATACATACTAGGTTGGCTTCCTATTAAGGACAAATGACAAAATATCTGTTTAGATTGTAGAGGCTGCTGGCAAAAAAATTGTAGTGAACCAGATTTCTCTGCTGCTTGAAGGTCCTGATTATTTTATTCTTGAGAACCTGGCTATTTTGAAGATAGTAAGAAGATGTCATGTAACTATAGTTTTAAAAATAAATTTTCTAAGAGTAGACTTTTTTATTTGAAAAGGTATTTACTCTGTGTTCATGGGGGGATACATATAATTCAACAGAACTTCTGCATGTTATGTGTGCTTTAATTTTTCTCTATTAAACTGATGATAACCATTAAGCATTCAGGTATGTGTGTGTATAGGTAAGAGAGTAAATCAGAAATGGTTAGTTTAGTCATGAAAAAGGTCTATGATTTGGAAGGATTGACTTAGAAAAACTCTTTTAATATGAGAGGAGGAAATATTCATAAGATGTTAGAAATAAAATACTTAGGAAAGCAAACCTCAATATTAAATGACATCCTGTAATCTAGCAACGGGGAGAGATTATACTAATAAATCATGTACTCTTGAAACTCTGCTTTTTATCACAATAGAAGAAAACATCTCTCTTAACTCAAATTAGGAAATTATTATACACTTTATATATATATTTCTATAAAAGTTACAAGTAGCAAGCATATGACACAAAGAAATGGAGGGGTAACAGCAATATTTGAGAGTGCATGCTCTTTACAATGTGTCTAATACAGGGGGCATTTTCCAACCTAAGTGCCCAGTGTGGACATGCAGGGCAGCTTCTCAAACTTCCAGTTCAGTCACATAACAAAATTCTGTTGTAGAGTTTGAATGGTAAAATACCTGATTTCAAAAGGCCATTTATGAAACTCAATATTTTTCCTTGATAAAAACAAAACGGAAATCAGGGGTACATAGAACGATAAGGAGGGAGACAAAGAAAGACAGAGGTGGGGCAGATATTTGTCTTATTGCAATCTAGGTTTTACTGGATTTCATCATAATAAAACAACAGGTGTGTACAGTCCATTGAACCTCTAGCTGGTGTTGCCATCATCCACATTTCCAGTTGCCATTGCAGCTTGTTCAAAATCACGCAGGAGCGCACTATTCTCAAGCAGTCTATGTAATGGAAACAGTGTACATGTAACACAAGCTTCACCCAAAGTTGGGGTCCCCAATCACACAGGTACAGTCATGTAACAAAGACATGAACAACACAGAAGCAAACACGAAACTGACAGTGAAAATAAAGCTGGGGTAGCCTTAATCAGGGACTAATCTCTTCTTCAAGTTTCCATACATCTCCGAATGTACTTAAACCTAAGGAGCACTTGGTGATCAGCAACCAAATTAGGAAATGGACACGCCATTGTGCAGCAGGGGTGTCTTGCCGAAGGAACAACACATGTCTGTAACTCTTAAGTTTGCGTAAAGGCAGTGGAATGAATTTAGAAATATGTCCACTTTTCACAATTCACTACAGAATTTTCTTTTCACAGCCCCAAGTGTGTATAAATAGTTCTTCTCTGAAAATAAAGCACAGTTAAAACAGTTTCTCCCAATGGAAAAAAAAAATGCAAAAAACACCAACTTAGTAAGGTCATACAGAGCATGGGATGCGTTCTCCTAATTCAAGAACAGTTGGTAGGCTTGAGGAGTTTGGAGGAGATTAGCTGTGAAGCAAATTCAATTGGAGATGAATTAGAGTAAAATAAATGCAGACTACCAAGTGAAGATGTGAAGCCACTGTGATACTGCATGATAAACACATGCACATGGAGACAACTGGAGGTTATGAGGCTTTTAAAGCATGAAACATGCCGTCATGTTAAAGCATGTTAAAGCATCAACATGCCACATTTCATTTTAATGAGATAAGCTAATTGTTCATGCAAAACTAAGACCACACAAATTGTATGAATACCACCAAATACTTGGTGACGTCTTTGAATAGAAGATATTCAAATTATATCAGTAATTGCCAATCTAACGAATTTACTTTAGTTACCTTAAGAGTGAATAGTGTTTTATTTTTCGAAAACCTGGGTTTCTTGTGCTAGTCCTTGGATGAAATTTCATTGCTTTTATTATCTTTGCTTATAATAAAAATAGTTTAGCTATTCTATTATTGAACAATACTTGATGAAAGAATAGTAAAATGTATTTAAAAGCTATGTATTCTAAGAATAATCACCCCATTGCCATTGCATCCACTATATTTTACATATAAAATGCTATGAGATGCGTAGCTTAAGAAATAATGGATAAAAACCACATTCCTTGAAATACTGAGACAATTACAACAAAACAAAACAAAATAAAATATGACAAAGGAGAGAAGGAACCAAGGGCATTTTCTTACCTTGAATTTTCCTTTTAGACCCTAGTTGTGTTGTATTCAGACTCATGTTTGCTTAGAGACCCAATGAGGCAGAACCTGGAATGTTATGGCTATTTCATTCAACAAAGTAATATTTGCACAAACTACAAATACTCTATTTACTTGAAAACATTCCTAAAGTTAATGAAGCAATGGAAACAATGGTATTTTATCAGCATGCAAACTATATTAAATCAACTTAGATCTTTTAGAATTTGTCAATAAAGTCTATAAATCTATATACTTAGGTAAAGCATTGCAAGCATGCACACATAGAGTAATTTAACTAGATGCATGCTGGAATTTCCAAATAAACCAATATTAAATTCAAATTCTCTTCCCAGATATTTTTCTCATTAAAAAAATATTAACATATAAAAGATGATATTTTATATATGTAAAAATAAAAAATAAATAAAATTTCTCCCAAATTCTCTATTTAAATATAAATTTTAGTGTTTTAGCATTCAATATTATAAAATAAAATTTGTAATATAAATATATTACATGGGGAAAATACACTTTTATTTTCTTAACCAAAATAGATTCTATTGCAAAATATTTCATTTTGAATTAAAAAATATTCAATAAGATAGTCTAGCTATCTTTGTGTAAGGTAACCATTTCAGAAAATCATTTTATGTCCTGAAATATATAAATATAAATAAGAGCAACAACTATGATTATGTGGAGACAAATTCATTGCATAAATCTCTACTATAAATGAAATGCTCTATTTTCATAGACGTAATCTTGTATGTAAAGAAATAAACAAAATATCTGTGGCCTTTGTGCACGTATTTCATCACACTCACGTGCACCTCATGCACATATATAGGACATAAAAGAGCAGGCTAGCACTAGGAGGAGAAAGACGGCATTGTGTGGTTTAAGCCATCATTCCCAGCAGCATTTCCGTCTTCAGTTACGGTTGCCATCAAATATCTATGGATACTGACCGCTGGACGGATTTCTCGTGTCTGGATAGCCTGTGGCTGGTGGTGGGCGCCTCCTCGATCTCGTCGATGTCACAGGCGTCCGCCGCGTCTTGGGAATAGTTGTGTTTCATGACCAGGATGTTCCTTCTGTTCACGGGTGGGATGAGGGGCTTGACTGGCTGCGTGGGTATCTCTGCCAGGATGGAGGCGTCCCTTGTGCTGAGGTTACTGCGGCTGCCCTTTGCGCTGGACAGCTGGGATCCACAGTGATGGTCATGGATGCATTTGGAAGAGGATCTCCGCAGTTTGTGGTAATTTTCAAAGTCTTCTGCCACATCTGCAAAGTCAGCTGTTGCTCCAGTTCCTCTGAGTGTGCATAACTCATAGTGAGGAGGCTCAAACACCTCCTGGAAAACGGTCTGGTCAAAGTCTGACTTCCTTTGGACGTATTTTTTACGAGGCTGTTTGATCTGTACAATGACAGAAATGATAATAAGGATGATCACAATGCAGGAAGTCACGCCAATGACCGTCCCACTGGTGTTGGTCAGCTGATCCAGCAGGCTGGTTTTCCTCTTTTCTGTAGGGAGGAGAGAGTGAAAACAACAGACAGACAAGAGGAGAAACAACCCACCACGTGTTAATATCGCCTTCACAGTGCAAATTCAAAACTTTAAAACAAAACAGGCTGAGCATACAGTTTTCACAGCCTTAAGTTATCACGCAATGCTTCAAAATAAAAACTCTATTTCCAAAATGGCTCTGTTTTCCATCCGTGAAAGTAGTCATCTCATTGCTCATACCCCTACTTTAAATACTTATATTTGTGCACATACATATGCATGTTAATATTTGCGTAACTCATAACATGGCATCTGTAGATGGTGTAGCAATTTTCTGAACTATAATTTGTTTTCTTAGTCATAAGAGGACTTCTAAAATTCTGAACCAGGAATTAATACACCTACCTTTCACTCTTTGTTTGCTTGACAGAGAAAACAAGTTATAGTAGTAACAGCATTCTGATGCCAAGAAAAATTCAACACAACATCACAGCAAACATTCTTGAATGGTAGCAAGAAAACTTATACATATTTTCTTAAATCAAAAATTATAAAAATTGACTCCTGAAACTCTGTTGTAATGAGTGTATGGACATTTTTCTATCAGTGTGTAGCAGATTGGCACACACGGCAAGGGACGGGGAGACAGTGTGTGAAGAAAGAACATCTGCATTCTCATAGCTTGAAAGCATACATTCAAAAAGGCACTAAGGGAATTAATCCATTACCTAACATTACAATAGAGCAAAATAAAATGTGTCAGAACTTTCTAGGGAGAGTGAACACACGTGCCATATGAGTAATGATTGGCTTCCAAGCCAAGCAATCAGTATTTCAGGGAGGCTGAAGGTGAAACCACAAGGCTCCATTTGGAGGAATAAAATTTACGAGGTAAATAGTGCAGGAAAGTGAACAGAGTACCACACACACACACACACACACACACACACACACACACACACAAAAAAAGGATCAAGTAATCAAACAAAAGCACACAAGGAGAAAAGATAGAAATTAAAATGAATATTTTCAATTAAGGGTTCAAAATTCCCAAATATTAATGATAAAATGTATATACAAATTCAAAAGTGAAATAAATGTAGAAAAACTACTTAGACAACTAAAATAGGTTATAAAATTATAGAGGAAAAGGAAATAAGGAAATCAGCCTAGGGGAGATGATAGATCCAGATTTACACAGATTATCTTGTGGTTGGTGAGCATTGGAGGTCAAAACGACACAAATTCATGTTACAGCAAACAAAATCAAATTTAAAAATCATATAAATAACTAGATACTCAAAATCACTGTCTAGTAAAACTACTTTTAAAATGAAAACAAAATTATTGTCAGATTTAATAAAATAAAAAAAAACAATAAATCTGCCTTAAAAAGTCTTAGAGTTCCATTCAAGAAAACCATGGCAATGGCAAAAAGAGATGAGAAAGAAGGAGAGGTCAAGAGACAGACATACTTATGAAACAATTCTTCATATTCAGGGAGATCTGTGTATCATTGTACTATAGATCCTATACCTTGTAGAAATGTGTTTCCTATTACTAACTGTAGACCTGAATTTGCTGGGAGTTAAACCATTGCTTTAATAAAGGAAGGATACAAACATATAGAAATAGAACTGACTGAGTCAATTGTTGTTGTTTTTGTGTTTACGGTCTCACAGTTGACCATTCTGCTTTGGGTAAACAATAAGGGAGCTCATCAGGCTCTCATGAACCCCCTGGTGTCTGGGCCATATAGCAATGGTAAGGAAAATCCCTACATATAATTAAGTGACGTAGAAACAACCAAAATGTTTATAGCAAATTATACTACTATGGACTGTCCTTATTTTTTTGCCACCCTGAAAATAGAATGATATAAAATAGTAATTATTACAGTAATTGGTTGAGGCTGTAAGATACACAATATAGTATGTAAAATTGGGTAACAAGAGTAAAGAGTGCAGGAAAAATGTCTATATTTCATAGAAAGTTTAGCCTAAAACATGAAAGATATATTGAAAAGTTGTATGCTATAAACCCTATGTCAACACAGTAAAACCAAATCAAGAAAATATTGAACACTTACTACAGTACAACATACATACATAGTGTTCTAGAGACTGTAAAAATGGAAAATAATGAGACACATAGATGACAAAAAGTGACAGAGGGTATGAATATCAATATGGACAAAACAGAATGATATATGGATATATTAAGTAACCTAATGAAATGAAAGAGACTGTTGGAATGGATAACAACTAATGTTAAATTATATATTGTAGCAAACATTTCCTGTATAAAAAGTAGAACAAATTAAAGAAAAGAGCAAATGATAGCCAAAGAAAGCTAGATGCAAATAAATAGACTTTAGGACAAAAGCGTGTAACTAAACCTGTATATCATCTTATGGTGATAAGGAAGGAAACTTTTGGGAACCTCAACAACTCAAACACTCATGGGTTCAAAACCCCATGAAATGAAAGTGTTATGAATGTAGAGAGAAAAGCAGGTCATCCAATATTATATGATGCAGAAAATTATAATATCATCTTTCAGACACAGGTGTACAGAGGGACCTAGAAGACTTATACAAAGTTCCATGAACCTGCCAGATATGTAGGTATGACATACTCTGTCACACATCAGAAAATATGCTTTCATTTTATGGACAGGCAGAACATTCCTTTAGGCTCTCATATGTGCTAAGCCATAAAACCAATCCCAGTAAATCACTAGAATCTTAGGGGTAAGTTCTTCTATCACAAGAAAACTAGTTAAGATTTTGCAGATGGGTTAGGTCTCTGAAAAAGAGGTGGCTCAACTTTATAATGAATTTCTGGTCATATTTTCCTGATTGCTGTTTTATTTTTGTCATATGTTCTCACATGCAGAAAACAGATGTTAATGACTACTAGCTGACATGTGAGCTAACATGTGAGGACATGTCAGAAAGCGTGTCATGTCCTATCTGTGCCCAAGTGGTTCTTTAGACCGAAATCATGACAAACACTCATCAGAATATGTTGGGAGCTGCTATTCTAGCACCTGCTTTGATACTTAAATCTCAGTGGAAAGACTGGTTTTACCAGGCCTTCACTGAAGTCAGGGAAGAACTTCCAAGTCCATCTCCTTTTGTTTGTGACTGCAGGTGGGATGGCTTGTCAAGATCACACCTCTCGTTTCGCCTCCTTGTGAATTTAACCCATTATGTTGAGCTGTTTTTACTCTGGCTTAAAAGCAGTCTGCAATAAAGCCAGGCTGCTGGTCCAGCCTACTCTCTAAAGCCAGGCTGCTGGTCCAGTCTACTCTCTAAAGCCAGGCTGCTGGTCCAGTCTACTCTCTACTAGAGCCTCTCAGGAAGGTCCCATGTGTTGTGCGTTAGTTTATTAATTTTAATCCTCA
Organism: Rhombomys opimus; assembly: GCA_010120015.1. Lineage (NCBI taxonomy): Eukaryota > Metazoa > Chordata > Mammalia > Rodentia > Muridae > Rhombomys > Rhombomys opimus. The sequence goes on from REGO01000252.1 coordinate 1,346,302, forward strand.
CTTCCAACTCAAGAACCATTCAACTCTGCTGTCGGGCTCCAGCAGATTGGTGCCCAACATGGGGCTTGAGATACAGGGAAGGACACTGCAGGTGTTGGCGAGCTCCAATCATTAAGTAAAAAGGGTGCAGTGAGTAAATCTGAGAGAAAAAATGGGACAAGGCAGAAGCCTAGTGTTTTGTGTATGGAACTTAATTAAAGATAGTCTGTATATGCAGCAGGAAACTGAGAAAGTTCAACTTTCAGGCTCAGAGAGAAGGAGGTTAGAAAGATGGCAGGCTTCAAGACAAAATGATATTAGACCATCAGCTCCTCCAGAGGAGTTGTATTTCCCTCCTGATGACAGTAATTTCTTGTCAGAAGGAGACCTTGAGGATGACTTAGATCCTAATGAGGTTGCAGAGTTGGAGGAAGAACCAAATCAGTATTATTCTGAGAGATACTCTCTGATTCAGGCTACGCATGTTAAAAAGCATAAGCCTTGGCAAAAAGAAATTGAAAGATTAGAATGGGGCTTGGAGGAAATGAAAAAAAATTTGGAGAATTAACTACTAGGGAAAATGAGGCTCAATCCCCCACTCCAACTCTATCATTCCTTACAGGTTTGGACCCTCCTCCTGGGACTGCTACAGTTGCAGTGGCCCAAAAGACAAGGTGATCTTTTCTTTGTCCACTGTATGGGCTACTGTATCTCGCTTACAAGTTTCTTTACAAGAAGCTAGACAGAATGGAGAGCATATAACTGAGTTTTATGGTCTATTCTCCACTAGAGCCTCTTGGAACTGTCCTACGTGTTGTGTGTTTATTAATTTTAATCCTCACTCCCAACTCAAGAACCGTTCGACTCTGCTGGTGGGCTCCAGCAAGAATAGTCTTCATTTAGCAAACTTTTCTTACTGCCCCAGCAGGTTATTTGGGAATGGGCAGGTTTTCTGTGCTTCTCTTTGCAAGAAGTGTTTTGATAGATCACCCTAAAATGTAAGTGGGAAAGTGTTCCTTGTCTATCTTCCCTTAAGTGGTGTTTAACATTTGGCCTTAATAGTGGATGCTTTTATGGTAACTGAAATGTAGCCTAACCCAGCCAGAGAGTCCTATGTAAATAACCAATACTTGGTTGTCCGCTGGCCCAGAGGGCAGGGACACTGGGAACTATTTCATAGGAGAGAAAAAAGTATTTTGTTAATAAAAGAGAAGCAGCTTCAATTGAAAACAGAAATTATCCTTTCAAATATTTTATCTTGAGACTGAGTGAAAATGTGAGTTGGAAAAATCTGGAATAAATGGAAACAGATTAGAAAAATGGAAAAAGAAAAATGACTTCGTAGAGAAGCAAGGCTCTGCACAGCTGCTCTTTTCTTCACTTGGTTCTGCACGTTCTCATGAGTTGTCTTTAGTGTTGTAGAATGTAAGGAGAGTCCTCTGTCAGTACCGATGAAATCTCCAGGCATATTGAGGAATGATGAAGGAGACTGCTTACAAACTTTCTCTAATACATATGCAGTGTTGGAGAGACAGATCAAGGGTTAAAGAGCACTGGCCCCTCTTCCAGAGGACCTGGGTTCAATTCCTACCACCCATCTGGCAGCTCATAAGTATCTGTAATTCCTGCTCCAGGGGATCTAACACCCTCGTGCAGATAAATAGAGGGAAAACCACCAAAGTACATAACAAACTAAAACAAATAAATTCTAAAAAGACACATGCAGACAGACAAAACCGCATCCTCTCCTTAAGACTTAGGCACTGCCCGTTTAGAGTCTTCCCGCTCTCCAGCGCTGGGTCCATTACCTTTACAGTGATTTTCATCCCAGGGATACACACAGTTCTGGAGCCCGTTGCAGACCAGCGTGTTGTTAATGCACATGTTACTGTGGCAGAAGAACGTGTTGCCTTCACAGGGAGCTAAGAAAAGAGAGAGAGAGAGAAAGCATGATAAAGGAAGAAAGTCTGAACATGACAGAAATCGGGATGTGCCTTTAACAAGACGTATCCCTTGCTTCTCAGAAAAGCTGCTACAGTGGGCATGACTCTGGTGACTGGCATCTACTGGAGGCTCCGATTATTGGGAGAACATAGTGTTTCCACCCTCTCAGTACATGCAATTTAGCAAAATTTTGTAATAGCATATGTTATGCTCTTCCGAAACTTTACATACATAAATTTAGATTGACTGCACAAAAGCACTAAATAAAGGGGTTATACTTTTAAAAATATGTCTGACAAGCACTATTGAGAGAAAATATATATTAAGCAAAATGGCATAATTTTTATATTATATAAATATAATATATATTAAGCAAATATATATTATTTATTTCTTAATATATATTAAGAAAATATATATTAAGCAAAATGGCATACATATTACTTTAGAATATGTAAAATAAAAGTTATAGAAATCCAGAAACAATAAATTAATTTTCAACAACCTAATAAAATAAGAAAATTTATTTTCTGCTTATCCTCATACACACACACACACACACACACACACACACACAGAGAGAGAGAGAGAGAGAGAGAGAGAGAGAGAGAGAGAGAGAAACACAACAAACAGAGCCAGCTCAGACCACATGGCTACACCTGCTCCTGGCTCTGGCCTCCCCAATGAGTGATGTTCACCTCCCACAGTTAGGATCTGCTAGTGTAATGATTACAATCCATGGAACAGCATCTGGAAAAGCTTCGGAAGGCAAAGAACTCTGGCAGTCATTTTGAAAGTATCATGCTTAACACTTTGTTATATTGGTGATTTGTTAAGAGATGTGTAAACCTGTTACAATGGAAAATTGGATGATTTGATATATTGTTACGAAAATTTGCTTTGTAAATGGAATTAAATTTGAGTTTCTGTAGCTAACTGTGATGACCTTGCAGAACTGACATGGTCTGTTACATAGATAATAAATGCTGTAAAAATTTGTGCACAAAACATAAAGGCATTTTCTGCAAATGGATTAGACCGATTTCAAAATATATATGTGTAAAACATTATTGATAAATTTCTCTAGATTATAGTTACATTGGAAGAATGCTTTTAAGATACTTGCTACTTTTGTCCTTCCAATAATGCCTTACAAATATTTTAGTTGCTATAGCTGATGAGTTAGTTTAAAAAGTAAACACACGAATCAAAAGAGCCTTTTAGCCTGGACATGAGGGGACGTGACAGTGTGCTAGGACTGCTATTCCAAGCCTTTTAGCCTGGACATGAGGGACGTGACAGTGTGCTAGGACTGCTATTCCAAGTGGCACAGAGGTAAGCGCTTCCTGCTGCCTCTTGATTGTAGAACTGTGAATCAACATGTTGTTATCAGTTGTTATATGGGTTGTGGTTTTACTGAGAACACAATAAATACAGAAAGGTCAATACAATTTATTCCATCATTAGATCATTAAGCAGTGGGAATCACCGTCACTTACCTTGGGTAATATTTTAAGTAATGAATAACTTTTATTTTTTTTTCTTATTTTTGGTGACATATATATAATTATATATATATATATAGTTATAAATTGTGTGTGTATATATATATACAAATTATAAACAAACAAACAAACAGAAAAATACAAAAATAGCAGATAAATGCTGCCACGGTATAAAGCAAATCTGTAACATGGTAATACTTGAACTAAAACTGAATTCTGTAAGTAGGAAAAGCTACTTTGTTGTGTTAGGACACTGGACTGGGTATGTGAGCAGGAGGAGCTTCACTTTGGTCTGTGGCAAATGACAGCTTCTCTGGCCACAAGCAGGTTCACTTTGAACTGCACCTTGAGAGTTGGCAGGAAGTCCTGACAGGCCATTCTCAAACTCCCAGAAAACCTCTTTCAAACTTTTTGCGGTTGAGCTGGCCCATATGTCAGTTACTCTGCTTTAACGTCTGTAAAGTGGGTCGAATGTGGTGATTTCATAGTGCACAGGTGCAGTGGGATGCAGATAATACAGGCATCCCCCACACCGGGATTACCTTCATGGGAGAGTATTGGCAAACAGGTGCAGACAGCTGGTTTCCTTTCCAGCACCAAAAGGAGGAACATGCCTGGGACTGCTTTCAGGAGAGAATTGAAGTGGCACCTACAGACAAACCGTCTGATTTTGAAACCTGATCCACCAGCTCTCCATTGTGTGAGCTTGAATGGGTGTGTTCCATGATGCCACTTTCAGTTTACACGCATGTAGGCACAATCTTCAACCTTACCACAGAGTATCATGGTGACAATTAGATCTCTATACCTTTAAAGTCTATAAAAGTGACGGTGTCACATGGGGACAAATGACAAATGCTCATCAGCTCTCTCATTAAACACTGTGTGGAGATGAGGGAAAGCTAAGCTCAGAGCTTGCAGAGCTGGGGGCAGCCCTTTAAACACTGTGCTGGCAACACTGTAAGAGCAGGATCAGGAGGCCCTGTTCCCACTTGGCTACAGCAAAATAACCTGTGTCAGAAGTCAAATCCAGGGAAAACAATCTTGCAACCTTGATGATACATAACACAATAAGAAGCAGCTTAAATGATGCTTCACTCGTTACCTGCTGAAGTAAACGTTTTTGTTTATCTTCTGAGAGATCACTGCCTTGCACTAAGTGAGAATGCATCTTGGACTATCTTGAAAACAAGATTTCTCATTATTTTTGTATCTTTGATATAGTGCCACAATATAAGATATTATGCTTCAATTCTAGAAAAAAAACAGCAAAAATAGAGCTTCTACATATTAAATATCAAGATAAATATACGTTTTTAGCATATGTGTATGAATAAGAATAAAGCTTTTAAGAGACCATAGCTTAAGTATACATATTTACTTCTGATATGCTGCTTTTTACACTTCAACAAAATCATCAAAACAATATGTATTTCTTGTTATTAATTGTACCAACAGATATTTTGTTTCATCTTTAAAAGACAATATTGATTAATCTAGAAAATATTTTATCTCATTTTCTGTTTTGTTTTTCGAGACAGGGTTTCTTTGTATAGCCGTGGTTGTCCTGGACTTGCTTTGTAGACCAAGCTGGCCTCGAAATCACTGAAATCCACATATCTCTGCCTCCCAGAGTGCTGGGATTACAGGCATGTGCCACCACGCCTGGCTTATCTTGTTTTTAATCTCAATAGATTTTTTAAAAGGTTGATATTCTATAGAACAAGTGCTGATAAAAGTGACAATGTTGCCTTTTTAATTATTTATTTATTCATTTGCATTCTGGTCTTAGCCCTTCTCTCCTTTCCTCCCAGTCTCTCTCTCCCTCCCCCTTTCCCCCTCCTCTTATTCTTCAGAAAAGGGGAGAGCCCTACCCACCTACACCAGCTCATCAAGTCACGTGAGGACTGAGTTTGTCCTCTTCCCCTGTGACCTGGTAAGGGAGTCCTCTTAAGGGGAATGATCAAAACGCAGGGAACAGAAAACATGTGAGTGACAGTCCCCGCTCCCCTTACTACTGGAACCACATGAAGCCTGAGCTGCTCTTCGCCTACATACATGTAGAGGATCTAGGTGTAGTCCCTGCATTGTCCTTGGTTGGTGCTTCAGACTCCACAGGCTCCTCTGTGCCCTGGCCAATTGGTTCTATTCATCTTCTTGTGGAGCTCTTGTCATCTCTAGGTCCTTTTATCCTTCCCCTCACTTGCATTCAAACATTTCAGAAAAACAAATAATATATCTAGACTGTGAATTATTTATAGGAGCCTTCAATGCAGTCTAAATTTTATTCACTGAATAGTCATCCAAATACTTCAAAACAAATAGAAGCACAAAATTTCCCACAACTCTTTCACTTAAGAAGTAGAAGGATAATCTTTTCTAGTTCCATCCATTTGCCTGTAATGGCGGAGTAGTATTCCACTGTGTAAATGTGCCAGTTTCCCTACCCATTCTTTGGTTGAGGGACATCCAGGTTGTTTCCAGATTCTGGCTATTATAAATAAAGCTGCTATGAATATAGTTGAGCAAGTGTCCTTGTTGTATGGTGGAGCATCTTTTGGGTATATGCCCAGGAGTGGTATAGCTAGGTCTTGTTGTAAAGTTATTCTCAATTTTGTAAGAAAGTGCTAGATTGATTTCCAAAGTGGTTGTACAATTTTACATTCCCACCTTCAATGCAGGAGTTTACCCCTTTCTCTACTTCATCTCCAGCATGTGCTGTCACTTGAGATTTTGATCTTAACCATTTTGATGAGTGTGAGGAAGATTTGTTTTGACTTACATTTTTCTGATGACTAAGGAAGTTGAGCATTTCTTTAAGTGCTTCTAGGCCATTAGGGATTCCTGTGTTGAGAATTCTCTGTTTAGTTCTATGCCTCATTTTTTAAATGGGTTATTTTGTTTATTGCAGTTTGATTTCTTGAGTTCATTATATATTTTGGATATTAGCCCTTTGTCAGATGTACAGTTGGTGAGGATCTTTTCCCAGTCTGTAGACTGGCTTTTCATACTATTGACAGTGTCCTTTGCCTTACAGAAGCTTTTCACTTTCATGAGGTCCCGTTTGTTGATTGTTGAACTTGGACCTTCAGCTGTTGGTGTTCTGTTCAGGAAGTTGTCTCCTGTGCCAATGAGTTCAAGGCTCTTCCCCACCTTTCTTCTAACGGATTTAATGTGTCTGGTTTTATGTTGAGTGTTTGATATACTTGGACTTTACTTTTGTAAAGAGTGGTAACTATGGATCTATTTGCATTTTTCTACATGTAGACATCCAGTTAGACCAGCACCATTTGTTGAAAATGCTGCCTTTTCTCCATTGTTTGGTTTTGGCTCCTTTGTCAAAAATCAAGTGATCATCAGTGTATGGGTTTCTGTGCCTTCTATTCAATTTCATTGACCGAAGAGTCAATTTCTATGCCAGTACCATGCAAAGTTTGAGGGAATGCCCAACCAATGCCTGGTCCAAAAAAAGATCCACCCTATTGGACAGTGCCAACCTCTGACACTATGAACAATGTTTTGCTAAGCTTGCAGACAGGAGCCTGTCAGAGTTGTCCTCTGAGAGGCTCTACCCAGCAGCACCTCAAAACAGATGCTGAGACTCACAACCAAACATTGGTCAATGCTTAGGGAGTCTTGGAGAATAGTGGGAGGAAAGATAAAAGAAACCAGAAGTGACAGGAGCTCTACAAGAAAAACAATAAAGCCAACTAACCAGAGACCAGAGGGATTTGTTGACTCTGAAGCATCAAGCAAGAACCATGCATGACTTGAACATAGACCCCATAGCAGATTGGCCTTCAAGTAGGTACTCTAGTAAGTGGAGACAGCATTGGACAAGGATTAACTTGCTACCTTTTTAAATCACTTTCTCCTGGCAGGTCTGCCTTGCCAGGCCACAGGGGAAGAGGACACTCAGTCCTTATGAAACTTGATGAGCTGGGCTGGATTGGAAAGGGAGCTGCCCTTTTCTGAGGAAAAGGGGAGGGGAGGGGAAGAGGGAGGGAGAGAGTGGGACAGGGAGGGGAGGAGAAAAAGGGCTATAAGAATGTAAAGTGAATAAAATAAAGAAATGAGAGAAAAAAAAGAAGTAGAAGAAGCTTGGTGTGGTGGTGCACACCTGTAACACCTGCACTCTGGAGGCAGAGGCAGGTGTGTCTCTGTGAGGCTGAGGCCAGCCCGGGGTTGCAGATACTCTCAGAGTCGACTAAGCCGAATCCTCAGAGAAATTTCACACTCAAGAACCTGCATGCTTTCTTCACGCTAAATAACTCCAGCTATCTTTTAAGGGGAAAACAATAATGTTAAAAACCTCATTATAGTGCACACATTCTTAATTCTTAAGCAAATACAGATTAGTATGTCAGTGTATCTATGTGGATGAAAATTTTCAAATAATAAAGTCACAAAAACACACTGGAAAATGTACAAAGTATGCAAAAAAGCGAGTTATTTCTTGTGGTTATTTTTAGGATTTACTGAGATTATATTCTAGCTCTTTCTGAGAAAATTTTAATACTTTATATGTATGTATGTATGTATATATATATATATTTATACACACACACACACACAGTTTTGTGAAATATAATAAATTTTCATTAAAAAGTGTAAAATATTGCTAAAAACAATTTTAATCTTTTTTGTAATACAAAAATGGCAGTTTTCATAGGAAATTTATACTTCTCTACAATTAAAAATAATTAATGAACATACAATGTATTTCCTGGCCAGTGTTCTGCTGCTATCTTGTGCGAAATCGCGTGTGTGTGCACTCCATCCACAAGGGGGCAGTCGACTACCACGCTTCAGGAAAATGTCCTCAGGCCATTAAATGCCCTGCTGAGGCAGCATCCCTCCACCTGAGGAATACTGACTTCTCACAGGGGAGTTAATAAGGCCCACAGCCACACTGATATGTGGCATTAGAAAAGAGGCTGGAAGAAAGAGCCATAGCTCAAGCATGATGCTGTTTACTTATTCTAAAACCCATATTTTATAAATTCAAAGTTCTAATCAGAACTTTTTTTTTGTCTGCTATGTCCAGTTCCATAATTAAGAGGTTTTGAATTTTTAGCCACGGTTTTAATGATGAATCCCATAACTGTGCAATCATATTGTTAAGGTCTTTTCTTTCTTTAAATACACAAAAAATCATCAAATCGTAAATCAAATGTGAAATAAAGCTTTTCTTTCTGAGACACTGATATTTCCACTACCTGCATTTCAGAGGTAATAAAACTCGATGAGTAAATAAGGTTAGTCATCAAGTGACAAGGAGAAACAGGGAAGAAGAGCATGTCTGCGGACATGCTCTTCAGCCTGCACTTGTATTCTGACTGTTGGCTTCGGCATTGTGCTCTCCTCATGCTCCCTTGCTTCTCACTTTCTTCAAATTCTTTTTAAGAGATTTAACCTCTGCTTACTCCAGAGCCCACACGTCATGGTGACATACACACTCACACACGCACATGCACAGCACACTTCTGATTAGTCCAATTCTGCCTTGTCATGTGCTTCATCTCTAAGTCAGCGGAAGCTCCTGAAGGACAAGGGGGAGGAGGAGGAGGAGAAAATTGTCCTGTGAATTTTTGAATCTCCTGTTTCTGAAAAGGCTGTGAGCCTTGGCTACAATTATTTATTAAAACTTTCCTTAGAAATAAGGGTGTATTAATACTTCCTGATCCAGCCTGGCATGGTGGTGCATACCTTTAATCCCAGCACAGGCAGGCAGATCTCTGTGACTCTGAGGCCAGCCTAGTCTACAAAGCAAGTCCAGAGTCCAGGAAAGCCAGGGCTACATAAAGAAACCCTGTTTCAAGCAAACAAACAAAAAGACTTCCTGGTGTTCAAGGTGCTTTGGAATCTCTTGGTTGTTTTGGATGAAAAAGTAATAAAAGTTACACACCGTTATAAACATGTATATATGTGATACGTATCTGTACTTGATAGATTCATAGCAAGTTCATGCTGCATGCAATGGCTTGAAGAATTGAAAACTCATTTGGTTTCACTCAGGAATCATCATGATCAGTTTTGTTAAGAGCATTTCCCATACTCTGCCAGGTCCATACACCAGATTCCAGAAGCCTCTGTGGTTAGATTCTCAGGCCTTTCCCCTCTGTGTTATTTTACCTAGGCTTATTGTTCGCAAGGACCCCATCAATTCGTACTGAGTCTGAGCTTAAACCTTTG
>REGO01000252.1:1365828-1385276 GCA_010120015.1 Rhombomys opimus
TATTTGTGTCCTCATGCTGGGGTTTAATTTCTAAGGTGAGGTATTTAGAAGATGGAGACTGATTTACTCTGGCTGGGTTGTAGAAGTGGAGTCTTTGGGAGGTGATTATGATGGCATAGTCATTAGTGCAGAGGCCTATGACTGACTCCTGGAGGCTCCATATAAAGCAGGAAAGAGAGAGGGTACACACAGACAGTTACACATGTAATGTCACATACCTATTCACATGTGTCACAGTGTATGTGCATACCACACATGCAGGTACACATGGGGTATTATTTGCTGCCATGTGGCACTTTGTGCCACTTTTGGACACTGACAGCAAATCATCCATCACCAGAATTGGCATAAACTCTGCACTTTCATTGTTCTAAAGCCTAAACTTGCCTCTTTTCTTCATGACATATTCAGTCTCTACATATTATGTTATTAGCAAAAGAAAACAGAATAATACAGTACACTACACACACACACACACACACACACACACACACACAACCACAGTAATCACCAGTGTTCACAATGCAATTTCAAATTTGCTGCCAATACTAATGTTGCAAAAAGGGACAGTGAGTGAAGAACCTCAAGCTTCTTCAATGCTTATACAGGGACCAACAGAATTATTCTAAACTAAAATCCACATTGCATTTTCTTATAGTTTCCACACCTTAACTAGGAGAGCATGAGTCCATTGAAAACCTCAGCACACACCCAGCTCATTGCACACTGACTTCCCTCTTGGTACACAAACAGAATTCTGAACACTAATAGTCAATGAAGAAAAGAAAAGCACCATGACAGAAATCCTTATGGATATTTAATGTACTTACATTGTTATAGTAATTGGGTTACTTACAAGCAAGAGGCATTAGCTTTGTAGAGTTCTAGAATCTGAAAAGTCCATGACTAATTTACCAACATACCTAGTGGATGGCTAAAATGAGTTGGTGGATGAATCTAACATTTCTCCACTATATCCTCACATGAAGGGGGAAAGAGCAGAACCTCTTTCTGAGGATACTGTCCATGGAACCCAAGCCCATCCATGAGTGTTTGTCTTTGAAATCTAACCATTTTACACTGGTTCCACGTCCTAAAGGATTCACATTGGTTAATAGATTCTTAACATAGGTGATTTCTATTAATTCTTCAAATTACATAACTTTCAATTGACAAACTGAACATACTTTGTGCAACAACAGAGAAAACTCAGCATAATATGCAAGAAAACCCTGACCACACACCACAACTTTGGCAAAAGCTTATTGCAAATGAATGCAATGATCTCAGAAACTGTCATTATACGCTCATCGTGCCCAGAGTGTGGATGCCTGCAGTAGCCTGCCGCTTGGGTTGATGTTCCTTTGCATGTTGACAGAGCATCTTGTATTCTATGGACTGCTAATTGATACAGATGTTCACTCAGTAGCTTCAATAGCTCATACAGTCACAGGCACTGAAACACTATATTTTATCTTGAGCATACCTATGTGATTTGTGCACACCATGACATAATGTACTGTTTCTTATATTCATGCAGATTTACAGATACCCATGGAATTTAATAATCCATTTTAGAGGTAAAGTGGACCTTAGGTGTCAGCTGAAATTTCTTGCTATCTCACATGCTGTCAAGTTTTCCAATGGGTCACTCTTCATACGAAAGTACCAAAAGTTTAACTATGAAGTTTTCATTTTTATCAGTGCGACATCCCATACTCCTGCTGCCATAACCTCTAAAATATAGGTGAACGTGTTTCCCTCTGAAATAATACAGGTGAATGCGTTTCCCTCTGAAATAATACAGGTGAACGTGTTTCCCTCTAAAATGATACAGGTGAATGTGTTTCCCTCATAAAATGGAGTTACACGCTTATACCGCACTTGAGTGAAATAAACCCTTGAACCACAGTGGATGTTTTAAATTTGTCAACATATTTTTCATTTATCAGTATTAAATTTTACAGTGCAGTAGCTAAAAATAGCATTTTTTCATGATATGTAAGAGATCCTTAGTAGTTTGATATTCTATATTTTTGACTGTTAAATTATATAGGGGATTTCAGTAGGTCATGATTCAAAATTGAAAAGAATATTTAAAAATATTCACACTGTGGGCTGGGTTAGAGCATCAACAGAACATCACACAAGCCTGGTGATCTAAGTTTGATCCTTGGAAGGAAAGAACCAACTGCATAATATTGTCCTCTCATTGCCACATATGCTACAATTCATGCACACATATCACACAGGCTTTAACAGTAATCCAAAATATAAAAATCATCACACAATTTCCAGCCCATCAATAGGAATAGTACCTGAGAATTTTCTTTCTGTAGTGGGAACACGTACTATTCCTGTCTTAGCATTTCACAAGAGAAGCAAAGATCAGGCTGACTATTGCGACAGCTCTGTAATGCGTACACACTTCAAACTACCGTGCTACACCTGGCAACTGTATAAGGGGTTGTGTAAACAGGACATTGATGAAATAACCAAGATGTTAGATCTCATAGTAACTGTACTCCACAACACATATAAATTGTAATTAGTACTTTAAAATGCAGACTCTTAAAGGCCTTATCAAGGGCACACTGCAAGAAAAGTGACTGAGCTATACGGCACAAGCCACCAAAACCCCCCCTATGAATTCCTTTATATCCTAATCCTAAATATGAGGTTTTTTAGTGCCTAACTGAAATAAAGATGCAGGACCTCCAGCATTTCAGTTGAGCACTGAGATGGCGACAGACACTGCACCACGCATAAACAACCCACAGCAGGGCAGGGTCACTAACTCTCTTGAAGTCCCTGGCACTATTTAGACAGACCAATTGACATTCAGGGAGTTTGGTTTACAGAATTCCCCCACTGGTTAATTAGAAAGGAATTTAAAGCCAAAAGCATTTGTGTGTTTTATAAAATAATCACCTAAAAATTTTAACAACTGTGAACTTAAAAACCTTCGCCTTGTGATGTTTATAAGAGATGTCTTAGAAGGCTCCAAATTATTTTTCCTATTTAAACAAATATGCACACCTTGGAAATATAACACTCTTTCCCTTTAAATCTGAATTTCCTGTGTTTTATTTGCTTATTTTTGTGAACCATGAAATGGCCAAGGTTCCCTAGGAATGTCCTAACATATCTGTTGATGCAGCTCATTGTTTATTGAATGGTAATTTCCAAAGAAAAACAAACCTCTGTGCTTTGCAGTAACTTTATATAATATGTGACTTAGAGATCTTCCAAATTTTCCCCTAATTCTCTGTCTTCCCACGAAGCTCTCTCTCCCCTTACTTTAATTGTGGCTCTGGATTTGCAAGCTTGTTCAGATTAAATCAGACTGCAAAAGAAGCTTACAAAAGCCAACGTATCACAAATTTTTTGCAGTTTTGAAAAATGACATTTAAACTCAAGCTTTATCAAAAACCTCAGCAGAGCCTCCATACACTCCAGAAGAGCTAAACTGAAGACAAACAAAATCCATCGTTTCCCAGTGGAAGGGCATGCATGCACTTAACTAAGCAAGGCTAAGATGCATGTACGGAAGAATGTATAACTCTCACTTGTCACTGCATCAAAACTAGGGGAAAGGAGCCTCAGTGTGTCAATAACTTATTAGGAACAGCCTGCTGTGCCCAGGCTGCATGAAGAAAACCGCATTAACAGCCGAGGCTCCTTGCAGATCGGGACACTTCTGAAGGGCAGACAGTCAGGCAAGGGGACCTTACGTTCTTGAAAGGATGTGAAGAGCATCTGGAACCTGCTGTTCCGGCTGCCCTCGTCTGCCCACATGCGGATCACGCCCAGGCCCGTTCGCAGCATCACGTCATTGGCCACCGTGCTGCAGAACTTGGCCTTCAAGTCCTCCACGGAGCTGCTTCCGTCATACACCGCCACAAAGTTCCGTTTGCACTCATTTGAATTCTGCATCTCATAGTCCAAGAAACGTAAGTAAATCTGTGAAACAAAGACAAAACAGACTGTTCGTTTCAAAGATGTGGAGCAGAGTAGGGCTTATTTCTTTTTTGTTAGGTCTCACAAGACAGCCTTGATTGCAATCAGCCCCATTATTCCCCCTCGCGGACCGCAGGCTGACAAACTAGAGCAAAGCAAATTGTCTTTAATATTTTTTTTCAAGTGTTATTATGCTGTTAAAAAAAAAACTTAAACATGCCATTTCCTTTAGCTAAGTATTTTTTTTTTTTTGACCAAATGAAGCTGATGCCATCCTGTGATATATCTAAAATCAGCTGTTAGCTTTCAAAACTTAGGCACTGTTTGCTTTGGTCAGTGAAGTGGCCTTAAATACTTGTTTACGCCCTACTGTTCAAGTGCCCTGGTTGCTTTGCTTCGAGATATATTCATATACATCTCTATATATGAATGATTCACATTAAGACTAAAGGAAAACAAAACTGATATTGAAAGATGGATTTTGCTTTCAGTCTGCTGAGATTACACTGATTCAGCTTTGAGGTGTAGCATATCAAAGCACTTTTTAAAAAGCCAGTCTACCCACTTTCTTCCTGCTTGAAATAAGTCCACTTAGTCAAATCCACACAAACAGAAGTTAACATTTAATGGATACAGTGTACTGTGACAATTAACCTTTACATGCTCCCAACAACAAGGACTTAGGCTCACAGTGTAAGCTGCAAGTGGGAGCCGAGACCGACTCTCTTATGCACTCTCCTTCCTCGAGGACACACTGCTTCTGACACACCAGTTCTTGGTGAGGCATCACAGGACAGTCCCGCTGTGTATTCCATGTTGTAGGTGACGGAAACCAGCAAGGATCAGAACACAGAGAACACGTCTGCTCATTCATCCACCCATTCAGCGCTACCCACAGCATGGCCTCCTCGTCAGTCACAGCCACTTGCACATTTGCACACTAAAGGCGTTGTAGTAGTGAGCAATGAATGAACTACTGAAAATGTGTATTAATTACATCATGACAGTAGTGTAGAGTGTGAAATGAGAGGAATCATACAGAGTAAAAGCAAGTGAAAGAAATTAGTGAGGGTGCAACAAGAATAAAATCTTAATAAATCTCACCTCCTTTAGACATAAAATTGTTTACATTTTGTTTTTAATCTTGCATATCTATGGGCTATTTTATTTAAATTTAATTTACTTCATCCAGCATGCGTACAAACTAAAGGTATACATTTATCTTAAGTTCACTTCCACATTTCTGTGAAATTTATGGAAAAAAAAAACTTTTCCCCAGATCTGAAAATCTTTATTCTAATTTTAAATTTTCAGTATTTCAGCTAGAAAAATATATATTAATTTTTTTCAATTTTAAAATAGGCATTGGTCCTTATGTTTTTTTCTCACAAATAAATTGTATGCACTGTTCCCTGAAACAGGATATTTTGACAGTCTCCCAAACAGCGTATGTATCTGTCAGGTTCAGTTTCTGCAACATGGTTCAAGTCCCAACCCCAGCCATATTTACATATATAGGTAAAAATCAATGATACTCTGCCTTCAGCCAAAATCCTCACCTCGGGCACAGTAGAACCATTGAGAATTCTTGCTATCGAAAATTTCTTCTCTTTTCCCTTCCAGCATTGTGTGTTTGTGTGTGTGTGTGTGTGTGTGTGTGTGTGTGTTGTTTCCCAATACACCAAGCTCTATGCACCAGGAACAGGCTTTTCACTTGGAGGCATGGGATGGCACCATCTGTAGCACCTTCTTCTAGATGTGTCAAGGACAAGCTCAGTTACCCCATTCCTGAGAAACTGCCTTCCGCTTGGCTGACTTGCTAGCTTCAGCAGCATCTTTCTTTACAGACACCATCTCAACTAGAATCAGCATACTTCCAGCTGAAGTTCCTACAGTGCTTTCTCTCTACTCAACTTTCTAGGACTCCCATTTTTTTTATTAATCTCATTTGCTCTGTATTCATCATACATTTATTGGCTATCCATAGATCTAACTGTTTTAAGTGCTATAAATAATAATTATATACACATTCTACTATCAATACTAAGAATTATTTAGAATAACTCTCCAAACAAATTATGACATAGCTCTAGAAGTGTCTAAAGTATAAGACAACATATTGTAGACCCATGTGAACCGGAAATGATCTGTAGTGGCGCACAGCAGGTCTTCCTGGCATAATCTTGAGAAGGAAGAGCAGACAGAGAGAAATATGAGGAAATGGATGGAACTGAGCAACTATGGAGAGCTGGAGTTTCGCTCTGATGCAACAAAGTGGATTGGTGAGGCTCCCACCCTTGGTCAAAGAAGCTTCCTGTTGCTGTGGAGAAAGGACAGCCCATAAGATATTGCTGTCCAAAGTGCTGAATGTCCCTGCAAGTGCTTAGTCATTGATAGGACTATTCTGCTGCTATGTGTCCTGCTCCAGGCTCAGGAGGCGTCTCAGAACAGGGACAGGAGAGCCTCAGAGATGAAGGCTGAGAGAAGTGAAGTGCTGTTCTCTGCGTGTGACAAGGACACCGGATACATGCACTCATGGCAGTGGTTGCCTGCATGTGATCTCAGCAAGATCCAGGCAACAAAGAATATCCAGTGTCGATATGGGGAGCTGAGACTCTGAAAACCCAGCCCCAGGGGCAGAGCTACGCTGCCCTCTCGGGAAGAGATAATCACTCCTCTTTAGATATGTGACACATGGCCATGCTTGAACCTCAGTGGATGGCCCAATGCCCAGTCACACACATGCAGCTTGAACTGGACTTAGAAGGTTAAAGAAACAAAGAGAGAGAGAGAGAAAGAAAGAAAGAAAGAAAGAAAGAAAGAAAGAAAGAAAGAAAGAAAGAAAGAAAGAAAGAAAGACAGGAAGGGAGGGAGGGAGGGAGGGAAGGAAGGAAGGAAGAAAGAAAGAAAGAAAGAAAGAAAGAAAGAAAGAAAGAAAGAAAGAAAGAAAGAAAGAAAGAAAGAAAGAAAACAAAAAAGAAAAAAATAAAGAAAGTGAAGCATGGATATGATCAAATTGTACCTATACCTGTATGGAATTTTCAAACAATAAGTAAATTTAGTAAGAAAAAAAACCATAAATCTGAAAAATGATAAATCTTCTAAATTTTTGCTCTGTGCGATACGGTGTCTATTTCATACTCACATGAACTGTTTTTGAAAGAACACATTTTTTCATATGATCTTTTCTAGAAAACTGGAGCCAGGAATGAAGCCACAACACTTAAAAAATCAAATCAGTGTGAGTACATAAAGTAAGAAACATAAGCTCTGCGTTTTAGATTCTTTTCATCGTGCTACTCTGCTGTCTTTTGAGTAAAAGTCAGCAAGCTTAAAGTTCTATGAAAATTATGCTAGAATCTGCAGATTGTTGTAAGACAAAAAAATGTTAGATGTAATAAAAAGTCAGAATAGACACACATTCTAAACTACTCTACGATAAGCCCCGCATAGTTTATCAACGCTTAAAGGAACATGTCAGCCCAATAGAGAGACACACAGTTTTGCCAGCCAGGCAAATATCCACCGGAGCAGGCAGTGCAGCACATCTGCTTTTTGATGACACGCAATAACCCTGGATCCCAGCTGTTTTACAAAGGTTAACAAAAAAGAAAATCTATGCTCCCAGAAATAAAAATACTGCGTGAAAATAAGTAAGCAAGAGGAAAAAAGTTTTTCCTTTGACACTTTCAAGTCCAAATATTTCAGTGATAAAATATGCCTGGACACTTTTCCAGCTTTTATACTGCAAGCAGAAACAAAGTTTGGAGTAGTAATTTATCATTACAAAAGTCTGGGTGGCGTATTGGCAATAACTCAACCCCAAATTATACTTTTTTTCACAGTTCCCTACACAGTAACAGATTAGTGCAAAACTGTTAAAGAGAGGGAGAACTAGGATTTAGAAAAGTCAAGTCATTTTTTGAAGTGACACAGGTGTTTTCACATTGCATAGATGGAGACTTTGGATCTGCCTGATGCCAATATCTTTAGTATCTTTATGGCAACCTATGCAGTTTTATAGAAGTTTTAGAAAATGTTCATGTCATGTACCCCAGAAATAAAGTTACCATCTTAAAGGAAACTAATATTAACAAAAAAGTTGCTGAAATCCCAAAGATGTCAACAATTTCCATTTTCTTAAAAAGGCTCAGAAACATGTTGATATAGATATCAATGAAAATCAGATAATAAATATGCACTTTGAAATAAATGACTACTTAAAAAAACACATAAACACTAGGGCTACTTAGTTTTGAAGTGGTGCAATAGGTAGGAAATCAGCTTGCATGCTTGGCTCAAGCTTTGACATTTGGCACTGTGGGCATGTTTGTGTTACCCGTCCTGAATGGGATATCCCAGAAGCAGAAAGACACACACTTACAAGTGGATATTAGACATATAAGATAAACACACTGAAATCTGTAAACCTAAAGAAACTAAGCAAGAATGAGAACCCTGGGTAAGATGCTCAATCATTGTCCAGAAAGACAAATAGGATGGACATCAGAAGAGGGAGAAAACAGTGAATAGGACAGGAGCCTGCCACAGTGGGACTCTGAAAGAGTCTACCCAGCAGGTGCTGAGAGTGATAGCCAAACTTTGGGAAGAGTTCAGGGAATCTTATGAAAGAAGGGGGAGATAGTAAGACCTGGAGAGGGCAGGAGCTCTACAAGGAAAGCAACAGAACCAAAAAATCTGGGCACAGGGGCCTTTTCTGAGCTTGATACACCAACCAAGAACCATTCATGCAAATAACCTAGATCTCCTGCTCAGATGTAGTCCATGGCAGCTTAGTAGCCAAGTGGGTTACCTAATAATGGGAACAGGGACTGTCTCTAACATGAACTCAGTGGCTGGCTCTTTAATCATCTCCTCCTGATGGGGAAAAAGCCTTTCCAGCCCATAGAGGAGGACAATGCAGCCAGTCCTGATGAGACCTGATAGGCTAGGGTCAGATAGAAGGGGAGGAGGACCTCCCCTAAGAGTGGACATGGAGAATGGAGAGAGGCATGGGAGGAGAAGAGGGAAGGAGGGTGGGATTAGGTGGGAATGAGGGAGGGGGATACAGCTGGGATACAAGTGAATAAACTGTAACTAATATAAAAAATAAAAATTTGATAATAATAATAATAATAATAATAATAAAAAGATCCAAATTCAGTTCCCAGCACCCACCACCGGTGGCTCATAACTATGACTATCTCCAGTTCTAGGCAGTCTAATTCCTTCTTCTAGCTTCTGGGAGCTCCTGAAATCACATGAGGATTCAGATGCCCCCCCACACACTCAAAAATATATAATTAATAATAAAAATATTCATAAACTAACAAAACAAACCATGCAAACACTGAGCATCTGCTGTATCTATGCATTCGATTATTTTGAAAAGGGCTCAGTTCATACAATAAGCTTGGATTTAGGACAAGTATACACAGTGATTTTCTAAACATACCAACAGCTTAATATGAAATAGTCCCATCTTTAAGAGTTTTAAGACAATCAATATGACTGGAATCAGTATATAAGATTTGTGACACAAAGACTCATTTCAGGTAACAAATGAAAAAATGAAAAAGAAGAACTCTCTACTACCCCTGTGAAAGCACAGAGAAAATGATAAAATAATATATAACTCTGGTGAAACAGTCAGATCCAAATCTCTTCTCAGTGAATCATTTTGATGCATTCTCCTTTTTAATCAATCACAAAGGGTTGGAACTGACAGGATGATTCATTGAACAAGACATGGGAGACTTCAGAACATATAAACTATTTCTGGTAGTATCTGTTTTCCAAATTTTACTTATATGGGAGGTGGTGCCATGTTTATATGCAAAGCATGTAAATTTAGCTGAACTTGCTAAATAATGCATTACAAAAAGATTTTAAAACTATCAGCTCTGAAGCTCCTCACCTCATGTCATAATGGTATGAAAAAGCAAGTGCTGAGACAATTATGTGAGCCTCAACAGAAAGCTTTACTAAAGTCAACTTAGCCCTCGTAAAACTCAGGAATTCAGGTTGAATTCCTAACTATGGTTTTCCCCCTGGTGACCCTTCTCTAGACAAGGTGTGTAACTGGGCAAACCAGTACCTTTTCCACTTCCTTTGTTGTCTAGAATCTCCAGGCACAGTCTACACACAGAAGTGTGTTTGTATCCCCCATAGCCAACTCAAAAAGACCTCTACTGTTTTGACCCTTCCCTTTGTAAATGGCCTTGTCATGGATGTTTTTCCATAGTTACTTCTCTGGTTTTCCTTGGGAAGGCAGACTGATCATGTTTCTTATTAAAGGGGTCATATATTAATAAAGGAAATGTTGGTACATTTACTATTTGTCAAAGGCTAAGCAACAACATGCAGATGTATTTAAAATGCACACTAGAGCAGAGTCATGAGATACCATTCAAATATTCAGGGTGACCCGTTTCAAGCTTGACTTGTGCTTTGATAGTTAATTCTCACAAATCACTACAATATCTACAAAAATAGGGAGCCCACATGGGCTTGTTTCTTGATTTTCTCCACAGCATTCAGTTCCATTTCCTGTCTTCTCAACCTTTAATTGAACAGAAAAGGGCTGTCACAAAAGAACCATCTTGGTTCAGCTCTGCAGGAGTATCCCCTTTAGGTCACGGACTGCCAGATTCTGTGACAGGCAGGTGCACTAGGCATTGTTGTTCTGGAACTCTACAAAAGGCAGAACACTTGGCGGCTGCAGGGAGGAGGCGTGTGCTGACACGCCACTGTGAAGCTGAAGAGAGGTGGTGCTGCTAAAGAGAGCAAGGCGCTCAGCCCACAGTTCTGTTTACAAAGCTGCCTTTGAAAACAGCTTCATTCATAAAGGTGAGGAAAAACAAGCACTTTCTGAGAATCCACAAATTGTGTATGAGATAAGCTCAGCTCTCTCATCATCCAGGCAAGTATTTATGACTTTATATTACAAATGCAAGTTTCTTAAAAACTCCTTTCAATATAAAGTTTGGAACCCAGGGCCTCCCACAGGCCTGGCTGTGCAGCCAGGAGGCATTCACAGACTCTTCTCCTTTTCATGGTGAGATAGTGTCTCACTTACTTGTCCAGCCCAGCTGTGAAAACTCACTATATATATAGAGGAAAGAAATATATATATATATTTAGTTAATGTATAAATATATTAATATTATATATACATACACACAAACACACACACACATATATATATTTATATCAGGTACACACACATATAAATATATATGTATGTATATCAGGTGTGGAAAGACCGAAGTTCTTCTTGAAGGGCTGGCTCCCTTCATGTTCTAAAACTTGCCTTACTTTTCCCTCAGCCTGAGTATCCCACCACCTAGTTCTGTGGCTTCTTTTATATTTTCTAATATTCTTTTCTAATATTCTAATATTTTCTTCACTGGCAGCCAGAAAAGAGTAAGTTCAGTCATGGACTCACTGTCTTCTTCTTGCTTAGGCTTCTGGTCATGTTACTCCACCTTTTATCTTTCTGTATAATGCTCTAAAACGCAAATGCAGTCACATTCCCTTTCTGCTCATGGTTCATGATATCCCTAAGCACCTGGGTAAAGTTTCCATTTTCTGGAAAGACCTACAGAGCCCCTGGCTAACACACATGCCTCCCTGCACACCCATTGGCTCATTGATCACATGTTACTGCTTTAACTCCTGACAGGTTTGCTGCCTCCTCTACACACATGGTCTCTGAAGCACTCTGTTGTCGTGAGCACCCTTCCACCGGTCTGGTTGCCAGAGTTCTTTTTCTCATGGCATTCTAACCAGGCCCTGGCTGCTCCCGTGCTTTCTCTTTATGTGGTCTTTTCCTTCATTCTTTCCTTATCAAGAGAAATCAGCTTGGATAGTTTCTTTTTTCTTTTCTTTTCCTTTCTCTTTCTTTGTGTGTATGTGTATGTATGTGTCTTTAATTTCACAGAAAGGATTTCTCTTTGTAATAGAGCCCTGGCTGTTCTAGACTTGCTTTTTAGACCAGGCTGGCCTCAAACTCACAGAGATCCAACTGCCTCTGCCTTCTGAGTGCTGGGGTTAATGTGGGCCACCATGCCAGGTTTGGATAGTTTCTTTACATATATGTCTAAGTACTAAATATAGAAGACATGAAGAATGAGTCTAGAGTAGTGTGTGTGTGTGTGTGTGTGTGTGTGTGTGTGTGTGAGAGAGAGAGAGAGAGAGAGAGAGAGAGAGAGAGAGCATGCATATGGTGGTATGGAAGTCAGAGCTCAGGTTTAGAAATTGTTTCTTTTTTGGAGGCAAGGTATCTCATAGACCTGGGACTCACCAAGTATGTTAGGACAGCTGGACTCTAAGCCCCAGGGGTCTGTTTTTCTCCATATCCCAGCTCTGGAAATATGAGCTCACATCACTGCATCAAATAATCTTCATATTGGCTCTAGACATCAAACTCAGGTCCATATATTTACAGGAAAATAATTGTATTCATTAATCCATCTTTTCATCATGCTTACCCTCCACTGTACTTTTCTTACTGGACAACAGTGCTCTGATTTACAGAATCACTAAAGCAATTAATTAAGCAAGGAATTGAATTTAATGAATAGTCATTATTAATCAAGTAAATCAGTAACATTATAACTATCCTATACATAAGAATGAGAGTAAGAAGATTAAAAAGAAAACAAGCAATAGTTTCTTATAGGGCTGTTCCTCTTGGTATTTTTGAAGACTGACCTGTAAGGATAAATGAACTCTTCCCTGTTCTAAAGGTCTCTTCAAACTATTTGCCTGCATGTTATAGTCACTTGATGGATACAGCAGTTAAAACATCAGATTGTGTTTCTAGCACTTAAAATCACGGTGTCCAACATTAAGTCTTGAATGCTTGTGCCTTGAAAAATATTAAACAGTAGGTAATATCACCCCACACTTCCCATAACAATCACAAGAATATTAGTAGGCAGTTACAGAACTGTCCTCTTCAGAGTTGCGCAAACGTTTTCCTGATGCCTGTCAACATCTATCCTTGCACGCTGGTATTTTACATACTAGAGATAAGATTTCATAGACCCTACGCATATCTTCCTCAGAGGTAACTCTGATTAGAAACTGCAAGCACTCTCATGGAGGGTACTTGTGTAAAAGTGCTCCTGACTAGACGCTGCCTGGCACTGGGATCTAAGTCCCAGAGAGGCGGACTTGCTTCAGGGTCTCCTGTTCTTCTCTGCACAACCTGCTGACCAGTTCCCACACTGCAGTTCATGCCGGAAAGTCAGGCTAAAGAGGTGCACACAAGTCTCATTTCCAAACAAAGGGACTTCTAGCCACGGCATATGTAGCACATGGCCCAGTCTACCAGGTCATGTGAAAACTAGGTACTTCTCAAGCCCACTGTTGGGAGGGGGTTCCAGCTCAGAGACTGACCTTGGATCGTGGCGGGGCCCGGATGTACCACTTGCAATCCACGGCTTCACTGGCAGAAGCTTTGCCCTCCTTCAGAATCTGAACGGACTCCACAATTCCTTCAGGGCCGCCCATCTCAAACTCACACGCTAAATAATAGGATGCCAAACACACACAAAGATGGACCTTGAGTAACACACCCAGAGTGTACTTCATCGCAGAAAACAAAGATCTCTGCATAGTGCTAAATTTCTGTGTTACCAACCTGGCAATGGTTTCAAAACTCCAAGGTCCTTAAAGTCGGGATCTTAAAAATTGAGAAAAAGACAGTTAGTTCTAGTCCACATATATTCCTTACAATTACACTGAGTAATAGTCCATCGTATTATCCAGGAAGTAGCCTGCATATGCATCAGGAGAATTTAAGTGATGAAATTAAAAGCACATGAGAACATTAAGCCAGAAACTTCAAGTATATGTCAATATAACCATAAATGGCTACTGGCTTATTCTCATTACAAAGGGAGCTGCTTGACACCATCAGCACCGTCGCTGTATCTTATACTCAAACTCAGGATGTTTTTCCACAATAAATCCACAGGTGAGACATTGTGTCACTCCCACATAGTACAGATATAGTCTATGTTCTAGTTCAAAGGTTTCTGCAGGTTGTTGAAACACATTCTTGCCTGAGCTTTCAGCAGCATGGAGTTCATGTATCAAAGTGAAAACAATCCTTCTGATTGAAAAAGTTGTCCTGTTTCCCTGTCATCTCCGGTCCATACCATGCTGACGTTTGTAGTATTCCTCGATTCTTTACTTTGTAAACTTAACAACTCCTTTTTCCTACCTATCTTGTTCTCTGTGAGCCTGGTCTCATGAGCCACTCCATTTTTGCTTGTTTGCATGCTTCCTGGGAAATTTGACTGGTCGTAAATTTTGTAAGTATCCTTGCTAAAAGGAAAACATGATGCCTCATTCTGATTTCCTGGGTTTGATTGTAAAGTAGGAACACAGCCCATGCTGTGAGCCTGAAGAGGGCATCTGAGAATATTGCCCCCATGAATACACAAGGCATTTGTAGTTTTCTTGTTACCTTGGAGATCTTCTAAAATCATATGCAGTGGACCTTCATTGTTGAGAGGCCCTGGATCATAACATGCCCACTCTGGTGACAACTGAATGAAACGCAAGCCAATGAGGACCATTTCTATGATTAGAAACAGTGTATGTCCACAGAGCCTGCTTGAATTGAATTTCCTCTTACCCACTGGGAAGTCGCCAGTGGCAATGATAGATGGTTCGAGATATTGTGGGAGGTAATTTACAATTGAGTGTGAAATTTGGAATATTATTTCTATAATAAACTTGTGCTGGGTAAAAATCTTACAGAGTCTGAAATATTTTTGTAAATGTTGCTCAACAGTGACCTTGAATTACAGTACAAAATGTATTGTTCAATGTGGCAAAACTTAGATGCATATGCTAAGACCGTGTGAGCTTTTCTGGCCTCTGTGTGTAGCTGCGCCTCATCCCGTGCCCTTGTAAGTGAGCATGCTGCTCTTGCATGTGCAGGCTTGTGTCAGTGGGTGTCATTGCTTGTCAGTTAAATATTTATGTGAACTCGTCTGTTGGCCATGTGAGATCTAGTGTTAACCATGGCATTTCCCAAAAGCGTCAACTATTTTCACTCCGTTTACTATAAATACTACCGGAATTTATGTATACTCAGTGAATCACAGCCCCCCCCCAAAAAAAAAAAAACCAAACCAAACCAAGAAAAACAAAAACATTTTAACCAATTGACTGTTGTTCTTTTAATTTTATAAAATAGTATATAATTTTCTTGAAAAACACAGGGCATAGTGCATACACATCATTTACATTAAACTATTTAACAGTGCAGACTTGTTTTCTTTCTTCAACATCAAAGAACAGCTCATTATTCTTCCAATAAATATATTTTAAATGCTTGCTGTATGTAATAAAAGAACTACATTTTATGTATAATTATTCATGTTTTTACCATTAAGCAGTTCAAAGGCGTAGAGAGGATTCAATCACATTTTTTTCTGGAAAAAGCAAGATTTGAGTAGGCTGAGGTTGTACACACCTGTAATCCAGCACTCTAGAATCAGAGGCTGGAGAATGACTCCAAGTTCAAGGACACCATTATGTGCACTACACATTATGTGTACAAGTTTTGGTCTATACACTGAGGCCTTGCCTCAAAAAATTAATAACTAAAATAAAATCATTATGCTTATTGCAGCATCTCAGTTGAAGCACATTTGTTTGGAGGGCATAAAGCCATGAGTTTAATTCTCAGCAACACCATCAAAAATTATTTACATCTAAAACCAAGATTTCCACTTCACAAATATAGATTTTTCCTAATCAATTTGCTCCTTTTACTATCTCTTATCAATACACACAACTATCTTTATGGTTAGAAAGTTTCAGCTGCACATTGCTATAATTTTGGGGGAAATGAGATAATGCTCTATCTTCCTATTTGAAGGGAAACAGCCATTTTCATAATTCATAACACATTAGGTTGCTACAAATGCCAGTACTGGGAAATGAAAACTTATTTTTGTCTTTGTATTAATAATGATAGTAATCATGGCTTAAATATTTTGGAAAAAAATGTTTCTGCAGTTCCGTTTGGAATACTATAATCATAAATTCCTCATATGATCTGCAGCCAAACAATCAAAAACACATTTGAAATGGCCTAAGTTGGATTTAAATGCATAAAGTTTAATTGATTGTTCAAGGCTATTTGGGGCAATGACACAAATTATTATATATATGCACAGTAAAGTTGTAAATAACAATGAGTTTTCGTTTTCTCAAATACCTCTCAAAATGTGTTCTCCACCAAACAACCTGAATCAATTTTAAATACGGAAGAATTTGTGACTTACTTATCTTCCCACTGTCCTTTGGGTCTGCTCACGGTTCTTTATCTGTTCTTCATCTTGCCTCAGGGCCCATGGCTGGCTGTTCTCTCCCTCACACTCAGGCTTTCTCTGACAGTATCATCACAGGAAACTTCCCAGATATCACAGTCTAAAGGAGCCATGTCACTCATTTTGTTTTCTCTGTTGTTCTCATTAGAATTGCAGTCATTTATCTCTCTGCTTACATTTTTGCTTACAATCTACTTCCCTTCCACAAGCCCACAACAAAAATTAGACTCTGTGACATAACATGTTTATTTAAGACCCATAACGTTGCATATGGTCAATAATGTTAACGAATTAAACATAATTCTACATGGAAAATGCAGCACTTTATTCCTAATTCAATGTTCTGTATGTACATATATATTTATATATACATATGTTTGCATGTTTTTATACCTTAACTTTTTCTATCCACATATAGGCTCAGGCTCGTAGACAGGCTGGCACTGTGAACTCCCCAGTGTGGTGTCTTGTCGGAGATCCCTTCATGCTGACCTTTCCTTGTCTGGCATACGACCACGCCTTGTTTGCTCAGCCTTTCACAGTGCAGGTGCCAGCACACAGTTCAAGGACATGATGAAGAAATAGCATTTTGTGACGGTAACAGTTCTGGCACAAAACTTGATAAGGAGCTTTTAACTTTGTGAGGTGGGGTTATAAAATCTTTCTAAGAAATTCCCAAGGTTCTTTTCCTACCACGGTCAGCCCTGAAGCAATACCTATTGAACATTTCTGACTCTGTCGGCTTCCTTTCCAACGTGAGTTTGTACAGTGCACATAGACATACACAAACATACAGAATCAATGAGTGCAACAAGAGGATGTGTGCCATGTTATGAACATCAAACTCCATATGACGCTGCAAGTGTGATTAGAAGAAAACAAACCATTTGCTGATGTTTTCAAGGACACACTAAGATGCACTTTGGGTTACAAATATGTGTGTGTTAGAAACTCTCTCACTTTGCTCAGTGGTGCTAAAAGATGCTGTTTTCAGTTTTCTTCATTGTCCCAACTTGGTATCACAATCATCTAGGCGCTGCTGTGCTGTGCTGGCCTGTAAAATTTATTTGTTTACATGGAGAGCAGCAAGTATTGAGACTTCAGCCTGTGTTTTAAATCTGTCTTTCCATCTACTTGTTCACCTATCTATATAGATTAAGATATTTTATAGATGCTTACATTTTTAAAGTTCCATTGTTAGAAAACTTAATTGTATTGTTTGCCTTAAAGCAGAAGAAAATGTGTTTCTGTTACATCTCACCTCTGATGAAAACAGATATAGTTCTTATAAAAATGAAAATAAAACACTCACTTCCTCCCTTGTATACAGTCTTCTCAAAGACATGATGAAGAAATAGCATTTTGAACTGGTTTCATACTTACAAGAGAGATGGAAACTACTTTAAAAAATGAAGATTTACCAAAATTTATGTCATCTTTATAAATGTATAAATGTATAAATGTTACAAATGGATTTTACAAGGATTTAGATAAACACTGTATGATAATTTTATTGTACAGGCTGATAACAGTACTTGTCTGAGTCAGATATTTGAGAATTCTGGAAAACAGCCCTAGATATTTACCTATAGGCCCCACTACTTCCTCAGAAGCCAGATATCACTGAGTGTTTGCAAGTGGGGAGTCACTGGAGCATCGCGCGGGGCAAGCAATTGTACCCCTGGAGAAACCCACAGAGGGACACACGAAAGGCTCAGCCTGGTGGTGCCCTTGAATGCATGCTGGCTGGAGATCACGTGGGGAGAGCGGGACGCCGCACTTCCACACTTCCCCAGTTACAGCAATCTCTGACCAAATGATTTAGTTCAGACAAGACGGCAGAGTTCACATTCTTGTAGGGCATCACTCTCGCCTGTTCCAGAATTGGTCAGATATGGTTGGTCATCATCAATTTTGCCGAAATTCAACCCGTGTTAAATATGGACGAATCAGCAGAAAATTATCTTTTATTTGAATGTTCTGTAATAACTACAAGTTACATTACAACACTAAATTTTTCATTTAATTTTAAAGCTTATATCCTATATAGCTTGCAATAAAGGTTTTTATATGGACTGTGCAAAAGCAATGGTGTTTCAAACCATTGGAGCTTAAAAAGGAAACAAAACTACAACACAAACCAAAGTAGTTAGCGTTCATGGTACAAACCTTTCAGAGGCAAAAGTTTACTTAACCTTCTTGATAAAGCACAAGAAAATGTCTGCATTGAATATGTGCAGCCTAGGAGAAATGTCTTAATATTCTGTAGTATGAGATGCAAACCATCAATAAGGTATTTTTGCTTCAAACTATCTGGTCTGGGGGTTTTCTTTAGAAAATCACTTTCACAGTTGCTTATGCTGTAAGCTGATGTGTGTGTTTTACTGATGGAGCATCACTTTTGCTTGAAAGACAAATTGTAATTATTCAGATTTAGATACTTGCCAGACTTTTTCTTGAAAATGGAGAAAATGAATCTGTTGATTTAAAGAAAAACAACTGATACTGTTGCCAATGATAAAATCCAAGCTTCCAGAGTGGAAAATGCATTTGTCATTGTGTGCCTGACAGATTCCCAATATTTGGAGACTGTTAGAGTGAGGTGATTATTGACATGAGGAAATATGACTTATGATAAGAAATTGTGTCTTGGATTTTTTTAGCTCAGCACAGTAACAGTCTGCAGACTGCCCGTAAGACACTGGACAGCCTTTAATGCTCCCACAAGCTCATGCACGGGTGTATGGCCTGCTTCAAGAAGGAAATACCCTGATGTGTTTTAGAACACAGAATAGTCATTGATGTAGCTTTATCGTTCTTGTCGTAATTAACCATTTTAAAACTATCACTAGATGAGGCTTTATGTAGCTTAAAACAATAACAACTCTTATTTGAAAAGAATATTAGAATATTTCCCTTTATTATTTATCCACTAATCATCTCTGTGGAGTTGGATTTTCTCTATGACTACTCTGAACAAAGTGTGCCGTTAAGCAGCTGTAAAAGTCTAATCAACTGAGGATCAGGGCATCACATTTATAAAAATGTAAAAACTGTGTCTTTCTTTCACTAATATGTCAATGGTGTCTTAATGTATGTTTTGCCTTTTATATTTATAGTTGGCTTCCT
>REGO01000252.1:1392438-1453927 GCA_010120015.1 Rhombomys opimus
GTATGTGAGTGTGTGTGTGTATGTGTATGTGTGTGTGTATGTGAGTGTGTGTGTGTATGTGTATGTGAGTGTGTGTGTGTATGTGAGTGTGTGTATGTGTGTGTATGTGAGTGTGTGTGTGTATGTGTATGTGAGTGTGTGTGTGTGTATGTGAGTGTGTGTGTGTATGTGTATGTGAGTGTGTGTGTGTATGTGTATTTGTGTGTGCGTGCATGTGCGTGTGCATGTACATGTACATTCGTGTCCCATGCTGCAGTGTGGGTCTCACAGTACAATTGCAAACTGTGGTCTCTCCTTCCTGCATGTGGATCTGGGGTATGAACTTTGGTAAGGAGGCTTGGTGTTGGGTGCCTCTGAAAGGGCTTTGAATGGCTTATTGAACCTCGGACTGAAGCTTAAGACTCAACCACTTATGCAGATGTTTGCCAAACTGTGGTCCTATATGTGTCTGTGATCTAACACAAATGTTACAAGATATTTGATCCCAAGTAAACCCTGAGACTGTGAACTGCAAAGCCCTGTTTCTAATTGTGGCATGGCTCAGTCTTTGATCCTCGAGCTTCTGTTTACTGTAAACAAGTACTTGTGGTGTGGCTCAGCCCTTGCACACACCTTTAATCCAAGAGCTGTCTGTAAACAGCATTAGATAAAGCTAATCCTAGTTCAAGAAGTGGACCAAGTAACCAGCTGACCAGATTAAACAGAAGGAGCTAGGAGGAGCGACGCTGAATTGAAGGGTAGAGCAGAAAGCTTTTTCCTTCCAGGACATCAGCTGAGAGGGAAGGTCAGCTGGTGCTTTCTCTGCCTCTCTGGGCTAGCAGATTTTCACCCTAGCATCTGGGTCCTGCATCTCTATTGTAAAAATGAATTATTGGGATTTTGTTTTCAAAACAGCACACAAAAGCACCAAAGACAATCTGAAAAAGAAGAATAAAATAGTAAAGGACTGTGCAGAGCTGTGGTCTAAAGCAAAGTCAGTTTCAGGTTCTGCTCTTCTGTTAAGAAGAGTGATAGGGTGGGTGCCTTCTACTTTAGACCATTAGAAGTTTATCATTGTTATTTAAATCAGTCACTAACTTTTCCTAAGTAACTGAGTTGGAAACCTCAACAACAAATCAACTTGGCTTCATTTGCTCCAGTGATCAATAGTCTCATCAATAGTCTCTGAACAGTCATTCACTCTTCCTTTTCTCGAGAGTGTTGCTATGTTTTCCACGAACAATATCCCCAAAGTTAGAAATGCTTTTGTTCCCACTTACTGAAGGAAATTTCTTAGCCATGACACCTTCTGGAATAGCATAGTTTTTCATTTTTCAATGCCAGTCTCTTTCTTCCATAAATTTTGTATTACAAACTACCTTTCATTATCTCTTCAAGTAAAAGTGGTGGAAAATAGAGAGTTAAAAAGTAAAGCAACAGGGGAAGGGCATGGGAGGAGAAGAGGGAGGGAGCATGACATTGGGAGGGGATGAGGGACAAGGTTACAGCTGGGATACACAGCGAATAAATTGTAATAAGTAAAAAAATAAAAAAATACAAAGGGAAAAAAGCAACGTGCATTTAAAGCATTTTATTAATAAACCCATAAATCTGAGTCCTGTGAATTTTGTTTTGATTATGGATGACATTTTGTTTGGATGCTTCATTGACTCCCACACTTTTGAAAAAATTTGGTGACACCCACTTAAGGTTATTATTGATATAATTGCAGCTCCCAAGGTGATTATACCCTTACAGTAACAATCACAGATGTCACTTTAACACTGTTGTCCAGGAACTATAGTGAGTAGAACATGACCAAATGATTAGTTTGCTCTTTAAGTAGTGAGTTTACTATATAATATACACACATTTATTCTTACTGAATACATGATTGTGTATAAAAAATGACAAATTTATATGAAGCCCAGAAAGTCTGTAAGACAATCCAGAATTGGAGCCTACCACTTCATTTGCTTTGCTGCACAGCTGTTCTCAGTCATGTGCAACCCAATCCGCATGTCAACCTGTCCAACATGGGTGTGAACCTTACAGTCAGCCCAACCACCTCATCTAATAGTTCATCAGATATGCAGACAAGGGTGAAAGCACTCCACTCAGAATGATTATGAGACTAAGGGAGCCTGGAATTCACAGATAAAGCCCATCTCAGAAAAAATTAATAAAGGTTATTCAAAGAAGCAAAATATGAATTATAAAACAGTGGCTATTCTAGCATTCTAAACTAACTCATAAGAAAGATATTAAGAATTAGGAACATAAAATAAAATAAAATAAAATAAAATAAAATAAAATAAAATAATAAAATAAAATGCTGGGCAAGGAGGCACATGCCTTTGATCCAAGCACCTCAGAGTTAGATACAGGTAGATATCTGTGAGTTTAAGGCCAGCCTGGTCTGCAAAGTGAATCCAGGACATCCAGGGCTCTGTTACACAAAGAAATCCTGTCTTGAAAAACAAAAATCAAAATAAAAAAACATGTAAAATCTATTATTTTCTCAGGATTCTCAAACTTGAGTACATGTGTAATCTCAAGCTTTGGCAGGTGTGTTACAATTACAAAGTTTTCTTTTCAGGAGAGGTGGACTCAGGTGATCTATCTACCTATCTATCTATCTATCTATCTATCTATCTATCTATCTATCTATCTATCATATATATATATGAAATATATATATATGAAATATATATATATATATTATAGTAACACCTCAATTAAATTACAATTTTCATAGAAAGTACTTCATTCCACCAAAGGCTCATAAATTGAAAACTCTGTTACCAACAGATAGAGCCAGTGAGAAATAATTATAAAATAACAACTACAACTGTATTGTTAGTTTAACTAAATGATCATCGGTTCATAGCTGGAGCTATTAAATATACAGGCCCAGCAGAAGAGAAAGCCATAGTATGCATTGTCTGAAAATTTGCCTTAACTCCAGAGCTCTACTCTTCCTTGCTTGCCTCTAAAGTCTCTCTGTTTGTTTGTTGTTTGTTTTTTGTATGTCCCTCCATGACTGTTTGCCTGAATATGTCTTCCATGAGGTGGCCTTCATTGCTTCATCACAAGATTCCCAAGATGGTACTCTGCCTCAACCACATCATGGCCCAGGAGAAAGGTAATAAAGAGACCATGGATTGAATACCCTGAAACCATGGGCCCAAAATAATTCCTCCTTTCCTTAAGTGAGTTTTTCACTTGTTCAGTCATCTCAAGGAAAAGTGAACAGAATCACTGTATAGTTACTAGCACCTCTATCTAAATATGCTCAGATAACTTCAAGAAACCTAGACGTTAAATCATCTACTACCATGTGTTTATTAATAACTTTTCTGTCTGTGATGAAGCACTATGACCAAGGCAACATATAAAAGAAAACATTTAAATTGATTTTATGGTTTTACAGGGTTCGAGTCCATGATGGCAGAGGAAGAGGATGGCAGCAGAAATAGCAGGAGGCAGAGGGTACACTAAGAATGGCATGAGATTTTTTGAAACCCCAAATTCTGCCCCAGTGACACTCCTCTTTCAGCAGGCCACATGTCCCAATCCTTCCTAAACAGTTTTACCAAGCAGGGACTAAGTATTCAAATCTATTAGGCTACGGAAGCCATTCTCCCTCAAACCATCACAACAGACTATCTAACAGGACATTGTGAATTAAACAACAATAGAGAAGATTTTTCCATCTCTCCAAACTTTGGACTATTCACTATGCATGTATCATATAGACATACAAAAATCTGAGATTTCTTTCTTTTTGCTATATGGAAACCCTCTGAGGTCATGGTTAAGAATTGACCTTCAAGACACTGTTTTGGGGGATAGCATACTATTTCACCTTTTCCAGTTTCAGCCCTTGAGACCCTAGAAAGTTATTTAATCCTAATGAAGCACCATCTATTTATTACAAAATGATTGACAACTATATTTCTCACATAGTATTGCTGGGGATTCAATGTATAAATATCTATAGGAGAGATGTTACAAAGAAAACTGAGCAATATTTATGAACTAAAAACAAACAAAAACAAGAAAATGTGTTTATCCTGAAAACAAATTAATTATGTGTTATTTATTAATCAGGTATATGTATCCAAAACTATCACATAGCCAAACTTATTAAGTAATTGCCTACACATTTAATACAGCCTTAGAAATATTCCAAGAATTATCAAAACCCAAAGACTTAAAAACATTAATTGAGGTCAACATCCACAGTCACCAGGGAAACACTAATCAAAACTACTTTGAGATTTTATCTTATACCAGTCGGAATGGTCAAGATTGATAAAACAAGTGACAACTCATGTTGGTGAGAATGCTGGGTAAGGGGAACTCATCCATTACTGGCGTGACTTCAAACTTGTACCGATATTGTGACAATCAGTGAGACAGTCCTCAGGAAGCTGGGAACAGATCTGTCACAAAATCCAGCTGAGCCACTTCTGAGCTTCTATACAAAGAACTTTACATCCTGCTATAAAGACACTGTCTTAAACATTTTCATGCCTACCCTATTCATAATAGCTAGAAATTAGAAAGGGCCTAGATGCCCATCAATGGATGAATGGACAAAGACAGTGTGGCACATTTACACAATGGAATATTTCTCAGCTGTTTAGAAATAGTGAAATTACAGATAAATGGGTGGAGCTAGTAGGTAATCTAGACACACACAGAAAGACAAAAATGTTTTCTATTCACTTATATGTGAATCTTAGGTCTTAATTTGTTAAGTCTTTATTTTACATATGGTTAGAGGTCTGGTATAGAGTAAGAAGCTATGAGTGGTTGCTATAGAAAAATACAATAGATAGTTATGTATAGTTGAGCTTTGGGGCCTAGAATAGAAGGATCAAATGGGGAGGTGGGGGAAGAGGAAAGGAAGGAGGAAATATGGGAAGGGACAGCTAAAACTAAGGCCTATTTAAAGGATTGTATGGAAACCTAATACAATAGAAGATTCTTAAAATATATTCATTTATGGAATAAAATTACGCAGAACTACCAAATAAGGGGAGAGAGAAAGCCCCAACAGGACATCCCTTACCACCAAATGAAATCTCCAGTATTAGTAATTGGTTACAACTGAGTTGTTGGGCAAAGGAGTCCCCGTGGGAACCTCTAAACAATCCAGACTAATGCCAGAGCTATTGGTTGCCCTTCACAAACTGATGGCAAAGCCATATTGCTGAGGACAACATCCATTTAACTCAGTGAACATGGAAAAGTCAAGATCATGCCTCCCTACAGTCTTCCCTCACACTGAACAGTGTTCATGTCCCTGTACTATACAAACTATGTAAGGAGAAATGCAAACACCAACCCAGCTACAAACTCTGCTGTCTACAATGGTGACTTGTCTGTATATAACAATAAAATGACTCCTAAGAACTTTATGCTAAACTCAACATCTGTCTCAACCGGTGTCATCAGAGAAGCTCCCTCCTGTAGTAAATGGGGACAAATGCAGAGACTCACAACTGACAATGTGCAGAATGTGAAAGACTGTGGAAAACTCAGTCCTCAGCGGGATCTCTCCATCCAATCCCTCTCCTTGGAGCTGGGGAAGAGGCGGTAAAATGTTTGTAAGAGCCAGTGGGAATGGAAGACCAAGGAAACTGCCTTCCTGACACAGCAGGACTGATGCACACATGAACTCAGAGACTATGGCAACATACAAGGGACCTGCACATGTCCAAGCCAGCTAGGGTCCCAGCAGAGAGAAGAGAAGCAAGCACAACGCCCATCTCTAACCCAGAAGCAACCTTCAACTGGCAACCACTCACAAGGGAAATAATCAGTTTTCTTCAGTGGAATATCTCCTGGTATCTGAACCATACTTACAGGAAGCCCCATGCCCAGAAGTAGATGGCCAACACCAAACGGACTCAATGCTATTTCTGAAGTTGCTTTGTCTCATAATACTGTGTTTGGGCATTATTTTACCTTAATGTCTCTTGTTCATTAATTGTGGTTTTCAATTTTGTGTTTTTATGGGCTTCTTATATGTGCATGTTGATGTGTTTCTTCATTTCTTTTTCCTTGTTGGCTTTGTTTTGTTCTGGTTTACTTGGGTTTTTATTGATCTGTTTTTTGTTTGTTTGTTTGTTTGTTTGTTTCTCAAGAAAGGAAAAGAAGGCAGGGAGTTGAGTGGGTGAGAAGGTGGAGTGGCTCTGGGAAGAAGAAATCTAGATCAAGGAAGAGAAAAACCATGAGCAGAATATAAGTATGAAAAATATTTAATATACAAACAAAACAAACAGTTACAAAGCTTAATAGAGATACCAGTTTCACAGAGCTTAAAAGAGAATTTGTGCCATTCCGTGTGACCTTGAAAGCCATTTTGCAACTTCTCTGTAGATGTAGGAAATAATGTCTGTCATTTATAAAGTAAAATTCAGCAAACTATTGCATTTAGAATCTCAAGAATCAGCTTTTTCACATAATTTATCCTTTAAAAATACTCTCAAAAATTGAAAACTTGTAGAGTTCCTGTGCTCTCCAGATCTTACTATTTCCCACTTCTTACATAAGATTCCATGGACTCCAAAAGGAGAGCAAGAGAACCAGAAATTTGAACACAGGGGTCTTCCCAGAGACTCATACTCCAATCAAGTACCAGGCATGGAGATAACCTAGAACCCCCGCACAGATGTAGCCCATGGCAGTTTAGTGTCCAAGTGGGTTCCATAGTAATGGGAAGAGGGACTGCCTCTGACATAATCTGATTGGCCTGCTCTTTGATCACCTCCCCCTGAGAGGAGCAAATCAGGCCACAGAGGAAGACAATGCAGCCACTCCTGGTGTGATCTGATAGACTAAGATCAGAAGAAAGGAGAGGAAGTCCTCCCCTACCAGTAGACTTGGGGAGGGGTATGCGTGAAGAAGGGGGTGGGAGGGTGAGATCAGGAGGGGAGGAGAGAGGGGCTTATGGGGGGATACAAAGTAAATAAAGTGTAATTAATAAAAATTAAAAAAATAAAAAATTGAAAACTTTATTTAATAATAGTGCCACACATTCTAAGGTACAGCAAAAAAAATGTCACGAGTTCATCTCTAAAACTGTTAAAATATGGTCATAATTATATAGGAAAATATATATTGTGGATATATATCCATATATCTATATCTATATTTATATCTATATCTATCTATCTACAATAGTGAAGGTCAATGTATTTTTCATTAATCTACAATGTATTAAATTCTAGTGAAAGTTAAAATAAGCAGAGTGAAGTAATGAGATATTAAATTTGACATCTAAAAGTAAAACATAAAATCCACCATTAATTATGATAACCATAACAAAGATTAATTTAATTAGAATTTACTGAAA
The DNA here is from genome assembly GCA_010120015.1 of Rhombomys opimus. Classification (NCBI taxonomy): domain Eukaryota; kingdom Metazoa; phylum Chordata; class Mammalia; order Rodentia; family Muridae; genus Rhombomys; species Rhombomys opimus. The sequence continues at coordinate 1,399,787 of REGO01000252.1, forward strand.
TAAGAATAATTTAGATTTGATAAAATGTTAAATAAATGTATATCAATTACATTTAATCCTTTTCATTTAAAACAGCAAAGCAAAGACATATTATATTAAAAAGAAATGTGTGCAGTGTGTAGGCGGAGGTTCATGAGCCACTCTCTGCCCATTTGCTGAGGATGAAGCTGTACCTGGGCTTGACTTAGATAAACATTTCCACTCTAAATCAGTCCTCCGTCTCCAACAAAACCATAGAATTTTCACTATACCATACTATGTATCGCCAAGAATGCTGCAGAGCAATGAATCTTTCTTTTAGTGACTGACTCAAATTTAAGTCTCTGCTTGCCATTTGGTTAGCATAATGAGTTAAAGGAACTTAAAAATGTACACATTCTTTGTCAAAAATTAAGTTTCCTTGGGTTTGTGGGTTTATTTCTGCGTCTTCTGTTTGATTCCATTGACCCACCATTATGTTTCTATGCCAGTACCATGCAATTTTTAGTATTGTTGCTCTATATTACAGCTTGAGATCTGTGATGGAGATACCTCCAGAAGATCTTTTGTTGTGCAGGACTGTTTTAGTTACTCTGGGTTTTTTGTTTTTCGTATGAAATTGAGAATTGTTCTTTTAACATCTGTAAAAGAATGTGTTTTTATTTTGATGGGAATTGTATAGAATCTGTAGATTGCTTTTGGCAGGATAGCCATTTTCAGTATGTTAATCCTACCAATCCATGAGCATGAGATATCTTTCCATCTTTTGATACCTTCTTCAATTTTTTTTCTTCAGAGACTTGAAGATTTTTTCATACAGCTCTTTCACTTGCTTGGTTAGAGTTACACCAAGGTACTTTATGTTATTTGGGGATATTGTGAAGGGTATTGTTTCCCTACATTCTTTCTCAGCTCGTTTGGCTTTTGTATACAAGAGGGTTTCATATTTTTTGAGTTAATTTTGTATCTAGCTACTTTGCTGAAGATGTTTATGAGCTGAAGGAGTTCTCTGGTAGAATTTTTTGGGATCATTCATGTATGCTATCATATCATCTGTGAATAGTGATACTTTGACTTCTTCTTTTCTGATTTGTATCCCTTTAATCTCTATTAGTTGTCTTATTGCTCTAGGTGGGACTTCAAAAACTATACTGAAGAGATGTGGAGATAGTGGGCGGCCTTGTCTTGTCCCTGATTTCAGGGGGATTGTTTTAAGTTTCTCTCCTTTCAGTTTGATGTTGGCTATACATTTGCTGTATATCAACTTTACTATGTTTAGATATGTGCCTTGTATCCCTGATCTCTCCAATACTTTAAACATGAATGGGTGTTGGATTTTGTCAAATGCTTTTTTGGCATTTAAGGAGATGGATCAGGAATTTTTTTTCTTTCAGTTTGTTTATATGGTAGATTACACTGATAGATTTTTGCATGTTAAATCAACACTGGGATGAAGTCAATTTGGTTGTGGTAGATTTAATGTGTTCTTGGATTCAGTTTGAGAGTATTTTTATGCCAATGTTCATAAGGGAGATTGGTCTGAAGTTCTCTTTCTTTGTAGGGTCTTTGTGCAGTTTAGGTATCAAGGTGACTGTGGCCTCATAAAATGAGGTTGGTAATGTTCCTTCTATTTCTATTTTGTGTAATAGTTTGAAGAGGAATATCGAGTGGCAGAAAAATACTTAAAGAAATGCTCAATGTCCTTAGTCATCAGGCAATGCAAATCAAAAGGGCCCTGAGATTTCACCATACACCCATCAGAATGGCTAAGACAAGAAACTCAAGGGATGATGCATGCTGCAGAGGTTGTGGAGAAAGGGGAACCCTACTCCATTGTTGGTGGGAATGTAACATTGTACAACCTTGGAAATCAATGTGGTGTTTTCTCAGAAAATTAAGAATAGTGCTTCATCAAGATCCAGCTATACCACTCCTAGGCATATACCCAAAAGATGCCCCACTATTCAATAAGGATGTTTGCTGAACTATGTTCATAGTAGCTTTATTTGTAATAGCCAGAACCTGGAAACAACCTAGATGTCTCTCAATAGAGGAATGGATACAAAAGTGTGGTACATTTACACAATGGAATACTACTCAGCTATCAAAAATAAGGAAATCATGATATTTGCAGGCAAATGGATGGAACTAGAAAAGATCCTCAGGGAGGTGTTGCAGAAGCAGAAAGATTCATATGGTGTATACTCACTTACAAGTGGATATTAGCTATATATACAATATACACAATAGAACAATTGAGCTTGTAGAAAAACAGGAATGAGTGTATCACTGAAGTTAATGATTAAATATTTTAAGTAAAGTATTTGTATTCCTTAGGGTTCTGTTTTGGGGATAAAACTACTGACCAGGAGTGATTTGAGGAGAGGAGTCTATTTGGCATACCCCTTCTGATCACCTACCAATAAGGAAGAAAGTCAGGACAGGAGTGCCAATGCAGGAGCTGAATCAGAGGCCGTGGAAGAATGCTATTTACTAGTTTGCTCATGGGCTCACTTGTGTTTTTATACTTCCCAGCACTAACTTCCCAGAGTGGCCCTGTCCACAGTGTTCTGAATTCTCCTCATCAGTCAACAATCAAGAAAATGTCAAAAACAATACCTAGAGGCCAATGTGAAGAAAGCATTTTCACAATTGCTATCCCCCTTTTAAAATGGCTTGATGTTGTGTTTGGCTGACACAACAACCAGTACAGTTCTGAATTATAACTGTTAAAGCATAAGGACAATACAAATCTGAAAAAGTGGGAGACAGAGGCACAGCTGGCAAAGAGCAACACAAGAAGTCTGCATCTAGTTTGTATTTTCACTAAAACCATAAAATGAAAATACAGCAGTGTTGATTAACAGACAAAGTTATTTCACTAATTCACAACCTTCCTTAACCACCTTCCCTAAAAATATGGGGGCAAGAGTTTGTTAAATAAAACAAAACCAAGGATTGTATATTTACTATCATCTTTAAAATATAAGCTTTTTCTACTAAAATCATCTCCTTCAAATACAATATTAAGCTTAAATGAAACATTCTTAAGTTTGGAGTATGTTCTAAAAAGTACATATTCACATACTGTCAATGAAAAGTCTACAAATTTCATTCTAAAGTGCTTTTCTTCAATATATTACCTAAACTTTCCTTCCAGCTAAAATCATATTTATTTTGCCATAGCCACAGCCACATTCACTTTAGCAAATGTGTATGTGTGTGCTTTATTCAAAAGTAGGAAAATATACATACTAACAAGTTTAGCTTTAAGGCACTTAATTGAACATATCATGCGCGAAAATATCCTATTTGAACATATAAGGCAAGACAAGACAATGTTAACCATGAACTTTCTACCAACCAGTGAACTTTGAGGAGAGGCAAATTGTTTGAATTGGTAAGTAAAACAGACAATAAATCCAAGTAGTTTTAATATGTAGTAATTGGGGAAAGGGTGAAAATTATCATATATTTAGAAGGCAAAGGGTTTTTCTAAATGAAGCATCATTTGAGCTTATTGTACAAATGTTTTAATATAATAATAAATAAAATGCTTACCAACATTGAAAGTCTCTCTGGTCTTGTTAATTAATATATGACCTATTTAGCAAATTTTGTTTAAAATTTTAGTGCTGTTTTTAAATCTTGAAATAACAATTGAGATAAAGAGGTTACCAAGAATGAGAAATAAGGAAATCATTATGCTATAAATTTGGAAGAAGCGATATTTACCCTCTGCAAGAAGACCAGCAGTAAACAGTGTGCTGTCACCTTCCCACAGTGCTTCAGTTTCTGAGCTGTATCTAAGGTTAAGAGATAACAGGCATCTGACTGTCCTTGTACTCTTTTTGCAATTCTTGCTTTTAAGGGGTCATGTTTCATGTGTCCTGAGAAGAAGTCTATGTTCTAAATATGGTTGAGAATCTGAAGGGAGAAACATTGTTTATGAATCTGAAATTGTACAATACACAGCCTTTCTGGTGTGGTTGTTCAAAGCTACCTTACCTCCTGAAGAGGCATGAGGAGCTCATATGAAAAAAAGAGGAAAATAAAAACATTGCTGCTAAACAGTGAGAGAAGTTTAAAAGTAGAAAAACTTTTAAAATCAAATTTGCTCTACTCGTACATTTTCAGTCCACACCACACAGAGATAGATTACAAAAATATCTTCAACCATGTTACACTTACAAGGGTTATAAATGAGTAGAGTGTCAGGCCAAAGCAAATAAACCACTTTCTGTGAGTGTTACTCCATTTTAGGTTCCCAAAAATTTCTAAAAATATTTTTTTTTCAAAAAGGTGCTATGTCTTTTATGAAGTGTTAAGCACAGAAGCGACAAACTCAAAGGAGGAGGCTGAAGAAACAGATCACAAAAACCGATGTTAAAGATTCCTGGGAATAGAAAGATCATACGTGAATTATGAAATAACTACGAATATTGTAACGAGTTTAGAGACATTACAAGTACATTATATAAAAGCATTGTCCATATTTGAGACACGTACAAAATTCAATATGGAAAAATCTGTAACTTAAGTTAGCAACTCATCGCACAAATTTTGCAGCTGCTTATAATTCATGCTCTAAAAGAAGCCTTAAGAAATTCCTCAAAGTGAATAAACTGTAATTAATAGAATAAAACAGAAATTCTTCAGTGTAGGAAGAATAAGGGAAAATGTAAGAGAAACCAAAAGACAGGACAATGTGAAGAAAAAATCTCAGCAGAGTTTTCAAGGATGAATTATAAAAATATTAGTTATTGAAGGTGAATATTGGTTATTAATGTTGAGAGAGAGGAAAACTATAAGATCCATAGAGAAGGAACCCTTTCTTCCATGGTGGAACCAAGAAACATTCAAGTCTTACATTCTGTAGCCTGGAAGGAAGTGAGTACCAATCTGGGCTCCCATACCTCAACCAACTCCTTTCAAGGGTAAGATCAAAAAAAAGGAGGTTTCAGTCAAAGGAGATTGTTTTCAAAACCTATTTTCACTTAACAATTTTTGAAGGATGTACCACACCTGTAGGCAAATGACCACTGGAATCAGAATTTTATGCAGGAAGAAATGAGGAATGATAATATATGAGAGAATACAAGTGTACCCAGGTTGGATGAAACTCTGAGAACTGAATCAAAGCAGCATGACTGCAGACATGACAATGCGAGGTGCGAAATTCCAAGATGTTTTGAGCACACTCCTAAGAAAAACAGAAAGTCAGATCGCAATGTAGGTGTGGTAACCACAATGAGTACATGAGAAAAGGACGACTTGTTTGCAAAATTAAATAGAGAGTCCTAAACACTGTGAGGGGGGATTAAAAAGAAAACACCACAGTGAAAAAAGAAGAGAGAAAGAAATATAAAGGCTGAGACAGTGTGATTCATCTAACTCAATTATACAAGTACAAATGAGATAAACAGACCATTAAGAAACAGACTAAATGATGGCATGAGAACACAGGTCTATCAAGATCCTTTTCTTAACAGTTGTCTATGAAAATGGAACACACAAATGTTCATAGTTGGCTCCAGCATAATCACATAAATACAAATACAAGCCTATTGTAGAAATAATCATATGGACACAAAAAAGACCTTAGGGGGAAATTAACAGAATCTGAGCAATTTCAGATCTTCAAATGATTAATATCATTTAAAGATAAAGAATTTTAAAATGTACGTGTTCTTAATCAAAGGTACATTGTTACTTTATTAATAAATTGTTTCTGAAATCTGACAGAAATTATAATCTATAATTGGGCTAGAAAGATGAGTCAGCAAGTAGATTTCTTGAGTTACAACCAGGAAGATCTGAGTTCAATCCTTAGGACCAACATGATGGAGGAAGAAAACTAAATCACAGCTCTTGTCCTCTACCTGCACAATTGCTCTGCGTGTGTGTACTTGCGTGCACACACACACACACACACACACACACACACACACACACACACACACAGAGAGAGAGAGAGAGAGAGAGAAAGAAAAAGAGAGAGAGAAAAAAAGAAAAAGATAAAAAGAACAAACACAAAATCGGCAACAAAAAAACAACAGAGGAAAACATAAAACAATGAAACCCAAAAAAATCAAAACCAACAAAACACAAATGACCTCCACACCCCACAAACACACAATCCACAAACAAAAAAGCAAGACTGAACAAAAAACGAGCCTCAGCTTTGGCGACGGGCAGGCACTGGGCGCCCAAAGTCCTCTAGAAACGCAGGGGCAGGGGCTAGGAGGACGGCTGTCTTACATAGTGGAAGGACGCCCGCCCACTATTGCGGGGCGGCTTAGGAGGACGAAAGTCCTGCATGAACCCCGACAGCTTACTAAGGAGACTCAAGGAGAAATGCTCAGCGTGCCTGAAGGAGAAATAAATCATAAGAATTTTTAGTCACAACTAGAAAGCTTTCTTGAGTCAGAACCCATGGCATGATGGAGTTCGTGGCCGTCATCACAGCACTTTCTGGAGAATGCTCAGGGAGGCAAACTGTGACGGGGCCTGGTCTATTCACAAAGATCTGAGGATAGTTGTGCTACGTTTTGTTCTAAGAGGCAGACATTTAAATGATAAAGACGTAAATTTGTTCTTACATCAATAATCAGAAAACATGTTTTACTGTAAATTTATGTAACTGGAATTTTTCAGTTTGAAAGCTCCTATGAATGATAGGAAATGTTTGATATAAGAATGATCCTTTCATTTCCATTTATCTTGTATGTAGACAATGATATAAGGATAAGTGGGTGTAACTGTGGTTTAAGAAAAAAAAAACAGTGGCAAATGCATGAGAATAGCACTAAAATTTCTAAAATTTTAACTTATGGGATGTACTCCATATTTGAGCAATTAAATGAGATTCATATGCTGGAGAAGTCTTAGATACACGGGCCTGTGCTCTCCTTTCATGTCTTTCCTAACCACAGGGTGGAATGCTGTCACCCTCCGCCCCGGTCCACTCACACTCTTGTCTCCTATCGCCCAGCTCTTTCTTCTACCAGTATCTGAGCGCTTTGTCACAGTTCTGAGGAGCCTAGATCCTCAGAAGATCACCAATTGCACTTAACAACGTGGCTCAACTAGTGGGGCGCCACATATGCCGTCTAGTCTTAGTCTATGACTCTGTCAGAAGGTGGGGACTGCATCAGGCATTTCCATAAGTAGACTGAGAATGGAGAACTGTGCTCAGTAAACGGACAGACGTCAGCCAATCAATGGAAGATCCAAACAGAGCAACTAAGAAGCGGCTCCCTCTGTCCTAATGCATGAGCATGAACAGCGGTCCTCTGTCTCTGCACTCAGAGACAGAAACCAAGTCTTCTTTTGTTGTAAACTTAACAGTGTTTAGACTAAAATAGACTGCTGACACTTGTATACTCACAGCTTTATGGCTCTGGGTCTTGAAATGCCTCAGCTCCTGTAGCCTTGAGATGAAACTGTAAGGCAATCAATTCTGATAAATCTCCTTAAAGATGGACAGATAGTCTCCCATTCAAAACACCGAGGAACATAAATAACAAAATGGCCTTTGTGGTCTGTCGTGTACAATTTTTGCTCACCTGTTGAGCAAACAACATCACCTTTCTGAGCTGGGGGCAATTTCCTCTAGAAGATACTTTGCATCCTGTTCTTCCCTGAGCTCTCTGTCCTCTGTTTCCTGAAGATGAGTCACTGACATGTCTTTTTCTTTATATGGGTAGATTAAGTGGGGAGAGTCTCACAAAAGTATTGTATAGTCTTAGAAGACCCTAATATTTCCCAAAAGGACACAAACACTTAAGCAAAGTGTTATATTAACCCTCCAAATGATACTTACTGCATAGGTTTCAAGCATTCAGTTTTAAAGTCAAAGAAAGGGAGACTTGGAAAGATTGAGATAATTAATAAATATCACAGAGAAAAAAATGCCAGAATTAGAATTGGAGAGAGGTTACTGTGCTCTGGAGCCTAAGCTCATAGCTGCTACCCTGACAGTCTTTCCAAATGTAGCATAATAGTGAAACAGCATAAGATTTCTGGTGTCAAAATTTCCCAGATTTTTTCTAAGATTTTTCTGGTGTCAAAATTTCCCAGAACAAGAACAAGTTGGGAGTGGTTTTGAGGAAAGAATGACACAATAGACTGGTCCTGACTTTTCTTAAAACTAAAGGAGTACTCATGTCTGACCCACAGTGATGTTAACTGAAGTTGGCTGGGACTCCAGTAGGCTCCTGCCTCAGAGGCTGCAGGAGATGAGAAAGGGACAACAAAGCAGGCAGCAAATAGACAGGCAGGTGAACATGGCGGGGAAGCCAAACTCTCATGAGTTCCCCAAGTGACGAAGCTGCAAAATGTTCAAGCTTTCTGGCCAGGCTGCAGGGACAGCACAGGCTACAATGTCTTTGCCCCAGTACCATTCCAGGAAGTCAAGTGGTAGAGCAGGAAACAGGAGTGTTATAGTAGGGGAATTCAAAACATTGAGTTAATTTGATCTTAATTCTGGCATTTATAGAAAAGACAAAATAAAAATCTCAAAAGATAAGATTACATTTCTAATGATGAGGAAAATTAGGAGATCCGCAGCCATGTAAATTACTGTTATAAAAGAGAAAAATCATGAACTCAGTCAAGAAAATTATCTTAGTTACAAAAGAGAGTGACATTTTTCTCTCCTCAAGCTTTGTCAATCTTGTATCTCTAAATATCTACCAACTGGGCTACTTTTGTTGAAACGTGGACTGTTTTGTTTTACTAAAGCTGTAGTTTTATCTGTTGGCAACAACTCTCCCATCCGCTTATTTATCAGTTATTAAATTTGTACATATGCCATCGATTTCCTTAACAACAACACAGCACAACAGCACAAACACGCCATCCACCCTTGAAGAGACCAGAAGGTGGAAGGTGGCTAATGTGCTGTACACTCACGTGTGATCTCATTTATTGAATGCATAGAGCACTTTGAGAATTTACCAGGTAAACTGCTGTTGGTGCCTCAAAGGAGTGAGACTAAAAGGAGTATGGTGGATTTTAACTTTTTTGTATATTTCTATAGTTTTGCCCATCTTCAAGGACTGCATTATCTTGACAATAAAAAAATAGCAGCCTTGTCATTGTTCATGCCCTCGCTGTCCCCTTTTACTCATACTTTATTTAATAGAAAAGTTTATAAAAGTTTATAAGGTTATAAGTTCTTTATAGGTTCTAGGTGTTGAGGCAATAGTCTTTCAAATGTCCTAATATTAAAATTCTGGTAAAACTAGACTACACAAAACACTCTCACTGCAAAAAGTAGTGGGTTTTCTGTGAGAAATTAATAGGATAAGGGAGAGATAGTTTCAGAATGGCTCATTTTATGGTGGACAGTCAGGCAGGGCAGAGAGAACTTTGCAATCACTGTAATAAAGTGACATTTCTTGAGGGGAGAGATATAATTGTTTTTATTTCTTCAGAAGAGGTGATGAGATGAGAGTGATACCCAAGCTATACAAACATATGGCCCAGAGCGTTTCTGTCTCTGTTCTAACTATTCCCATGCGTAAGCCTGGAAGCTTCTAGGCTCTGTACAATCTAATCTTTGTAAGCCTTAACCTTGAAGTATTCAGCTTCCAGCCTCTGTTTGCTAACCTAGATCTCAGTTTTCAGTCTCTGAGATTTACTGCTGAATAAGTTCAACATTTATAGTTCTTTCCGAACTCTGGCTGGCTGGTTCACTCAGCTGTTCTGGCTCAAAACTCTTCTTCAAGCTGACTGATTCAAACTGGCTTCTCAGTTGCTCTGCTTGAAAAAAACTGATTCAGAATAGGGGCTGTCTCTGACATGAACTCAGTGGATAGCTCTCTGATCACCTCCTGCTGAGGGGGGAGCAGCCTTACCAGTCCACAGAGGAAGATAATGCAGCCAGTCCTGATGAGACCTGATAGGCTAGGGTCAGAGGGAAGGGGAGGAGGACCACCCCTATCAGTGGACTTCGGGGGGGGGAGCATGGAAGGAGATGAGGGAGGGAGAGTGGGATTGGGAGGGGACAAGAGAAGAGGCTACAGCTAGGATACAAAGTAAATAAATTGTAATAAATAGAAAAACTAAAAAAAATATTTAAAAGAAAACAAAACTGCCTCAGAACTCCCTGAACTGAACTGTACTTTCTTCACTGGCTGTACAAACTGAACAGAGCTGCACTCAACTGAATTGCACCAAAATCAACTTGTGAACTCTACTGTTCTGTCTTCATAAGCTCTCCCGTGTCCCTGTACTGTACTCTCCTCCCCTCCCCTCTCTCTCTGCTGCTTTTAAGTAACTTTACCTTTCTCTCTGTTCTCCTGAGAGTTAGGTGTATCCTGTTTCTGAGTCATTCTGTCAAATCTTTCTCTGATTCATCACTTTGTCCGTCCCTCAGTTAGACATCATTGTTTGGAAATAAAGGTGTGTACTAAATTCCAACCAGAGGGATTAAGACTGTATTCCAGGTAGAAGAATTAAAGGTGTATGCTAAGGGGATGCCTGTATATGCAGACATATGTCTTTTGATATGATCCCCTGCAACAGTTGCTGGATTAACATATCTCTACAGTAGAGACAGAGGTGATGAGAACAAGACCTCCTTCTGAGGAGGAAATTAGACATAAGTAGGCTAGATTGATAAAGACATCACTAAGGCCAGAGTGGACTGGGCAGTGTCAGGGACTGAAGTTCAAGGAAGAGTGTGGCTCAGTGGTGATGAGAAGGACAAAGGGAATGTTCTCTGCCCTCTACTTGTCTTTGTGAAATTAGAAGACACAAGTAATTTATACAAATAGTCAGAAGACAGTGTTTTGTGGCATAAAAAGGGTAAGAAATTTAATTTTGAGGTCCTCTTGTACATTTTGTTATGGAACATCTGTACCCACACATTTCTGCTTTCTGCCACAATGTTTGAGCTGAGTGGGTAGTTACACAGTGCTGACATTATCCTAGGGGCGAAATGTTAAGTAGCTAGCCTTTTATAGAAAAGAAGCTTGGTAACATTGTTGCCTAACAAACAACATCAGAGGAAACGGATACCCTTTTCTACAAACCCACGTAGTGTTGGAGGAGAAGGTACTTGAGCTTGTGCTCATTTTTACGGCATCATGCTGCCTGATACATGAAAAAAAATATCCTCCAGGGAAATGGGTGTGAGTATAATGTGAGACTTTATGCGTGAATCCTAGCACATCACTCTTACATAATAACGTTTAGTTTACTGATCTAAAGCTGTGAATAGATCAGCTGTGAGAAGTTCAGAATAGATTTGTTTGTTTTAATATCTGAGAATAAAATCCTCAAAGTCCCTCACATTTAGTGCGTTCTCATTAAAATGTTGTTGGGAGCTAACATGCCCCAGTCATTGGCTGGAATGTGGCTGCTGGCAAATTCGTTTCTAATTATCTTCTAACGGTTTTCAATTATTAATACGTTTCTTTTCTTGTGTAATTTTGCAAGCGCAATCTTAGAATTACAGCCTCAAATTGAATTTATAATTTGCTGGCTGTGCGTACTTGGTGCGTATAAGTTAGCGGTCCTGTGTGAAAAACAAGAAGTGCCTTCTTGGGGCTGCTCATGAGCTACTCAGGGGTGTTCCACACAAGGACAGATCGCAGCGGCCATTTCATTTGTGAAGGCTTGTAAAGCAGCTAAATTACGATAAAGGAGATTTGGAATTAAACAGGATTTTTTCATCTGAACTTTAGGAAAATAGAATTAAGTTGTCATCTATATTTTGGAAGCACCCCCAAACCACCACAAATCTAAACAAGGAAAGAGATTAAAGATGAGGTGGGAACAAAAATTTTAAAAATTATCATAAATTAAAATTAGTATATGAGGTTGCATGTGGACCAGCAAGACCCACTCCTGAGGAAGACCAGAAAGCCTCTCCAGGTGAACAGGTCATAAGGGATCCATGCCTGGGCTGGTCCTTCTCAGAAGCTTTTCTGGAGAGTCCTTTTGTTGCCGAATGCTTTTTGGTCCTTATTTGACTCAAATAAGAGCATTTTCAGGGTATCTGTTCCTTCTGGGTGATTCGAGCAGAGTGATATCAGTTTGGCATTTATTTACTTATTTACCTTGAAGATCAGGGACAATTTTTTAATGTTACTTCTTTTGTTTTTAATTTTTCATTATTATTATTATTACAATTTATTCACTCTTTATTCTGACTGTAGACCCCTTCCTCATCTCCTCCCAGTCCCACCCTCCCTTCCTCTTTCCCTCCTATGTCCCTCCCCTAATCTACTGATAAGGGAGGTCCTCCTCCCCTACTAACTGACTCTAGCCTCTCAGGTCTCACCAGGGCTGTCTGGATCCTCTTTCTCTGTGGCCGAGTTACAATATCTCACCAGGGAGAGATGATCAAAGAGCCAGCCACCGAGTCCATGTCATAGACAGCCCCTGCTCCCCTTACTAGGAAAACCCACATGGACACTGGGCTGCCTCTAGGCTACATCTGAGCAGAGGGTCTAGTTCCTCTCCATGCATGGTCCTTGGTTGATTCATCAGTCTCTGCAGGACACTCCCAAGCCCAGATTTTTTGGCTCTGTTGCTCTCCTGTGGAGCTCCTGTCCCCTCCAGGTCTTTCTATCTCTCCTTTTTTCCACAATATTCCCTGAACTCTGCCCAAAGTTTGGCCATGACTCTCAGCATGTGCTTCAGTACCCTGATGGGTCGAGTCTTTCAGAGACCTCTGTGGAAATCTCCTGTCTATTCCCTGTCTTCTCTTACTTCTGTGATTCCTGTTTGCCCTTCTGAATGAGGTCCTTGTTTAGCTTACGTAGGACTATAGATTTTACTATGTTTATTCTATATTGTATGGCTAATAGCCACTTATGAGTGAGTATATACCATGTATGTCTTTCTGCTTCTGGGTTACCTCACTCAAGGTGATCTTTTCTAGTTCCATCTATTTTCCTGAAAATTTCATGATTTCCTTGTTTTTAATTGCTGAGTAGTATTTCATTGTGTCTAAATCAACAAAATCAGAAAATGAAAAGGGGGACATAAAGAAAAACACTTAGGAAATCCAAAGAATCATTAGGTCCTACTTCAAAAGCCTAAATGCAACAAAAATTTGAAAATATAAATGAAGTGGATAACTTTCTTGATAAATTCCATTTACCAAAGCTAAATCAAGATCAAGTAAATAAATTAAATAGTACTATATCCTCTAAGGAAATAGAAGCTGTCATCAAAAGTCCTCCATCCAAAAAAAGCCTGCACAGAATTCTACCAGACCTTCAAAGAAGAGCTCATACCAATACTCTTTAAGCTATTCCACATAATAGAAATAGAAGGAACATTATCAACCGCATTTTATGAGGCCACAGTCACCTTGATACATAAACCGCACAAAGACCCAATAAACAAAGAGACTTTCAGACCTATGTCACTCAATAAATACTCAATAAAATACTCACAAACTGAATGAAAAAACGCATTCAAGATATCATCCAGCACAACCAATTTATCATAGTTTGGGAAACTATAAATAAATGGAATGTGGATTGGCACCATCATTAAAATATAGTATAATTTTTACAATATTTAGTCTCTCATATCTAAAACTCTGATTACAAAAAACAAGGCAGTATTCTAGAAGCTCTATTAACTCATACACAAACAAACAAAATAACACACATATCTGGGGCTCAGGGCAAGAAAATTATCAAATGCAGAAGACAAAGATAAAAATCTTCCAGCAACAGAAATAAAGTCCACACCCGTGAGAGAAAATAAATCCAGACATTGTAATAGTGCAAACACAACCCAGCACTGAGTTCATATCTACCAGCACTGCAGAGGGTGGAATCTATCACCCAGAATTGTCAATCAATAAAATGAGCTTCCAAGCATGAAGGGGAGATGAAGACATTCAGAGATAAACACCAGCTATCTTCAGGATACCTGATCTGAAAAACATCTTGAGCTTGTAGTATAAGAAAGACAATGATGTAAAATAGCAGCAAAGGAGAGAAATAACACGAGGAAGTTAAGTGAACACTGATCTAGTCTCTGGTTACACCACTTAGATTATAATTTAAAAACAAACACAAAATTCTGTTAGAAATCGAGACAGACATCACTATAGAGTGAATCAATAGAAATAATTCTAATGAATTCTTAAGTTTTCTTTAGTAACAAGTTCTTATCTAGGTGTAAACTTGTTTCTATTTTTATCTTCTCATTTCATCCTGTCTATATAAATTATTTACTCTATCCCTGAAAGGTCTTCTGAAATATGTTAGAATAAAGACGGAGTAGGAACTCGGGGGTTGCAGATAAGGCCTGGAAGGCAGCCTTCAGATTCTGGGCGGGACAGTCTTCAGGAGGCAATTCTGGTGGAGAGGACCTGGCAGCACAGAGGCATCGCATGACACAGCACTAAAAGACTAGGAGCACCGCCCTGTTCTACTAAAATCTGTATCCATTTTGCCCCGGATTTGACTCCAGGGGTTTTGAAATTCTTCAATTTGCATTTGCAATTTCTATGGAGAAGCAAAATAACGAAATTCATTATTTCATTGTTTTGTGCAAATAAATGCTCATGAGAATATGGCTCGGGGAAGATCATTATGTGCGTTTCAGCTCTATTTCCAAGACTTTGGTTATTTATTGAGCTGTCTATCTGTCTGTCTGTCTCTCTATCTATAGCAAATGACCAAAGGCCTTGTATTTGCCATTGCATAGTGTTGTGAATATCCGCAGCAGTGATGACACAGAAGCACAGTGAGGAGAGCCTTCTTCATTCACATAAGCCAGGTGTCACAGCATTACATTGCTTGAGCTTGTAAAGAGAAATCTTTGCAGCTGCTGGGTGTCCCAAAGCTGGTGTGCTCTTGTGGTTCAGCACCGTGGACAGAGCCCCAGGCCAGAGGTGGCTGGCCCGAAGAAACACACAAGGCCTTTCCACTGTTTTCAGAACACTGCTGTAGATCACTTGGAAGGGAATCTAACAAAGAAACCCAATAAGAAGGAAACGGTGATGTAAACAACAGATATGAGGATTTCTCTGTATTAAAAGATGCCAGGGTCTTCTAGAAGTAGCTTCTAGTTTGAAGGAAGAAGGAAGTGAGGGGGAGGTGAGTTTTGGCAGGAAATGTGTCAGGTTGATTCTTTTAATTTTGTGTGTATTTGCATGTGTGCTTTTAATGTGTGTGTATGTGTGTGTGTGCATGCATGTGCATGTCTGTGTGTCTATGTTGAGTGTCTGAATGTGTGTGTCCAGTGTGTGTGTTCCACTGGTGTGCTTGCATGAGTGTGGTGATATGTTGAGGGGCTGCTTGCCACAGAATATATGGAAGGTCGGCGGACTTATGTTTGTGGGTAATTCTCTCCTTTAAATTAGGCTCTGAGGATAGAAATCAGGCCACGAGGCTTAGCAGCAAGAGCCTTTACTCTGAGCCCTCTCACTGGCTTCTTTTGCTTGATTCTTAGTAGTAAAGTGGTGGAAGATGGGCTTTAAAAATCCCTTTAACTCTTTGAACCCAACATCCCTCTTGATCTTCCATCAGATAGTTTCTTCCAAAGACAACAATCTTCTAAGTGTCTTCTACACTTAAGGACTCTGCTTAGATTTTTACTCACTATTGTTTTGTCTTCAGCTTGAGGCTCTGAGTTTCCTATGACAGGTAAGTTATATTTGCTTGGTTCGTAATTCCTACTCAGAGCTGAGAAGCCTAACAGATAGAGGAAGGACTTCCATGCTGCACATCACATGCTAGTTTGACTGAAGTCATTTTCTTCCCACTGCAAAGCTTTATCTAACTTCAGGATGCTGACCACCCATGCCATGCTTTATTTCTGGCTCCTGGAACAGCAGTGTTTCTCTTCCATTGCCAGCACACCTACACGTGTGTCTTGTCTTTATCGTTCTTGACATTCCCTTGCTCAAGAATGATGGCCACTCCATTTTTTCTGCCAGTGACTAAAATTTTGGTTCCATAAACCAGATCTCTCTGACGACTTAAAGTTTTCAAGAAGTAGAGATCCAACAATGGATAAGATAATCTATTTATTCTCAGAATTGCACTGGTCTGCCCAATAATAATGGGTTATTTTACATCTAAATTTGAAAGGTACCTAAAAGCAATGATATAACAATATAAAGTATCACGTCTTTCTCTGACAGGCAATCAGGCAGAATATGCTATAAACTTCAACTCCTGCAGATCTACGGAAGCTGCTTCTCCTGGGCCATATCTAGTATGGCTATTACTATTGGTTCTAATTTATTGAAATGCCTCTTTCTCTGCTTCCCACCTCACCAATAATTTTACCTAGTCTCAGGACTATTTTCCATATAGCGATCAAATAGCTTCTCTAGCTGTTAAGATCAGTCATTTTCATATGTTAACTATTTTGCTGGTTCCTATTATTTGAACACTATACTCAATAATGAAGCACCCCAAACACTAAAACTCATGTTGGATGTAACTTCCAAACACGTCCTTCACTATGTGTGCAAGTTAGTTTTTTATTACTTATATTTTAAGATTATAATATAAATACATAATTTACCCATTTGATCTCATCCCTCAACATTTCTTAGTTGCCTGCAGGGTTTTTTTTTTTTTCAGTTACATTTTATTAATTCTGTTTCCCAGCCGTGCCCCGAACCCTCATTCCCTCCCAGTTCCTCCCTCCCTCCCTCATCACCACTGTGCCCCTTTCCAAGTCCAATGATAGGGGGGGACCTCCCCCCCATTCATCTAATCCTGTTTTATCAGGTATCTTCATTGAGTTCCTGTTAGAAATAGTCCTTTGGTTTTTTTGTTTCTTTGTTTTTATGTAGGATTAAGGCTTCTTGGGCTTTTCCTGTCCTTTTTTGCATGCACACTGGTGTTTTCTTTGTTCAGCTCATGTTAGGGCAACCATGTTGCTGAGACTCTATGGATGTGGTTTCTTACATTACTAGGAGACACAATCTCCTAGCAAACTCTGATCCTCTGGCTCTTACAATCTTTCTGCTCACTCTGCAATGTTCCAGGAGCCTTAGATGCGGGATTGAACCCATCAGGATAGTGCTCTATAACTCTGCATTATGATTGGCTATGGTTTTAAGACCACCTTAACAAGACAAAAATCATTCTTAGCACTGGAAACGTAGCCAGGGTCAGTGAACTCGCAGAGCTTGAAACAGAACCCTAACACACCACATTATTAAACCAGCACAATCCCTAAGTACATTCTAAATATTTGTCCTTAAACTCAGAGTTAAGTGAAAGCCTCATTCCTCATTAAGGAATCTTCTGTTTGCTAGAAATGGAGACCCTTACAAGACAACCACAAATAGTCAAAATACAAGTTAGTTTGTAACTGTCATCTTGACACAGCCTTGAATCACTTGGGGAGAACTTTCCAATGATGTATTATTTGGATCAGACTGGCCTAAGGTGTATGTGTTGGGATCCCCTTGATTGGCAATTGGCAGAATTACTGAGGTAGAGTGATTGGGAACAGTATAAGAGAGGAGAACACTAGATGCCAAAAATGAAAGAAGGAACCTATGATTATTCTCGTCCTATTCTTGAGTGTGTATCTTAAGTCCTGGCTTTGACTTTCTCACTGTAATGGACCATACCTGGAATCATAAGTGAAACACAATTCTATTTGCTTTTATAAATATCAGGGTATTTTATCACATCAATATTTTAAAAAAGAAAAAATAGAGCATTGTGTTTCTGTGCACACTACTAATTTCAATGCAACAAAATCACTTGCAGTTGATCTGGTGGAAAATTGCAAGGGCAACATTTCAGCCTTTGACCATTGCAGTTCTATAGCCTGGAAGGCCCATTCCTGTCTCTTTCAAGATTTTTGCCAGGCACTTCAAGATCAGAAATCTCAAAAATGTTTGTCAGTAATATAATATACTCAAAGCAGTAGGTTTAATTTTGTTATATTCTATGAACCCCAGGTATGATTTGAATGGGTCTGGAATTCATTCACTTGTTGCCTCTAGCATCCAGCACACAGAGAAACAAATAAGCCATAGATGAATTAGATGTACTTTTTAAAAGTCCTGCTTGATCTTCATTTTCCTACTCCATAAATTTCAACACAACATTAACTCTATGATTCTTAAAAGGTATTGTAATAATTATTTCTGTAATTTACAGACATCTCTTTCACAATATTCCACAAATTTAAACATGATTCTTTCAACACACACATTTAAATATGTAAGTACATATGTATGTATGCATGTGTGTATGCTTGTAGAGAGAAATAATGTATGTTATTCATGTGTGAATGCATGTGTGTGCATGTGTGTGTGGAGTGCAGATGTGTATATCTGAGGCTGATAGAGTATATATTCCACAACCATTCCCAAGCTTGCATATTGAGGCAGGGTTTTTGCTGAATGCTGTGTTATTCTTTCAGTGAGTATTTCTAGTCAGCTGTCCACAAGAGCCCCAAACAACTGTCTTTTACAGCCTAGGATTGCAGAAGTGTCACTACACACATCCATCTTTCTACATGGGTATTGGAGGTATAATCTCTAGTAATTATTATTGCATAGGAATGCTTTGCCCAGTAAGCAGTCTGGCCAACCTATTTGTGTTAAATATATTTGAGAAAAATAGTACTTGAGAAAGTTAAGTCTCAGTTCTAGAACTAAGGTCATTTGCTTCACACTCACAAGAGAAAATAATTCTTTTAAGAAAACATTTGGTGCTCGCTTCGGCAGCACATATACTAAAATTGGAACGATACAGAGAAGATTAGCATGGCCCCTGCGCAAGGATGACACGCAAATTCGTGAAGTGTTCCATATTTTTGGGGGGATACAAAAGGAATAAAGTGTATTTAATAAAAGTTAAATAAAAAATTAAAAAAACATTTGAATTTTTATTTAGTTATACTAATCATTCAGGAAGAGCCACTTCTACAATTCAGATCAAAAGAGTTAAGAAATAGCCATGAAGACTTGACTCAGACTTTATTAACTCTATTAATCTTTATTAATAGACCCCGCTATGGCCAGATATCACATAGCAGTCTCCTGAGCTCTTGCAACACGTGACAGTCAGTGTTTCTAAGTTGTGTTATACAGCATTCTCCAGATTCTTAGTATTGTCTAAGGAATTAGTATGTGACTGACTTAGCCTAAGGTAACCTGCCTGTTTCCTTGTTTAAAGGCTCTGTGAAGAATGGACAGAAGTGTACCTTAATATAATTTAGTTTTTAACATGACACTTTATAGTGTATATAACCATATACACTGTAGGGTGATAAAAATCATCCTGAATGTTACCTTACTTTAACTAGCACAGGATGCTAGTTTGTATTTTTATGTACAGGTTGTAAATTCTATCTCTGCAACTTTGAATAAGAGGAGCAATTCATGCTCTTAAATGAAACTTAGTGACAGTAACAGAGAATATATCCAGAGCAGTTTTATCTCTGAAGTTCAAAGTGTATGCAACAGACTAAAACAGCTTTGAAATCATTAGTTATTGTTATCTTATGAGACTGCCATTGTGTGTGGTCTGTTACTGGGGAAAATGTCCCTCATCTGTGAATAACTGTAGTTAAATACTGTTTAATGGAAATAGCTGCAATAAACTAAAGTATTTGAGATTGTTTGCTTATTCTACATTATCTTCCCTAGTGATCAGCCTGAAAGACAAACCGTGTACACTGATTTCAAAAGAAGCCTGGTAGGCCTTGCATAAACTCTTGCAGATCCCCACAAGGAGCCCTACCTAGGACTGTTCTCCACCCGACACAAACTGTAAATAATAATGTAATATATACCATCCGAAACATAGACTCTCATTTGTAGATAATTCAGCTGCTACCATATTGGTGGGGTAATTGGCAACAGAGTGTGAAAGTAGAAAGCAGAGGAGCAGGTACTGCAGAGGTAATGGATGAAGAAGACATCACTAGAGATAAGTAGACCATTTTCTCTAACACAGTGGAGCTGCATTCCTCTTCTGTCTGAACATTTGTGTTAATTTTAAAAATTTTCTATTTTATGTTTTGAGATGATAATTTAATCATTCTCCCATTTCCTTTCTTTCCTCCAGACCTTCCCATGGCCATATATCCTTCCTTGTTCCTTTTGAAGTTCTTGGCCTCTTTGCTTCTTAACTGTTGTAACTCGTGTGTGCGCACAGGTGTGTACACACATGCACATGTCTTTCTAAGAGCATAAGTAAGACCTGCTCAGTGTGTGTAATGCCACTTATAGTTTCAGCTCTGGAAACATGCATACAAGGCACTGAATTTTGACAGAAACAAAGGATTTGAACAGAAGTCTGACTGTACATAAAAAGGGGAATTCCATAAGGAATAAAAAGCTACTATTCCTCCACATGCCTCTTTGGCCTTCTTTGTATCCCTAAAACTTACTGAGCAAAGTTTGATAAGTACATTCAAGAGAAGGAACATAAGACAGATTGAACATTTCTGTGAATAATTAATCAAAGCAGAGAACAGATGAGTGGCATGTAGTTTATGAATAGATGCAGCACTGGGGCTGGTTTGTCCGCCCTGCAGACATAACCTCTGAGACTTGAATCCCTAGAGGTGTCTTCACGGTTACAGATGCTTTTGAAGCATCTGGTGAAGGACACTTTCCAATCTTCTCCTGCCAAAGGACTCAGGGAATGTGATGATGTTGTTTCTATCCCATGTATAGGTGGTCTGAAGGTCCTTAATGCCATTTTGATCACACCCATATTTGACATCCCTGACCTCATAAGAGGTGGTACCACAGGTCATAGGCCAATCTCCCTGAAACGAGACGCTTTACGCTGCTACGATTTGTCAGAGTACACTCCTAAGAACAGCAGTTACAGGAATCTAAGTACGAGCTGTTCATCCTCTATGTCTACTCCGTGTTTAACTCTGACCAACTTTTACGAAGTACAGTGGAATAGACAAAAAGACATTGCATACACATCAATTAGCTTAATCATTCTGCTAAAACAATTCCAAAAATCTTATAGATTTTTCTGTTCATCATTCATGTGGTGGTGGGTTAAATAATTTTATTTCTCAGATCGATGATATTTTTAGTATTCTATTTAAATGTCTCTTTTCAATCCTATTTATACATATCTGATCCTATGATCCTTATTATATAATATACTTTATATATAAAATAGGTACATAAATTAATTTATTTTGAAGCTTCCAAGGAGCTCTACAATTTCAATATTTTTGTGAAATACACAGCACACAAACACACACACACACACACACACACACACACACACACACACACAAGATCTGAAACCCCAAACCAACACTGAGAAGTTGAGAGGATAGGCATCCATCAAAACAATGTTACAAAACTGTGAATCTGTTGCTTTCCACTGCATCACCTCCTGCTGCACAGCTATTTCAGGCACTTGAATCTTACTCCACCATCCAGTATGTATTGGAATTCTGGCTTTTCGAGGAGGCTTTCTTTGCTTTCTAGATTATGTTTGATTTAGGTTTCTGTGTGTCACAATTTCTGCCATCAGGATGCTGAGACTCTATTTTAATCTTGTTTGTTTTTACCTCCAAAATTTAAACTCTCTCTTCTTCATCCCAGTTACCTGCACTTAATATCAAATGAATGAATGAGTATATCCGACCACTCATAGTCACTAAGCCCTGACCCTCAACATATTTCTAAATTTCAGGATATGCCTCACCCTAAGCTCAGTCATAGCTCATTGCTCATTCTCTGACTTAGTCTCCAGGTACTCAGCACTGAAGTGGGGGCCAAGCAGATACAGCCTACAGACAACACACAATAGAGGCTGTGCACATATTTTCTGAGATTTGAAAACTGAATGACTAATGGCTTGTTTGGGTGCCTCTAAAACTGGCATGCCTTCAAAATAACTGCAAAATTAAGGATGCAAAAATGTCCCTGCACTAAAATAACTGCTTCAACTTCCTCATACGAAACACTGTTGCATCTATCATCAGCCAGCTCAAGCACATTACATTCTAAAGATATTTGAACCAACATAGCGTCCTCCACGACAGCACTGTTCTGTTAAAGGAACATGGTGAATAGAACATTATAATATTTGGATTTTCAAAAGGCATACAATTTAAATTGAATATTATTTAAGGAAAACTTTGTTTTATTATTTTTATTATCAACTTAGCAGAGTATTTGATATCAATACTGGCAATATCAATAGTACAGTTTGCAGAATTTCAAAATATTTTATGCATGGAATCTTTTAAAACAATAATGAAATATGTATGTACTTACAATATTGTTAAATATTTCAGAATCATCACAATGAAATAAGATTTGTCAACCCTATAGTAACAAACGTATTGACAAAAACAGATAATAAAGTTATAATTCAACATTCTAAAAGCTTTCATAGAGAGTAAAATTAACTATGACATGGCTATGAAGTCAGATGTTATGGACTTATAAAGAAATGATGTAAATTCAATTTCTACATTTAAATTCCATAATGTTGTTCAAAGTAAACCTTGGGCCTGGGATCTGGGTTCAGCT
The DNA here is from genome assembly GCA_010120015.1 of Rhombomys opimus. Taxonomy (NCBI): domain Eukaryota; kingdom Metazoa; phylum Chordata; class Mammalia; order Rodentia; family Muridae; genus Rhombomys; species Rhombomys opimus. Next base: position 1,422,255 of record REGO01000252.1, read on the forward strand.
AGATAAGTTCTTGCAGTGAAAATATCAGGACCTGAGTTTGGATGCTCAAAATGCACATACAAAATTGAATGTAGACATTTTTGTCCGTAAGACCCTTCAGGGAGGGGAGGACAGACACATTATAGGGCTTGCTGGTCAGCCAGACTGGTGAAAGTGATGAGCGGCCATGGCCTCACACACATCCACACATCCACATGGATACACACATGCACACTCTCACACACAAATAGATTAACTGTATTAATATTTTAAAATATGTTGAGCATATAGTTACTCCTCCCGTTAATAGTAATAAGAAAATTAGTGTAGTTTCTAGTCTGCTGAGCTCATAAAATTTGGAGAGCAATTACTGATAACATGATAATAATGGTTAATGAATAGGGTAATGACATGGGAAAGGAATAAAAAGCAAATATTTCATGGAAGGGGGTAGAGAAGATGTCCTGGAAGAGATGAGTTTTTATATGAGTTTTATGGAAGGAGCTAGCATTTTCTAAGGAAAATAATATGAAATATTTTTAGAGACAGCAAATCATATGCCTGGGGAATAAGTCACTGTACGTTATGCACTCTGCATTTGGCCAAGTCTGCAGTGGATCAAAATTGTAGGCAATGCGTAATCCACAGAGGAGAAGATGTGGAGGTGGTAGGTCATGAAACAATGCATCATCCAAAGAGAAGATCATGGAGATGACCATGAAACATCCAAAGAGAAGAAGATGTGGAGGTGAGAGTCATGAGAAAATACATCATCTAAAGAGGAGAAGATGGAAGGGAGAGATGATTTGCACTGGAGGGGAGGAAATCAATACATACATTTTGACTCTGACATACATATTCTCCCATCTAGAAACTCGCAGGAAAACCCATCTCTCCCAGGACCTTTCTCTACCTCCTCCTTCATGAAATGTCATTTACTTATTCCTACACCATGGTGTGACCTGCCCATTAGCCATTACTATTATGCTACAGGTAAGTGCTCTACAGATCTTATGAATTAATTATCCAATTGGAGGAGAAGCTCTCAGGTAAGAATGAAAGTTAAAAATCCAGGTTAGAAACAAAATGGATCTTAATTTAATGTTGAAATAGGAATCTTGGCATAAGCTGAAGAATTACTAGAAGCTGTTTCTGAAGGTTTTGAGGTTTAACAGAGAAAATGGATAGCTCATAGTTGTTTGCCTTCTAGAAGACTAGAAATTGGCAATACCATTACCCCAAATTAAAATTAAAAAGAGAAAAGATATAATTGCCTAGCAAGAAAATGCTGATATTCATAAATTTTAGGAACAAATGAATCAGGGAAGTAAAAATAACAGTGAGTTGAAAAACAAATGGGTGAAAAAAAAAGGTAATACTTGAAGTACATTCTTCCATATGTTGATACTATGGCTAATGTTTGGAACTCGAATATGACTCATACTTACTTCCTTAGAAATCTCACAGTTCAGCAGGAGAAAAAGACATAAACAGATAATTACAGTGCAACGTGAGAGCGCAACAGGAGAGGGTTGCGTCACAGTGAGGGCTCAGGAAAGAGACAATGAAGGGTTTAAAAGACATGAATGACTGCGGAGGGTCTGGGAAGGAATAGCATAAACATTTGGAAAGACTTTCCCCAGGAAACTTCTAATTGTATATGTTACAAGCTGTCCATGTCGTGTCCCTTAGTCCTTAAACAAGCCACATCCTTTCAACTTTGAAATTTTGCACAGTCCTTCTCCTAAACCCAGGACAAGTCCTCGCCTCCTGCCAGCCCGTCACTTCTCTTTTATTTTTCTAGGTTTGGCTCCCATCAGCCTTCCAACTTCAGCTCAAAGTCTCCATTTCAAGATCACAAATTAATTTCATAAACAGTCCGTTTCATACTTTCTGTGTACTTATATTTTATTCTCTTTTATCTCTCTCACACACATATATACTTATACATAATGAATTATTTAAATCTGTAATTTAATATCTGCAACTAAATATTTAAGATCTTAGAGATTGATATCAACATGCAAACAGAACATCATTACTTCAGTGACTAGCTCCAAGGCCCTTCCACAAAGAAATATGTGTATATATATATATATATATATATATATATATATACACACATATGTATGTGTGTGTGTGTATGAGCTGAGAAATACACAATAAGCAGGGGAAAGCTATGAAAATAGAGATGTTTTAATTCATAAATGAAAGAACTGTCAGAAAATAGCAGAGGAGGATTACGTGTAGGGACAGATTTCAGTGTGCAAGGCTAGAGGGGTTTTATTTTGTGGATATAAACAATTAGGGTGCCATTTCATAACTTTCACCTATCTTATGTGCATAAATGAAGAAAAGGATTATGACAGCAGATAGGCTGTGCATTGAGGTAGGAAAGTTCATATCAGCAGGATAGATTAAAAAAAAATCACATGTGGTTTAGTGCTTATTCCCCAACATTTCACGGCTGGTGGAGGAGAACAGAGAAAAATGAAAGTCAGAAATATTTTATATAATCTGAGCCTGAATGACTATCATGCTGATTTTGACCTACTGTGAACAAATGATAGGGAAGGATTTTGTCTTGCGTATATTTCAGTGTGCAGTGTTCATTTTGGATGTGGAGTTCAAATTTGACCATCACAAATGTATCTAGAGTCTATAGAAGGAATTACTAGCAGAGCTCTGATTGGAGAATTCAATGTCTATGCAAAGTTCAGGAAACAAGAATGTTCAAACATTCTAGTTCAAGAACAGTCATGGTGTTAGCCAGAAAAGTAGAAATTGAGTCAGCATTGTTTCTCTGTCTTGTGAAGATAGTAGTAAAGTATTATCTAGCAGTTAAGAGAGTGTTTAGGGTCACACTGTATGGAATTTGTTTTTTTCTATAATTTTTAAACTGGCTAAATTTAGGCTCTCAAAGATTCCCAAGCTTTTCCAGGCCTCTAGTTTCTTAATTCAAATTTAGTTTAATATTTCTAATGCATTTAAATGTGTATCTAATTTAATGGACCTGTATCTGTGGGGTTCAAAGAATGATCTTGCTTCATTTTCAGCTGCAGTCTTTGCTGATATAGTATTTCTTATTTCTATCCTTGACTATGACTATGACATGAAGATCCCATGTTTTCAGTTCTAGAAACTGCTTGTTATAATCTTGAATCATTTTCCAGTATTTTAACTGTTTAACATACAATCGCTGAAGATCTAACTTCCATCAGATCAGGTACTGCTATAAGAGAGCTGCATAGTAAAAAAGGGACAGGAGCCTGCCCTCTTCTCCCTCTTCCTCATGTCCACCCCCTTGCCCAGCCCTTCCATTCAGCAACTTCCTAGTTAGGCAGGAGGTCGAAACACAACTGGGAATATGAGGAAAGGATGGTCCTTTAAGTTGCTTCTGGCTTGGGATGGACACAGTGCAGATAGGGATCTAGAGTGAGTCTCAAAACATAGACATGGATGCTTTGACCCCTTTTGTGGGACACCATGGGACTTTGTCTGCTGCATAGCCCATTAGAATACATATTCTTTTCAGATGGCTTCAAAGGTGACCTCTTTCCTCCAGAACTTAAACATTCCTTTTACACATTCAACACTGGAGGAAAAGGTAGCATGTGGCAACTTTCAGATTTCCACTGAAACCCCAGGCTGCTTTGTGTGGCCTCCAGCCAGTCACATTCTCCAGTGGGCAGCAGGCCATCTTGGCCATGCCCAGTTTCAAAGAACAACGGCCTGAAAAGCTCTCTAGCTCCAAGTCTCCCAACCATCGTGACGCCCGGCATTTGTAGAGATAACCTTTTTACAAGAGCCTACATTTTCTAGACTATCTCTGAGAGATGCTGACCAGCATGGAAATTCTCCTACTCAACGGTATCCTGACTGTATCACCCTCACCCCCCAAAAAGCCTGTTGGACAATCTGAATTGCCCAAGATACAAACTTGAATTTTATATAAATACATTCAATGTTGTCTTTAGAATTTGGAATTTATTTAGTCACTTTTTTTTAAAACTGAAAATCAGTTTTGTTGCAGATTTTGAGGCCACAGTAAAAATAGTACCCTATAATGTTTATACTAATGCTTAAACTTCCTGCTTTTCGAAATAAATGGAAATAAAGAATAAAGACACTATCAATGATGAATGTGAACAGACAATGAACAGTGTACAGAATGAGTATATTCTTACAGTAGAGCAGCTGTTAAGAGTGCATTGCATCAGGATATCTGAATGCTTGAAGGAGCCCGAATGTCTTTTCTTCCATTTTGAGTAAAAAGTAACAGACTGAAAAACGGACTTCAGAGTCAGCAAAGTTCTGTAATTTGGGAACAGCAGTGCTACAGAAGACTTAAATAACATATACAAAGTCCTTATGCACAGAAGCCTCAGTGGTGGAGGTCTATCTGTGTCACATGACCAGATTTCTAGTTCAGGGTCCATAGGAATATGAGCATCCCAAAGGTGAGAGAGCTTTCTCCTATTCCATTAGAAATTGCCAAATTCCATTAAAATGACTATTTGAGTTCTTGTCTCAAGAAATATACAAATAATCTATAAAGTACAGCTTATCAATAGAATGATATTATCTAAATAAAGACATTTGAAAAGGGACAGAGGCTAGATTTTTCCATCAATTCAAGTTTGCAGGCATATTTAAGCAATACAAGACTTTTAAAATACAGCCCCCATACTCTGTGTGAAACATGGCTGTGTCCTTCTGACTTCTGGGTGATTGTTTCTCTGGGACTTTGTACTTATTGCTTCAAACTTGACATACAATCAGTACTCAGTGCACAGCCCATTTATAAGTGTGTGCATCCCATCGTGAGTTAATGGCCTTGCAACTGATGTACATTATCAAAAAGCTGTTTCAGTCTCTGTCATTTGTTGCCTTCTTCAGGTATATCCTCCATGCTTTAACTTTTAGAACCAGATGAGTTTCAGTCCCTCCAACATCCATAACTGCAAACTCAAATGACCTTGGATAGCTCAGAAAGAATGTTTCAAGACCAAGACACAAAACAAGACACGAGGTGAACACTAGGAGGATGGAAGAACAGGATGATGGTAGAGGGAAACATTCATGCTCCTGTCACACTTCCCTCTTTCCACTTTTGCCTAGGACTAGTCTGCCTTCCAATCCACAGGAAGACAGACTTGCTCAGAGCATACACTATTGATCTCACAATTTTCAACTATTGCCTAAGGGCACCTGTTTGTCCAAGCTTTAGACATCATCTATATATATAAATGCAAAGAAGCCAGAACAGAACCTCAGGAACATATCACTGCATGTGAACCAAGCACTATTGCAAGGATTATTCTCCAATACAGGCAACTACTGTCAGGCACTAATAAAGATAATTGCCACTAGGTGATTTAAGTGTACAGTCAGATGAATCTCCTGGCAGCACACCTGACCGCAATGGTAAGTAGAGTCTCAGGAGACACAGGCAGAACAGATGAATGCTGTTCACCCAGAGATCAGCATTCTTGTCCTGCTTAGTGGAGTTTGCCTTGCCTAGTCCAGTCTCAGGCCTTGCATCAAGTGGTTTGCATAGGATGTAGTCCTTTCCTGTCCCTCAGCACTGAGTCTGAGGAGCAGTAAGGACTGAAATGTGAACACTGCCTGGATTTAGTGGCAGCTTTTCTTGTAGTCATTTTGGTAGGTGCAAAATAGAACAAGGGTTTGTAGAATACTATTAGGAAATTTGTTTTATGTTGCTTTAGGTGATAAATTCACTGCTAGTAGTGGAAGTAATTACTAAACTCAAATCCTGAAATTAAAAAAATAACAGGAAAATAGGCACTGTGGATGCACAATTTATCTTATGTTTACATGTTTGCTGAAGTACTTGAAAAGGCTATACACAGGTCCATGATGAAAGATAGAATGTAGAAAATACTGTCCAACAGTTACACATAGATTCTTGTATTTTGTTGGGCAATATCGCAGTGAGTAAAAGGCCCAACTAGATTTCTCTGTTTAGATTTTCTGAAGAATGAGTCAGATAGTTATACAAAAATACGCTTGTGAAAAACTTAGAAAACAGCAATGGTGTTTTGACTTAGCACCCTGAGTAGCTTGTACATATGTAAGCTGAATTTCGCAGCTAGATAATATTTTAACTACTACTGGGGTCTAAAAGCCTATCTTCATACTATTCTTCCAAGACAAAGTTGAATTGTCTTCCTGCTGTGTACAGGGAACTCCAAAAAGCCAGCACCAACTAACCTAAGGTTTGGTCTACGCTGGCACTCACAGCTGAGGACATGCAGCCAAGAGAGTGCATATTTACTTATTCTTAAGTCCAGTGACAAGGTGAAGCTGACCAATACCACTTTTACTTACAGAGTCTATGAAATGATACATGTGCAGGAAGGCTTGAGGGGAATTTGTTACCATGAATGCAGATTCCCGGAAAGTTTAATACATTTTATCAAAATTAACTTGGTGGTATTATACAAGAATGTACAGTAGTGCCTGTGGGCAAAAATATTCAAAATGAAGAAGGCCAAATGAATTATGAACGCAGAATTTGAATCACTGTTTGCCATTTTCTACCAGTTAGTAACATTGAGAATTATTACTTTACGATGAAATGTATAAACTTAACATACCTAATATAAAAATTATCATTAAAAGCCTGAAGTTGATTCATAAAATAAAAATTCTAAATTTGTATATAAAATTATCAAATAACTAATAAAATATAGAAATCCTAAGTAATACTATGAATATTTATGTGCAGTGGATTCATGTGGGCATGTCTGTGTATGCTTAGGTGTGTGTTTGCATAGATTGTACACCAGAAACTGAACTGACTTTGGGTGTCTTCCTCTACTGCAGTCAAGCCTATCTCTTTTGATTTTTTGAGACAGGGTTTCTCTGTGTATCCTCACTTTGTAGACCAGGCTGACCTCAAACTCACAGAGATTCACCTGCCTCTGCTTCCCGAGTGCTGGGGGACAGGCATATGCCACTGTGCTCATATCAAGCTCATTACCTTGGTACCTAAACCACACAAAGACTCAACCAAAAAAGAGAACCTCAGACCTATCTCTCTTATTACATTGATGCAAAAATACTCAATAAAGTACTGGCAAACTGAATCCATGAACATATAAAAGATATCATCCACCATGACCAAGTAGGCTTCATCCCAGGCATGCAAGGGTGGTTCAACATACGGAAATCCATCAATGTAATCCACCACATAAACAAACTGAAGGAGAAAAACCACATGGTCATCTCCCTACATGCCGAGAAAGCATTTGACAAAGTCCAACAGCCATTCACGTTTAAAGTCTTGGAGGGATCAGGCACATACCTAAACATAGTGAATATACAGCAAGCCTATGACGACCACACTCTAGGGGAAGAAGAACTTAAACCAGAGTCTCTCCCTGAACTGCAAGCTCAGCAATCCAACAAGATTAATCAGCCAGCAAACCCGGAGACCCTTCTTTCAGCATCCCACCACCTGCCGTTACAGGCATGCACAGCTGGCCTGCATTTTCACATGAGAACTGTGGACCGAAATTACCTCCTCACTTTTCCCCAATATGCATTTTCCAGCTCCTATACTAAGGGCTAGTGAGACAATGGCAGCAATGAAAGACAGATACTGAAGTCAGGATCCAGAAAGTACAGATGATACTTTGATTAAATCTTTATTAAGAGGAAAAATCTGACCTTGGTTTTTTTGGAAAGACACACATACAAAAATCTGTATATGTATATAAACTTTTGACTATCTTTGTGAGTACATGATAAATGTATACACACATATATACTATATATGTAAAATATGTATGTATAATATACATATATTTATGTGCACATATCTTATATGTATTATATATGTACATACACACAAATATATAAATATTATATATGTATATATACATATATATAATTTTCTTGGGTCTAAAGCCAAGGAAAACATCTGAAAGATCCCCAGAAAGACCATTAAAGGAAGAAAAATCTGAGTCCGAGCTGCTAAGCATGAAAAGGATTGTACTTGTTGACTCTGGGTCAAAAAATCTAAATCAAGTGCTCAAATCTCATCTATGATGGTAATATAAACTTTTATATACCATTTAAGCATTTTAAGTCTTCAATTTTTGAAATTCTAAACTTAGATGAAAATATAATAATGCCTCATAGGTGGGCTGTAAAAACATGAAAAGTATTTATTATAATATGTGGAGCATAATAAAAATTCAATAGTTCATTATTTTTATTAAAAGAACTTTTTATAATGAAAGCAGAAATCAATGCTTAATTATGCCATATTTCACCTGAGTTAATTTTGAATAATTATATTTATCACATTATTCTTCAAGACAATTATATTTAAAAACTTGACAAAGGTGTATTATATAGTGAATAAAATCAAACCCATTGATGCAAAGAAACTACTTTATACGTATGTATGATCTATGTTTCAGAAGTTTTCTAAAAAACATATCCTTTTACTGGCTGTTTACATGATGATGCACTATTATTGCTTGAAAGATACACTTAGTACTAGTCTAACAGAGGCAGCAACCGGCTACAGTAATCCACTATTACCCAAATAGCTATTAAAAAGTCCATGAATGAGGAGGGTAGCTCTTCCAACTCTTGCTTATAAAGCAAGAAAAACATGCATGTCTTCAGATACTGCAAGGGGATTGTGTGAATGGTTTGAAATTTCGGTGATTTTCAACTGCTCTAGTGATCTGCAATTTGGTTCCCAGCACCCTGGCCAAGCATTTCACAGCTGTGTGTAGCCACCTACAAGGCAACCTGTATCACATTCCCAACCATACTGTACATGCAACAGAAAACAAAATAAATCAAATAAGATTAACAATGCAAGACATCTGGAGTCATCCATATATTAGAGACACTAGGACATATTCCTAATTCAATAGGAAAAATGGTGCATTTCTGAAAGGAAACATGACAAAGCCATACAGAAAAAAAATTAAAAGACTGAGCAATGTATTTCCAATATTCTTGTCATTTTTGCATATTATTGTTTGCATCCATCCCAGGCCTTTCAGGAATATTCCAGAATCTCCTTTGTCAGTAACCAGTATTGCGAAGGCAGTCTTTTCATAAGTGAAGATGGATCTCTCCTTAATTTAAAAATTAATGTGCACTGTAAAAACCTGCCTACCCTCAAAGAAAAACTGATGTGAGTTTTAAATTAGATCTACAATGAAAGAAGCCAAGACTGAATTAGATGTAAAATTTCAAATACATAATTCTGTCTTTTGGTTTGCTCACACAATGGCATTGGCTCATATTCAAGCCATGTTCTGTGTGTGTGTGTGTGTGTGTGTGTGTGTGTGTGTGTGTGTGTGTGTGTATGATTAATTTGCTTTCCTTCTTAGTTCTTCTCTAAACTGTGTTTTAGCTTTCTTGGCCATAATTTTTATTCAGCTCTAAATCCTTAATATGCTCACAAAGATATTTAGTTGATTAATATCCCTCAACATATTTCAAAATAAGTATTATATTTTCTAAGATTTGGTTCTCCAAGGTAAATTTTGACACAACTTAATCAATAAAATAGCCATTCCAACTTCAGTCTTTTAACACTAGTACTGAATTTCTTACATATTTTTTCTGGTTCCACACTTGCTTTTCAGTTCATCCACACAGACACTATACTAATACCACTGCCTACATTTTCTTTCCTGTGCTGCTTTTGTGCTTCAATTGTGTGTGTTGTATATCTGTGTTTTGTGCTCTCTCTAGTCAATCTATCCCTCACATCCAGATAAATCACACCTCTATAATAAAATACAGTCTCAAATGTCACTTTTCAATTAACACATCATTGTGTTTCCCACTTCTAGAGTTTCATAGTTGCATGTGTGGGCCTTTGGCCTGTCTCCCAGAGCCCTGAATCATATGAATCAAATTATTAACCTCTTAGTCAGCCTTAACTTCTCCCCTTACAAAGTCACACTCTACAAATGATTTTGACTACTAAATAGACGTCAGCACATCAGCAGTTCTTCTCAATATGGAGTCTCACACATTCTGTCTTCTTTGATTATTTATGTATGTCCATTCATTTACAAACTCAATGAGGAATGCACACAAAATCCACAAAGTTCCCCCTGTTGCTAATATGTGTATTGTAAAGATATATTGCAAAGTCGTTTTTGTACAAAGCATGATGTCACTCTAAGGAGAGAATATTTTGCCGTTATCCTACCCAGAGCCACATGACTGGCTGTGGCTCAGTGAGGTGAGGGAGGGCTGTGAAAAGCAGTGCTCTTATACCTAGTTACTGCTCTCTCTCCCTGAAGTACTCATGATATTGTGCCCATGTCAAAGCACCCATTACATTGGGAATAAACATCAATTTCTTTAAAAACACTGTTTATCTCAAGACAAAATTCTCAATTTCAGTAAATTACTTGTCTCGCATGTAACAAAGAGACAGAGACAATTAGTTGTCAGTACCTGTTCTTGTTACAAGGCTCTACAAAATAATAAACTGGAGATTCTGATATGATCTCACATGAACACAAGTGATACAGTGTCAGGAATCTGTGATGCTGTAAGGTAGCATCATCCTTAATTGTACTTGCCAGGTGATGAGATTCAGAAATATGAATTCATAGAACAAGAAAATGAATGGAATGGGTCTGAATCTGGACTCACAGATGATAGTAGCATGGAAATAATTTATATTTTATAAGATATGACACATAAACCATGATATGAATAAGTGCATATCCTGTGTGAATATGTACGGTATAATGAATTAGTACGGAGAGAAAAAATACTAAGACCTATGTGAACAGAATTCAGAAGCACCCTATCACATCATTAACATCTTCAGAAAGGGAATGAACATGACTCAATTCATTTAATGGAAAAGTCTTTAACATAAACTATTTCTAGTCAGGTGTGATTAATTATGACCACAAGTAATGAGTAGCCTTTTGCTGTGTAATGAGCAGAAATGGCAGTGCTAGTATTTTGCACAAGGAACTCACACTCACTCTATCTATGGAATTTCTACACTTCTCTTGTATTGACAGATAGTTCATAGTTCAGATGCAAATAGATGATCATTGTTTCATAGAAATGTGGGAGCAAGCCAAAAGCATAAAGCTGGCAGAATGAAGAAAGGTGATGCCTATTCACAGCTTAAAGAGGAGCAGATGGAGGACTGCAAGAGGGAAATGCAAGGCTTGAAGTTATCAAGTGCAGCCCTGGAAAGACTCCCGAAAGCTTCCTCAGAACCCAGAGAGAGAAGGCACAGCATGGAAATTACACTAAAGGGATAAAACTACCATCAACAGCAAATAGCCATGATCATTCTTTTTACGTAATCTTATTATTTTGTTTTAGAGTAAGAGGCAAATTATTACTTGAAAGTGGTTATCAAGGCAAAGCAATGTGTTCCTATGCAGATAAAACTGGCAATCATTTCCCCAGGTTATCTAGTCATTTACATCAGGAGACCTCTGCAAGGCAGACATGTTTTTTTTTTTTTTTTTCTGCTGCCGGAACTCTTCTTTTGATGTTAGTTGTCACTGTCATGGCAACGTTCTTCTGTGTTTTCCTGCTTTATCAATCCTGTCACTAGCCATTCTCATGCTTCTACTTTGTTCATCATATGTGCCAGGGGAAAACTCATTCCTTTCTGATGAAAGTTCTGCTGATTTCTTTACTTTCCCTCTTGTATGACTTTCCCTCTGTATCACCTGGAGAAACTCCTTTGGGTTTTGTAGTGCTGTTTTCTGAAGATATGTTTCTAGGAAAGAGAATATCATCCAATTCAACTCAGAGTAGAACTGACATATTTATGACTAATATGTCCTCCTGCCTAAAACAGTCAACTATAACTCTTTTTGTGGGCATATGTACTGCTAGTTGTGAACTGTCATGCTGTATTATCATCCCTCTGTTGCTCATGGGCTGGGCTTGTTGAAATGAGTTGCCTGAAAGTGTCTGGGAAGAGAAAAATGCCATAAGGACAAACTGAAGCAGAATTTCAGGCAAGTCAGCAGAGCTGTGGAGTGGCAGGAAACTAGCCAATTTAGCAGGCAGGAACAGACAGCATGGGCTGCTGAAGCAAATTCATCAGCAGATATGCCATGAAGAGGCAGAGGCTTACCGGGTGCCAGTTCCCACAAATAGCTATTATTTGCCACATGCAAAAATATCATCATCCCATGCACATCTCTAGAAAGGATTGCAAGGTTTTTTGTGGCTGTTGCAGTCATATTTGTGCATAACGATGGAGTTCACATAAAATCAAATGGTATAAAAGACACAAGCATACATATATGCATATCTAGATACACATGATTACTTTACATTCAGAAAAATTCAGATAAAAAGTACATTATGAGCAGGGCAATTTTCACAGTTGAACTGCGGGTAAACGTCTCCTTGTTCTCCATCTCCAAAGGCAAAATCTCACTTTACTTTACTTTCCAACACATACTTTAAACATTTATTTGCATGGTATGTGAGTATTCTGTTACTCCTGCAACAACTTAACAGAATATGGGTAGCTTTAGTACATTGTTACATCAAGGAGTCAGGAAATCAGTGTTCTTTCTTCCGAAGAGTTGAGGGGATAATTTCTACCTACTTTCTACCTTCTGGCTCCCCACATTTCTTGGTACATGGCTTTTCATCTTCACAGGCCACAATAACCATTTTCTATTCCTTAGGCTATCATCTGAGAGAGATCTCTATCACATTAAAGGACTCTGTTAATTCCCTGTGACTTCACATGAAACTCTGCAGACTCCCTCCATTTCAAAGTCAGATGGGTAGCAACACTCAGCCCGTGGAGATCAGCTCTATTTTCCCCGCTATTTAGCATGATACTTTTAGAGGTTCCAAAATTGAAGAAACAGACATCTTAGTGTATAAATATCCCCTCTTGTACAGCCAGACCTCTGACCTATCAAGATTCATCTCTGTGACAAAGGCAGAAAGTGTTTCATCCTCCATGATGGCCAAAAGATTTCAGCCTACTAAAGCATCAGCTCAAGTCCAGATTCAGTCTTCAGTATTTGCATCGTCCAAATCTCACCTACTGTTTCTGCACATGATGTTCTCAGAGGCATAACTTGACTCCATATCTGAACATGTAATATTCATGAGACATGTTATTGTCCCAACAGCACAGCAATGACATGACAGGCATAGCATGACAGTCCTTTCCAACAAAAGTAGGAAATGGAGAGGGAAAAAGGAAACTCACCAGTCTGGGAAAATTTTGAAATCCAGCTAAGGAATTCAACTTGGTTTCATTTAGTGCCCGAGAGTTACCTGCAGTGCAACTGTCTATTTCTGGACTGAAGGCCCTATCATAACCACAGAATCTGCATTTTTTTTTGTTCACTACACAGTGAGATTTATTTTTGTTTGAGTCTTGTCTGTATCGGACATCATTTTCTCATTTTGTTGTCTTTGTAGCTCCTGTAGTTCACTAAGGCAACGTTTCTGCTATACATCCTCAACAGATGTGTCTCCTGTGCAGGCCTTACGCTTCATTTCACTCCTCTGAAGTATCCTGGACAGATCTGTCCTTGATATTATGACCCTTATTTTTGGCTTCTTCATAATACTGAAGTGATTTATGAATTGTATCCCGAATCCCTCTAAAAATTGTTTATGGCTGGGCAGTGGTGGCACATACCTTTATTCCAAGTACTTGGGAGGCAGAAGAAGATGGATCTGTGAGTTCAAAGCCTACCTGGTCTACAGAGTGAGCTCCAGGACAGCCAGAGCCACACAGAGAAACCCCGTCTCAAAAAAAAAAAAAAAATAAATAAATAATTGTTTCTGTTCCTTAATGCTGTGATCACATTTTGTGATGAATTCTGAAAGTCATTTCCAGTGTTTTCTTTTTGCTATTTATTGAAATGAGTTTGTGTTTGTGTGTGTGTGTGTGTGTGTGTGTGTGTATGGAGGCCAAAGAAACTTCTGGTATTCTTTACAAGGAGCTTTTCTTCTTGTTTTTTGAGACATACTCTCTCACTAGCTTGGAGATTACCAAGCCTGAGTTGGCTGTCCCAGAGGCTTCCCTTTCTCCATCACTAGACACTAGAATTACACGTGCATTCCACACACTTAAGTTTTGTTTTTTTGTTTTTTTTGTTTTTGTTTTTGTTTTTTTTTAATGTGAGTTTTGAGGATCAAATCTAGGCCTTTAATTATACGCATAAAGCAACCTCTTACTGTCTGAGCTATGTCCCCAACCCACCAGTTAATTCCTGTTTCCTTTAACGTAAACCTTTTGAATTGCATGCAAAGAACCCTGGCTTTTAATTGACAGTGAATTTCTTAAAACTGTAAATAAAGGTTTAAAGTTAGGCCTTACATGTAAGTCTGGAAAATGACTGCATTGTTTCTGACAAAGTGCAGCTTTGTATTCCTTTCCTCTCACTTCCAAATTCTTGTTTTGGATTTCCTGGGAGTCCTAATTATCAGGGGTTTGACTTTCATGTTTCCACCAAGAGCTTTCTTATGGTGATGGATGTGTCCTGTAAGGTATGGTATCTTCCCTCCCATGATCCTTGCTTCCTCTGAAGTCCCAATTGACACCATGTGCCTTGTAATAGTCCACTTAGGCAATATGAACTTTTTCTGCAGCATATTTCTCAAAAATTCTCCCAGATTTTTATCACGGTTGATTCCAATTCCATTTTCAAGGTATTTTTCTAGTAACCTTTCACTTCCAAGAACTAAAATCACTATTTATTTCACACCACTGTTAGAATAAATTACCAAAACGTTAGTGGATTTAGGCCACTCAGTCACTTTATTTTCTATTTTTGGATATCAGAAGTCTGAAAGAAGCAATCCTTTGGGGGGCCTAGGGAATGATCCATTTCTGGTCATTTTTTGTTTCTAGAAACTTCCCCCATAGATCACCTTGCTACTCATTCACTCTCCTTTAAAGCAACTCTGACTCAAAAACAAAACAAAACACCTGCCTGGAGTCTTCACTAGATCATTTCATCTGACACAAAGACCTGTGCCTTTACTTCAAGGGAAGAAAATCTGAGCTTTGCTGTGCCCACCCAGATAATTTTGGATCAATTCTTAATATTAAATTTGACAAATACATGTCTTTAATGTTGTCTATTGCCTGTGATTCTAATTCCCCTTTGACCTGTATTCCAGGGATTCCTGCACAAATGTAATCTGATTACTAGTCTACTGCACAATACTGGTCTGATCAGAGACAGCGAATTAATTGTATGGTTGCCACAGTTATGCTACACTGTATCTATGCTGTAATGATCAGCAGAGTGGACCAGAGATATCCACAGGGGCGAGCAGGGCAGGCGGAGATTAACTTGAGGTGTGTGTTCACTTTAAGTACAGAAACACAAGTTTTACTGTTATAGCTATAATGACATCAAATGCATAATTAGACAGTCAGTCTCAGTTTTGACAATATTTTTTTATAATTCCTTAAGTGATTTCATACACAACTAAATTAAAAATAGGTCTGAATCTGTCTTTAAAATGCTATGAAAAACAATGTTTTAAGAAAAAATTTTTAAAACATTTCCTTAGTCAAAATGTATATGAAATTCATAAATTGAGATATATATTATTAAATATGCAAATATGTTAATCAAAGGATTATGTAAAAGATTATATTAATGAATCTTACGACTAAACGAATACCTGGATATAAAATGTGTCAAAATGGAGAACAAATGCCTGTGTTCTATATTTTATTTCTGTCAAATTTTCCGAGTGTTATTTTTAATTGAGGATACATACCTTAAGAATTAGAACTGAGACTAAATGTTGGCCACATGATGATTAGTATGACTGAGGTCAGCCTATAAGTCATCTTTTCCATTTAAGAAGTCCCATTTCGGCTTCTAAGCTTCCTCTAGGAGATTTGACAGTATTTCCTTCTCTGAGCTGAGCTACGTAAACCAGTCCTACCTAAGAAATGTGTTGTACAATGACTAGACACAAATAACACCACAAGTAAACTTCAAAGAGGTGTGTGTGATGAAGGGCATAACATTGAGTTTTACCTGCACGAAAAAGAAATCCTCTTTCCTCTTAAGTATTAACATGTGCTGCCCAAGTTTCAACAGAGGACTCTACACACAGAATCATGTCAGCAGTAACAGAAATAAGAGATGAACAAGAAAGCAGCCATCTACTGCATGATGACTTGGGTAGAGAAAGCATAAATTTTATGAGAAGAAGAGGAGAGACGGGAAACAATTGCTAACTGAAACACTTTTCTGACAGCATGAGAAACATGAATTTTTCAAGGGAGAGCTAGCAGTGAATTGTGAGGTGGTACCATAGGTTTCTATAATTACATTTCTCAGGATAACCACAGAAGAAATTTCCGTTTGTAATAACATTAGAGTCAGGGCCTCCACCCTGTGTAGAACAGGCAGCAGCAAAGAGTTTCATAAACTGATAAGAGTTGGATGTCCAAGCAGAGTTCATGAACCAGGCAACAAGCCCTCCCAAGCACTCTGGCTTTTCCTTGTTTGTATGAAGCAATGAATGAAAATTTGGAACCATAAAGTCTTTCTCTAATCCAAAGAAGATTTTGGGAGCTCTGTGGTTCTACTCAGGATGGACCATGTTCCAAACACTTACTGCAGCCTTGAACTACCAAATATCTGCAAACAACAGGCCTGCACCTGGCCTCTGTCCTAGAGATGAGCCAATATCTTTATTGTGCAGGAAACTGCTCAGCAATCTTCTCTTTCCTTTTATATTGCTTTCGGTATTCTCTGCACAGATGGGAGCTAATCCTGGAATGTCTCTCCCACTCTCAAGTTCTCTCCTGAACACCCACCTAGACCAAGCAGCAGTTGCGTCCGTCTCCCTGACTTTCCCCAGATCTCTCCATCTCAGTCCTCTTTAAGCTATTTGATGAGACGAACCATTTAATTGTCTGGATGAGTGAGAAGCAGGAACTGAAGAAATGAGTTTCCCATGAACGTCAATGTTACCTGCATCACACTTAAAATTTTGTTACTGTGTTTCCAGTTTTGCATTTTGTTGAGTGAAAAATATGCCTCAAAAGTTAATGTGATGCTTCCCCTTAAAAATTGTATTTTATAGACTTTCCTAAGGTGAAATGAGACGAGTCTGATAAGACACAACACTAACTAATGTTATTTTTAGTTTTTGTGTAAAAATGAAAGGTTTTGTTTATTTGTTTTGTAAACCTTAGTGTTGTAGCCTTTCTGTCTTCTACGTATAATCTGATCTAATTTTTAGAGAAAATTATTTTTCTTTCATATCAGAATAAATAGCATAGCTGTAAATATCCACCCTTAAATGGTGACCTCTGTCTGAGAAGAATCCAGGAACTTCTCTGGGACCAAGCCTCCTGGTGGGTACTCAATCCCAAGGGTTCAGCCTGAGTGCACCCACATTAGAACAGCATTAAATGTGTTCATATCTATATATGAGTGTAAATTATTACGTGTGTGAAAAATAATAACTGAAGGGAAGGTTATAAATTTGAAGGAGAGTGAGGGCAGGAATACTGGAGTAAGTGGGAGAGATGGAAATATAATGCAAACACTGTACTCATTTACAAAATTCTCAAAAATAGAAATCTAAACTCTTAAAGAGAATTTAGAAACTTTAAAGTTGGTTAAGTATGTGTGCATTCACTCTTCTCGTAAACAGGCAGACAAGGCTGTGTCAAGTAAGTAAGGCAACATTAAATGCAATGCTATGTCCACTTGATAGTACGCTCCATCTACTATGTAGAGAGGTATTTTAAAATGCTTGGGTTAAAACCTGCTTGCAGTGTACTCTTTGTACCGTCTTTGAAGTCAATCAGCATGAAGTTTGAGGGAGGCTGGGAATCGGCCTACTGTCCCTAAAAGACTTTGAGCTTTTCAGATGAAAGGCGCTATTTAAGTACAAAGCATCATAATCATTCCAGAGTATCTAAAAACTCCACTCACTTCAATGGGAATGGCTAACGCAGCCTCTCTTCTGTGTCTGTGAGGTACAGTCCTGTGGCTAGGATGCTTTAGTAGGATGTGTGTGGCGCCTCGTGAGAATACTATAGAAAAAAGTCATCAAAAGTGGAAGATTCTATATGTTTACCCGTCTTTGTCTGAAAATAGCAGGAAAGAAACCATATTTCTTCATGGGATAGTAGATTATAAGATGAACAAAATATATGTGTAAATGACGGGAGAAAAGATTTCTTCCCTGGAAATACACCTCCAGGATGTTTTCTTACATTCAGATGGATTAGCAGTAAAATACATTTAGAAACCAGTGTTGTTAGTTTTTTATGTATATATGTATGCATGTATGCATGTATGTATGCATTCCCTTGAGGTCACTTTTTTGAGGAATCACTCACATGTAAACTTTACTGGTGTGTTTAACACTGACATGAAATCTAATAAATATTGTAGCTTCAAATTAAGAGTTTTATCTTGTTATTTTATAAGCAATTATGACTTTTCTTCTTAACATTACTGATAGCCCAAGTGTCAAGGAGCTAAAGCAGTATTTATTTATGATCAAAATTAACAATAGTTGGAAAAATGCATATGCACATTTGAATCCAGCCATGTGCTTTATTACCCCTCGAGATTTGTTTATCACCAATTAATTTAGAAAGCAGTGGAACCGACAACAAGCTTACTAAAAATACAAATGATAAAAAAGAGTCCCTAGGTAAGGCCACCGATCTGGGAGGTCCAACAGTACACTTGTTTCTTCTCTTTAAGTTAGATTCCTAGTAGCAAATGAAACCATGCCAAAAAGGCAGCTGGCTGTGGGCAACTGTTAGTCCCTGCTCAAAAGGCTTTCTGAGGCTGGATTTACAAAACGTGGGATGGAGAAATGACATTCGCATTCAAACTATTTTAATACATTAGTTTCTATTTATATTTTATCTTTAATAGTTTCTTTATATAAATAATACCAGAAATATAAAATCTGTTTTAGAAGCATTTTTGAATTTTACTGATGTCCTAAGTCAAATTTTAGAATAGGTCTATGTGTGCTCCAAGAAAAGCCCTTTGCCTGTCATTCCATGACTGGGGTACCCATTCTCAAAATTTGATGTATATTGCTACAGTTATATTCAATGCCTTATAAATATTACTAATTGAGCTCCTTATTGTGTGGTTTAAGTATTTTTATCTTTTAATTTTAATTTTTATATTAATTACAGTTTGTTCACTTTGTATCCCAGTTGTAGCCTCCTCCTTTATTCTCTCCCAATCACACCCTCTTTCTCTTATCTCCTCCCATTCTCCTCTCCAAGTCCACTGATAGGGGAAGACCTCCTCCTCTTTCCTCTGACCCTAGTCTATCATGTCTCATCAGAACTGGCTATATTGCCCCTCTGTGACCTGGTAAGGCTGCTCTCCCATCAGGGGGAGGTGATCAGAGAGCCAGCCTCTGAGTTCATGTCAGAGACAGTCCCTGTTCCCCTTACTAGGGAACCCACTTAGATACTAAGCTGCCATGGGCTACATCTGTTACAGGGGTTCTAGATTATCTCCATGCATGGTTCTTGGTTGGAGTATCAGTCTCAGAAATGACCCCTGGGCACAGATTTCTTAGTTCTGTTGCTCTCCTTGTGGAGCTCCAGTCCCTCAAGGTCTTTTTATCTCCTCTTTCTTTCATAAGATTCCCTGCACTCTGCCAAAAGTTAGGCTATGAGCCTCAGCATCTGCTTTGATACACTGCTTGGTAGAGTCTTTCAGAGGACCTCTGTGGTAGGCTCCTCCTGTTCTGTTCCCTGTTTTCTCTCTCTTCCAATGTTTGTCCCGTTTGCCTTTCAGAGTGAGGATTGATCATCTTACCCAGGGTCCTCCTTCTTGCTTAGCTACTTTAGGAATATAGATTTCAGTATGTTTATCTTTTATTATATGTCTAATATCAACTTACAAGTGAGTATATACCATGTGTGTCTTTCTGCTTCTGGGATACCTCACTCAGGATGATCTTTTCTAGATCCCACCATTTGCCTGCAAATTTCATGATTTTCTTGTTTTTTATTGTTGAGTACTATTTCATTATGTAAATGTACCACAATTTTTGTATCCATTCCTCCGTTGATGGACATCTGGGCTGTTTCCAGGTTCTGGCTATTATGAATAAAGCTGCTAGGAACATGGTTGAGCAAATGTCCTTGTTAAATAAGAAAATACAGTTCTCTAACAGTGTGCATGTTTATACGTTTACTATCATTTCTTAGAGAATTGACCGTATGTTATCATATTTTACAACATGTAGTCCCTAACGTTTTTCATATCTTAGATTTTTAGCTCTGGTGTTTCATTTTATTTCATTTTGTTTCGTTTTGTTGAGACAGTGTTTCTCTGTGCAGCCCAGACTGTCGTGGAATTTGCTGCATAGACCAGGCCTTCACCCAAGTCTCAGATATCTACTTGCTTCTGCCTCCTTGGTGCTGTAATTAAATATGTGTGCCACCACACACAGCCATAGCCACATAACCCAGAATCTACTTGTTTACCGTCTGCTCACCACACAGAATTCAGGGGAAATCTCCCTTCTCATCCTCTCTGAAGCACTAAGGGGCACTGGGCACTCTGGCCCCTCTTTAGTTTTTTTGCTATTCTTTTCAGACCCTAGAATTTGAAGTACTTGACTACTTCATAATTCTCACTGTAATTCTTGTATATGCTACCCTGATGTCCCAGGTGATTCATCGTTGTCCTCAAGACCCAAGTCATGAAGCAACAGCCCAAGTCAGTGAGCTAAAAAGTAAAGAGCCACTAAAATGTGTGGGAAAAAAAAGAACACCTTCCTCAAAACCATGTCTCTGGTATTGTTGCTGGCGGCCTTCCTATCCTCTCTGTCCAGACATGACTTCTGGTTGACTGATTTGCAGACATCACTGAGAATTCAAAAGCCCAGACACCAGGGCCAGCAGGAGCTGGAGATGAAAAGGCTATTTGTTTTATTTTTGGAGTGATTCGAAAAGAAAGTCAGACACTCAGATCTTAGGAAACAGAAACAATTTTGGAGCTGAGTGAATACACAGATTAGGATGCTAGCAAGGAAAGATGGAAGCAGGAAGCCAGAAAGAAAGGAGAAGATATGAGAATGAGCCAAGGAGAGTCCTAAAACAGACTTGGAAACCTTCATCCACACTGTAGTGAATAAACACCAAGTACCCTAGCTCAGTGATGTTAAAGTACCAATAATGGAACTCAGCTTCAAAATTTAACTCAAAGAGTCCCCCTGGATGCAGTCACCAGATCATAATCTGTACATGCAGGTATGTCTGCATGTAGGGAACGTTGCTCTCCGTGATCCTGAAAAGCCTGACTGAAATGTATTCAGAGGAAAATGTATTCACATTTTAGATTGTAAATATATTAGAGAAATCCCCTGTCCATCCTGCAGTTATTTCTTCCTGGATATAGTTTAATACCATCATCATAAATAACTATAACTTCTCCCATTGTGACTTCAGCCTAAATAAGTGATCTAACAAATGGTATGAGGACTAGTTTATATGCATATAAATATACACACACATTTAATATACATACAAAGACCAGAGCCTGAGTGTATACTTTTGAAACTGTCTAGGATGTTGTCTTCCAAATAGTATCAAAATATCCTTATTTTTAACACAAATTACTAAGAAGTTTATTTTTATTTTATTAATGTTATTATTTTAAAAAACACCCAG
Organism: Rhombomys opimus; assembly: GCA_010120015.1. Lineage (NCBI taxonomy): Eukaryota > Metazoa > Chordata > Mammalia > Rodentia > Muridae > Rhombomys > Rhombomys opimus. The sequence continues at coordinate 1,443,928 of REGO01000252.1, forward strand.
GGAAATTAACCTTATTTTTTAAGAACATATCACCTGGTTCATTTTTAAAAATTAGCTATGGGACAATTGAGATCTTATAAGCATTCAAAAAATTCAAACTTTTAAGTATATATTAGTTGACTAATAAACACTTCTGAGGTCATTGATATTATCTCTGTCTTGACAAAATACTGTAGCAAAAGATAAAATACTGTGGGTTATGTGTAAGGTGAATGGTATGAAAAAGAGGAAATAAAACCAGTAACCTTAGTAACCTTAAGGCCGGTAACCCCGGCCCGAGCTGACCCAGATCGCCCCGAGCTGGCCCAGATCGCAGGTGTAAAGCTGGTGAGCCGGCCCTCCTCCACACTGTGGCTGCACTTCGATGACAAGATGACTCATCAGCACTTTACACTGAGAACCATGCAGTCACCTGGAGGACCTCTTCAGTCCTTAGTTTTCTCAGCTCACCATGTAAGTCAAACTGCCAAGTAAACGGTAAACGAAACGACATCTAAGGCTGATGAACTCTAGACTGAAATGTTATGTGAACACCCACAAAGCTCTGTCTCCTGCCTGTTCCAACACCGGCATTGCTTCCCCAGCCACCACTCTCTATGAAATGAGCTGCAGATTGCTTTGCCACACTGGTTAGGCCTTTGGCGATGCCTCTTCTGACATCACAAAAGCATACGTACTCTTCTTATTGTCCTACTGTCTCAGCTACCTCAAAAATTCTCCTTTATACCTACCCAAATTTACCCATTATCTAAGGACAGAAACCTGAGCCAATTGTTATGTCATTCTAGTGTTTGGATATTTTGCTCACAAAGTTCCTTCTGACTGATTGTTCATGACGATAAAATATTGTATCACACATGAAGCATGTGTCTCCAACTATCCTGCAGAGTAGCTAATACTTAGGCTCCACCATGACTCCTGAAAACCTCTGATAATAGAGAGGCACCATCATTTATGTCATGCCACAAGAAGCTAGCAGTGGGGAGGACATTGCTGTGTTGGTGAAGGTTCCGGCTGACATGACAATATTTGGAAGAGGACGCATTCAACCCTAGACATTATGCTTACAATCAACAATAATGCAAATATACTTATCAAACCCTTTCTCATGTAAGTCTTTTTAGTTATAGGTTATATTCAAAATATCTCAAAATCATGCATTTAAAAATCTAGCACAGGTAATCTGCTAAATAAAATAACATAAATCATAGTTTTGAAATATGTAAACTTAATTTGATTGTAACATATGAAATAGCCTTGGCTTCAATGTGCATCCAAGCATTATAAAAAGTGATTAATAAGCACAATCCCACAGTGTTATCATGAAATGGTATACTGCCTAAGGCTACTGAACATGATACATTTAATATCTGAATTATTTAGCAAACACTATATGACATAATGCAACTAATTCTAAATCCTGTGTCAGTTAACTTCAAAACTGTGATGTTTTTGTTCAATAAAACCTTATGTGTATGTTGTCTCTCTATATGCGATTATTTTCTTTTGTGAAACTGGGGACCAAGGTCAGAGCCTCACGTACACTAGACAAATATTCCACCACCTAGCTATCCCTCAGCCCTTTACTTCCATTACATGATACAGTAACTTCAAAGATTTTGCCTATGTTTTGTGTTTTTTCTTGTCTATTACAACTGGAGCAAAATAACACATAAAGGTGAGGAGCCTGTCACCTTGTGTAAGTTCTGTGTTCTGTGTAATTTGAATAATTTTCAACTTGAGAAAAATCTAGCTTCGCTTCATCAAATATCAATTGATGAGTATGGATTGATTTGCACTGAGATGTTGGCTCCCATAGGGCTCAGTTTTCCTCTGCTTTCCTCAGACCTCTAACAAATTTTCCATTTCTAAAAAGAAATTAGATTACTATATAGAAGGATGCCTTTGCCTTATAAATAATAATTTTGAGAACAAATAAATTTTCATTTTCAAGTTATTAAAAAATTATTTTAATTAATACTCTTTCAGTATTACAATTGTCTTTTAAAGCTTAGTGAGACCCTACCTAAAATTAATCTCCATATTACAGACTGTCTCTCAAATTACACATTTCAGTAAAATGGAAGTCAATTCAATTAACTGTGGTTTTGATGACCACATAAACTTTTGATTCATTTTTTTGCCTACTTAAGGTAACCAAGATTTAAGGATTTTTTTTTTTTCAGAATTTGTAAAGCATGAAGAAAGGTGTTATAATTTGGATTTTAAACATAATTGAAAGATACACTGAAAAACTTTAACATCTTAAAATAATTTTATACTATAAAAACAGAAAAATAAAAGGGGGAAGTAAAGGGAAAATGGAAAAGAGTCTTCCACTTACCAGGTGTGAAATTATATCGAGCTGAGAATCCCATGGACTCTAGCTCACCATCAGCAAAAAATTTAATCCACAGAAATCTTCCACTGGATTTTATTACAGGTGGATTCTGTTGTCCACAGAACCGTCCAATTATTGGAGAAAAGCCAAAAGGTCCATCTCGAACTTCAATGTGATCAAATTTACACTCCCAAGATGGTTCGATGGAGTACTTTTCATCAAAGTAGAGTTCAATGCACTGCCTTGGGGCAGCTGTGACAAACAGAAGAAAGCTTAGTTGTAGAAAACAGTCTTAAATCCTGAGGCAAATTTCCTGATACTGTATCAGAACCTATTTGCTTAGTGTTCCACAGAACTCTGCAGAAGTTTCATAAATGCAAAGAAAGAAGATGCTTAGTGTTGTAGGACATGATCATTAAGGAACACCTAAGGGCTGGCCTTCAACTGGTGACGCTGCGGTGAGATGGCTAACATGACACAAAACCAGGCTAGCAATGCTGGTAACTCATGGTAGAAAATACAGGCCTGTAGTCTCTCTTTTCTCAAAATCTGCATTGTTCAGGTTTATGGTCATCACTCAAGTAATGGCAACTTTGTCTTTTAATTAGATCCAAATGCATATGCAAGGTATCAGGAATAACGATTGCAGAAATAAAATGTGCTCTCTTCATTCTCTATTTGCACTTTAGTAGTGCTCTCTTTTACTGAACTGCAGAACAATGAACTTGCCAGATTCAGGCCTTGAGAACACCCATTTCCATGATCACACTGCTTCAGAACCAGCAAGTCAAGCACTGGCCACATGCCTTGTTTACTACGGCAAGTCCCTCTCCAGCTGCTGTCCACTCTCCTCGGTGTCTACACACCTACAATTTAATCCCTCTTTACTGAGGGAGAGTTTTGTTTGATTTCTGTTGTTTGCTTTTGCTTTATTTTGTTTTTCTGTGCAGGCGATCGAAACCAGCGCTTGGCACAAGATAAGGAAATGTTCTGCCACTAAGCTGCATCTCCAACCCTCTAAGACAATCTTGTTCAGCAAAATTCCTCTCTCAGACTGTGCATTAAAAACAAGAACCTTACTTACTTAATTTCCCTCGTACTTGTGCATAACATATGTCATAAAATATTTTTTAAAAATTATTTGTAGTAAATTAAAGTTGGCTTACCTTTAAAAATATTTCCACAGTTCTCTGAAAATTAGATGCATCTGATGGGCCTAGCAACCTTATGAATTACTATGCTAATACATAATAAATAGTCCTTCACACTCTTCCCTTTCATGACCAAAACAGTCACAGCGTGATTCCTGTTACACTCGGCCAGAATACACCATAATGGACATAACATTGGTGGAAATATCAGTACACATATATCCAGGCCACAAGCCACTACGTCCTTGAAGAGCTTCCTTGCTACCTGGCCTTCTCCATGGACTAACCCTTCCAAAAACTCAGGCACAGCAAATCCTTCTGCCTATGTGGTCAGCAACAGTCCTAAATGCCTGATATCCATGCTCCTCTGTGCCTTAAGTATATATTGATTATCACAACCAATAACTGAAAAATTAAATTTGTGCAGGCTTGGATGTTGATGATTTCTCTAGAATTGAGATATATGATAACTTAGAAATTGGAGACTTTTGTAATAAAACATGAACTTACTTCTCTCCAAGTCTAAAATTAAAAATCAATAGCAAAGAGGTCAGCTTATGTTTAAAGATTCTTTTCCAAATTAGTTTTAATCTGTAAAAACATTGCCAACTCATTATTCACTGGGGAAAAAATTTATAACTCAGGCCACATTTTATCTGACATTAGTATATATCACAAAGGTCAACAGCCAGAGGAGGTATGATAGAGTTGAAAGAATTTTTATTAAATGCTTAAAATTTTCAAATCCAAAAAAAAAATAATTTAAAACTATCTGAGAAATCATGTTTTCTACAAAGCATGTGACTCTACAAATATAAAGATAATCATGTAAGAAATGCTATCTCTTTATAAACATAGCACTAAATGTATTATTTGAGTTCATTACTGCTCTACAGTATGAGCTTGGTTGGACATATGCCAGAGGAAGATTTTAAGAGAAAATAAACTACTTTAGCATATTAGGAATTTCTTTTAGCTGCAAACAATATAAGGCTAAGAAAAAAAGCCAGTAGTACTGTCTTGTGGTAATTTATGTAACATTCAATGTGTCCTCTATCAATGTATGTCCACCTGTATCATCTACCAGGAAATAGCCATAATGTGTGAAGAAAAAGTACTCATTCTTATCTTCATTTTTCTTGTGGCTTACACGCTATCCAGCATGGACAGACACCACTCAGGGTATGCTGCTTTACGCCTATTGCAGCTCCTGGAGAATCGTGTTATACATGGATAATTAATTTTCCCTTCACTCAGCATGCTGAAATTAACTACACAGAAGCCCCTTTGAGAAAATTATATGAGCTAATTTTTTGGAAATAACAAAAAACTTGTTAAAAGTAAACACACTGCACAGAGTTGTTATCATAGATGTACAAATGTGTGGTGATGGTGTGAGCAAATTGAATGTCAGAGTCCAGCTCTATACACCCACTTTTTCTTCATCTTCAACTTGTTAGAGTCACAGCCTCTTTCATTCTATTTTCCCTAGCTGATGTTCAACTGAAACTACAGTTCCTTTAGATTTCCATCCATCTCCCTGAGACTCTCGGGATACAGTGTCAATGCACACTCATTTAATATACATGCAGTGGACCTTCCTGATCTGTAGGAGTGCTAACAGCATCTGAAATCCATGATCTTGCTTTCCATGGCTGAGAGTGTACATGCTTGTTGGTGGTGGTGATTTTGTTTGTTTTGTTTTTAACTGCATCTTGTCTTGTCTTAAGCAACTGGGCCTTTATTTATCCCTCTTAGTTTTGTTGGTTGTTGTTGTTACAAAATACCCTGGCCAAAGCAACCAAAATTAGAAAATGTTTATTTAACTCACAATTCCAAGTTATCCTTCATTGAGCGAGAACAGCAAGGCAGCAGGAATTAGACGCATAGCCACAGGAGCAGAGAGCAGTAAACGGAGGCATTGACTCCTGCATTTTACAGAGCAGAGCCAGGCCCAGAAACAGTGCCACTCACTTTCAAAGGGTTTTCTCACCTTGGTGAGACATACTCTCACAGGTATGCCCTCAAACTGCTCACCTGGACAAATCTTCATCCAGGCATTTTGCATTGTGTCAGCAATCAAAAGAAAAAAATGCTCGTTCTCGCCAGTTTTTAATTTAGCTATTTCTACCGATCAAACAGCTCCTTCTAGACATACGTTATGTCTAATTTTCCTCAAAATATGTCCACCGTGCCCCCTAAACCCTGCATCTCCAAGCATTGTCTTCCCTCAATCTCTGCTGACTGGGAGGGGGGATCCCCCTTCACTGTGTTAACCACTGTACTTATCCTGAAGTCATAAGCAGACTCTGAATTGCTTCATGCATTAAACACATATGGTGTCTGTCACTTTTTTGCTTGTCATAACAACTGTCCCTTAAAAGCCGACTGATTCTTGAACCTCATCCACACCTGCTCTGTGACATCAATACATGATTGTCCTGCTCAGGAGGCTCCTTCTGAGACATAACAGGGAGAGAAGTCTCCTTATTTCCTCCACCCCAGTATGTTACATTCCAGAAAAATTTCCTCCAGCTTCCCTCTCTTCATGTGACTCCAGTGCACTGAGTGTCCTTCAAACCCAACAGGAAGATTTCAAAATCAGAGGGTGCCTGGACCTCTATCTCCAAAGAAACAGACATTCTAGGGAAAGACCCAGACAGCTATATGGTTAATGAGGTGAAATATCAGTGTTCTAAATACCTCCTTCTGATATTTTTATTTATGTGAAACCCTCATGAATAATATCTGTGTTTATATCCCATAAGTATGAAGAATCAGCTTAGAACTAAAAATCTGCATATCTATCTCTCCAGTAGACACCCATATAAATGGCGAAATTGAGTGTGTCAGTGTCTTTTAAAGCCTGTTCTCTCATCTCCCACCCCCATACACTCACATTTAAATCTCCTAAACACACCTCCCCTCCCCTCTTGGCTCTGCTGCCCCTGCCAATATGTTTAGTTCAGGTATTCAGCCATCTAGTGGCTTCTTTCCTCGGGTTGCTTTCCCATGGAAGTTCCCCTCATTCGTGCTCTGCATTCTTTCAGTGGTACTCCGTTCCCTACAATGCCTGTATGGATTTCTAAAGGTTTGGCCCCTAGAATACATATCTTCTTTTTAGGTTCATCTCTCTCTTTCCTGTTCCTTTTTTTTACCTTTGAAGGAGTCCTACGTATCCCGTTTCCGACTCTGTATATGGTGTTCCCTAGAAAAGAGGGCTACACCTGGGTACCCGTAAACAGTGGAGGATGATATCACAGTTCTCCATCTTCTTGATTCAGCCATCCTATGTCAACTTTGAAGCCCCTGATTTGCTCAGACTCCCAAGCCTGGTTGACAGTACCTTTTCTAGAAGCATTTCCAGTATTTTGTAAGCTGTGTGCAGTGCCTGACAGCAAATCTATCACTGAGTGGCTACAGCACTGTTTGAATGAGTGAAGTGTTCGCAAAAGGGGTTTCTGCTCCTTTTCTCAATTTATTTTTGAAATAAATACAGAAATAAATGAGATTATATGAGTTCTATCACATTCAAGACTAGTAATACTTGTACTTGTAAAATCACCAAAGCAATACATAAGAAAGTGCAGCAGGCAGGCAACAACTCAGAAAATCATTTCTGAGTTACTCTTTTAAATTAGATAATCCATTCTGACTTTCTTCTTCAATAATTTAGCATGTTTAAATATTGCTCATTAAAATACAAGTATTCTGAATTTCAGCAAGATATTTAATCTCTCTTTGCCTCCATTTCATAATTAACAAAATTAAAACAGCCTTTTATGAGAAAATGTTTTGAAATTTAGTAATTTCTTCAGAAGTTCATGATATTTTATGATACAATTAATAAATATGTATATAAACTTTATAAAAACAATAGCTGACTTCAACATTTTCATTTTCTAGCCATCCAAACTGCCAGATGTCTGTTTTAGTTGGTTTGTTTTATTCTTTAAACATCTAAATTTATGTACTTTTGGTAATCTTAATAAAACCTTTTTTAAAGCAATTCTAGAGGAAGAGGGAGGTTCCTTACTTATGTGTGAAAATAAGAATGAAATATCAGAGCAACAAAAAGCAGAGATGTTTTTAAAGGTCTGCCCTGTGGTTGTGACCCTGGCTTCTGAGTAGACACTACGCAGTCACAATTTTCCCATAACTGATTCTGTAGGTATATACACAATGTTCCGTTATTTGAAACCAACACTTACAATGTAGCCTTCATCACTGGGAGACATGCTACATATCTTAAAAGTTTCCTCCATAATTATCAGAGAGATGGCTCAAGGTTGGAAGGAAACTATTCAGAAGGGTGAATCTCTGTAAAGTGTGTTTCTCCTTCGGGTTGGAAAACAGAGGAAAGCTTCCTAAGTTAGAACCTTGATTGCCCTGAAATGCTTTCACGTCACTTGCATATACAGAAAAAGCTAAATGCCATTCTAGTTAATGTTTAGAGACCATGACTAGGGCTCCACCTTTACTTCTCCCATGCTTCTTGGTTGCTTGTTAACACTGAAGAAAATACTAGCAAACAGGCTAGAAAAACACGAGTTTCTCAAAATGTCCTAACTTGCCATGGCCTGTCAACTGCACAGCTGCACTGTTTTGGGGTACTGCAAAAGCCACCTTTGGGTTTTGCCTTGTTTCATGGACCAGGCATGTGTGTGCTCACAGCCATTTTGAATAATTTCAGTAAAAAGCCTGATTCCAGATTCACAGTTATTGTGTATTGAGAGACACTTGTGTTCGGTATCCCCAAAATTGGTTTTGTAATGTCTCTGTGCAGGTCACACACTTGGGACTCTTATAAGCCTGGGGAAAGCCAAGCATCGGCTTCCCTCCCTGGCCCTGGACTTCCCTCTGCTCATACCTTCTATGATGTAGACACACTCTCGGTCGGGGGGATATTTGCTGGGATAGTTGGGAGAAGTGAAGACACCTCCATCTGCATGCTTTGTCCAGGTTCCACACTGCACCGACTTCTGAGTTTCCGAAGTGATTTGTTTTTCTGTAAAACAAAACAATTTTTTTAAAAAGAAGAATCATCAGTATTTTATAACACAAAATAGGAAGGATATTCTCATAATATCCATTAGTAAATTAATTTTAAAATGGTCTTTTAGTCAAAGCCAGTCAATCAGATACACTATAAGCTATGCAGCTATCCTGGAATATAATGTATATGGTAAAATAGGAAAATGCAAAATAATTAGGCACCCCCATTAAAAAATTTCCTAAAGAAACACACCTGTTCCTTTCTTGGTTGCTCCAGAAGAATGGAGGATGATTAAACTTGCTATAACTGAAATAGAAAGAATAGTCAGAAATTTAGAATTCACACCAAAAATGAGCAAATCTTATAAAACTATAAGACAGTTTGCAGACAAGATGCTACCAAAATAGAATAATGTTATCATTGTAAATCCTTACAAAGGTGACTCAGAACTTTGGAAATATAATTCAAGAATGTTCAAAGGAATGCTTGGGACTCCCCTAAGGGACCTCACTTCCCATTTAGATTGGAGGATACCCAAACTCTCCAAAGCTTGAGACAATGTTGCGCTCTGAAAATGTTCCGCACACTGCAGTGAGGTTTCAAGATATCCTCAGTGAAGGACCCGTCCCTAACAGCTGTGTGGGTGTCTTCAGAGGAAAAGAAGGGCCACGACCAAGAGGAAGAACAAATAAAGAGCCAAATCCCCATGATCCAGCCCAACATAGAGCCAAGAAGCTTGAATTTTAGTACATAAACAGTCCAGCAAAGCTCATGACATGTGGAGTGGGAAAGCAAAAGGAAACAGATCAAAGAGGATTGGTGCAGGTTTCATTTGTTTTTGTGTTAGTTTAACATTTGCTTGTTTGGCTCAAAAAAATTAACGAAACTACAAACTAGCCCTGTTTGTGACATTCTCCAGCCACAAAATTTATCATTTCTAACTTGAACTGTGTTTCTATATTGAGTATAATCCAGAAGAACACAACAATTTTGAGAAAGGGAACTTCCAGAAGCGTCCACAGTCAGTTCAGGGTCAGAGACTCTGGTGCGTCCCTGAGCAATAAACCTGCAATGCCACTACAACGTAAACTTCTGTTTACTTCTTCACTCAGCAATGTCTAGAAAACCTGAAACTAGAAGAGTGTTAGAAACATCTACTCTTGGTGATAACTAACATTTCTTCTGTTTCGTTTTTAATATTTATTTTGACCAATTACATAAAAGATCCTTTTTTGCACATTTCAACCTAAAACTAATTTAGGAAAAGGAAGTGGAGAAATAATTCAGTCATCTTATCTAAAGAACATCACAGGTGCTTAAGTATCTACGCATAAAGATTATTCTTGGAAAAAAAATGATCTGGGTCTTGACATTAAGTTTTGAGGAATTCTAAATTGCACTACTTTACCCTTTGGCCAGGTCATCCATCTAGTCTTAGAACTCAAAGATTGGTTCTCTCTCTCTCTCCCTCTCTCTCTCTCTCTCTCTCTCTCTCTCTCTCTCTCTCTCTCT